>JACEVL010000470.1:905000-915000 GCA_020284085.1 Aporrectodea caliginosa
ATCGATGGATAGGTGAATGGATCGATGGATAGGTGAATGGATCGATGGATAGGTGAATGGATCGATGGATAGGTGAATGGATCGATGGATAGGTGAATGGATCGATGGATAGGTGGATAGGTCGGTGGATGGATGGAGGTAGGGATTGATAGATGGGTGGATGGATGGACGAACGGAGAGACGGACGAGACCTGCAAGTTAAGGCACCTCTGTTACTAGAATTGTATTTTTATAATTATACGAAGTGGATTGTCAAAGGTTGTTTGTTTGTCTGTCTGTCTGTATGTATGTATGTCTGTCTGTCTGCCTGCCTGTCTGTCTGTCTGACTGTCCACTGGCCCATCTGTTTTTTCCCTGTAGATGCACGTATATATATAATTATATATATATACATATGTATGTAGATATTTGTAATATGCATATATATATATATATATATATATATATATATATATATATCTGTGTGTGCATCATGTGCACCGTTCTTGTTACATCTGATAGTGACAGATGGTATAGAATGATAGATTCCTGCACGTGCCAATATCTCCTCCGGACGTTATGTCCATCTGTTAGCTGACGGTGGGAGCAGTACATGTGGTCTGATGAAGATATATAAGATAATGCATTATATATAATTATATATACAGAGAGAGATAGAGGAGAGAGAGGGAGACAGAGAGACAGAGAGACAAGATAGATAGACAGTGAGGGAGAGAGGGGAGGGAGGGAGATAGAGAGACAGAGATAGAAAGAGAGAGGCAGAGAGAAACACAAAGAGACAGAGTCAGAGAGAGAGGCACAGAGACAGAGAGAGAGAGACACAGAGACAGAGAGAGAGAGAGACAGACAGACAGACAGACAGAGACAGACAGACAGGGAGAGAGAGAGAGAGAAAGACAGAGAGAGACACAGACAGACAGTCAGACAGAGATAGGGAGGGAGAGAGGAGAGGGAGACAGGAGGGAGACAGAGAGAGAGAGGCAGAGACAGACAGAGACAGACAGTCATGCAGAGAGGGAGGGAAGGAAAGAGGACGGCAGAGAGAGAGAGAGAGAGAGACATAGAGGTAGTCATCAATTTCAGTCAATTCAGGTGACGTATACCCGCTTCCAGAATCGATTTCATATAAAATATGATTGACCTTTATGTCACATCATTAGAGGCCTACATTCGCGTAGATGTTCTACACATATATTTAGCGACTTTACAGATATATCTTAATCACATGCACCCAAAATATATGTATATGGATGGATATAGATATGGATATAGACAGACACAGAGAGATATGGATGGCTTGAGATATTATATATATGTATATATATATACATCGAGAGAGAGAGACAGAGACAGACAGACAGACAGACAGACAGAGACACATAGAGACAGAGACAGACAGAAAGACAGACAGACATACAGAGACAGAGACAGAGAGAGACAGAGTGTGACAGAGAAAGAGAGAGATAGAGAGAGACAGGACAGACAGAGAGGCAGAGAAAGACAGAGATAGCGACAGAGACAGAAACAGAGAGACAGAGAGAGAGATGTTGATATAGTTAAGATACCCTAGTAGTTCACAGGCTGTTCACCACTGTCTGAAGTAACTGCGAAGAAACTTACTAACTGGGGGGCCCGATAGCGCATTGGATAACATCTGGCACAGAGACCGAGAGGTACCGAGTTCGAGCCCCCGTTGGGCGGATATGCTTTGTAGGCTGATATTAGCGCCGTTGTATTTCAGGCTGTCTGTTCTGTTAGTAGTTAAGATTTAAATTGCATAACATGTAAATGTACAGCGCAGTGCGTTTGTCAGGCGCTTATTAAAGAAAAGATATTATTATTATTATTATTATTATTATTATTATTATTATTATTATTATTATTATTATTATTATTAACTTAATTTGCAATTTTATTGCAATTTAGAATTTAATAAAGCGCCCCATCGAGAGCAAACCAATTATACTGCGCTCTGTTATCAAAAGCGATTGTATTAATATCATAATACATTGCAGCATATAACACCGCATTACATTTCATTCCGTTACATATAATATTTAAATACTTGGCGATTTCCTTTTCGTAGCCTGGGTTTTGGTTGCTTTGATCTTTTGGATATCCATCCGCCTGGATTTTCCAATGGATTATGAGTTTTGATTAGAATCATGTCTTGGACGTTATGATAGAGGCGTTATTGAAGTAATTAGATAAGATAAGATGAGATAATATCAAAACATATCATATCACATCACATCATGTCTTGTCATGTTATGCAGTGCTTTTTTCAGCCGGAGCGGTCAGGAACGGCGTTCCGGGACCTTTTTTCACCTATTAAAAAATAATTTAGTTAATTTAAATTTTTAATAAATATTATTTAAAATTATATTTAGGTACTTTAATTTAATTTCAGTGCCTTCAGTGTTTATTAATATTGATACAATATGAAATGGAAATATTCAAATATCAGCATAAAATATGCCCGTATAATATAATTGTTCTGAGTTTGTTGAGTTTCGGTCTTTCGGAACCTCTTTTTCTAGAAAAAAAGCACTGATTGTAATGTCATGTGCACGATACCATGTCATGTCAATGTCATATCATATCTCATGTCATATATCTTATCCACGTCAAGCCGCCGCGTAGGGACCCGGCATGGGCAAGTCCTTCACTCGCAATTGCTCATGCGCTTCGGCGTGAAACTCCGATTCAGTGTCCGCGCTGTCGTCGGGAGCGCCTCTGAGTAGAAATCTTGAAGGGGCGCTATAACAAGTGCTCATACTATTAGATTAGATTAGGTTTGATTGGATTAGATTAGATTAGACGAACCATGTCGTACTTATTTTTGTCATCTGCAACTGTACAGATCCCTGGACAGTGACCTCATGAAGCAAGTGATCAGCGCCATGTTCGAACGGAGGGTGGCGCCAGGCGAGCACGTGATCCGCCAGGGAGACGACGGCGACAACTTCTACGTCATCGAATCGGGCGTCTATGACGTCATCATCACCAAGGACGGACTGGGCGACCGCGAAGGTCATCGGGTGCTCCAGTTCGACGGCAAGGGCAGCTTCGGTGAGCTGGCCCTCATGTACAACATGCCAAGGGCGGCCTCGGTCCTGGCCGTGACCGATGGGACCCTGTGGGCGATGGATCGCAAGTCCTTCCGCCGGATCGTCCTCCAGAGCGCCTTCCGCAAGCGCAAGATGTACGAGGACCTTCTGCTCCGAGTTCCTCTCCTCGAAAACCTTGACGCGTACGAGCGGATGACGCTGTCCGATGCCCTGGTCTCGAGGACCTACGAGGACTCGGACTGCATCATACGCGAAGGGGACGACCAGGCCGACGGGATGTACTTCGTCGAGAGCGGGGAGGCCCGCGTGACGATCACCGAGGCCGGGCAGGAGAGGGAGGCCTGTCGGATCGCCGCTGGAGGGTACTTCGGCGAGATGGCCATGATGGAGAAGTCGCCTCGTTCGGCGAGCGTATACGCCTGTGGCCGCGTGAAGACGGCCTTTCTGGAGAGGGAGTCGTTCGAGAGGCTGCTCGGACCTTGCCTAGAGGTCATGAAACGCAAGTCGCTCGCCTACAAGAAGAGCAGCGGAGTCTAAAGGATGACAAGGTCACCAGACTGCGTCATAAGATGGCGTCTTATAAAGATGGCGGTGTCTATATGATCTTATGATTGCATCTTAAGAAAGGTCTTCTAAAGATGTCGGTGTCTAAAGATTGCGCATCTTATGACAACGTCTTAGGATGTCTGCTTCTACAGATAGCAGTGTCTAGAGATGGCGGAGTCTTGAGATGGGTACCCCGACAAAATAGCCCCGACAAAATCGCCCAAGCAAAAATGGCTGTAGACAAAATAGCCCCGACAAAATCGTCCAAGATAAATTCGCCCAAGACAAAATCGCCCAAGACAAAATGGCTGCAGATAAATTGCCCCGACAAAACAGCTCACATGTTTAATGGTATCACTAATGTTATCATGACAACAAAAACGTTACTACTATTATCAGCGTACAATATTAAACTATACGGCACAAAAAACTTTTAACGTAGTCCATTTGTACAATGCTTTTTAACTATCTCAAATGAACGTTTATATCAGTTTTGTTTACAGTTATCTAAATACTAAGATTATGAGCAATTCCGCGAAGGTATTCAAGGATGTCAGATTTGCCGTAAGTTGGAATGAGAGTAACTGTTTACAGTCGTTGGCTTATTTAAACGTACTTTGCCTTCGAGGTTTTGGCTTCCGGATGTCTGATCCCTGCACGATAACGCGCGATATCTATCTCCACAATATCTTATATAGTCTACTTTTCGCAAATGGTCGACGAGTTTGTACACCGATGGGTGATAGCAATCTGTAGTCTGCTGGAAGCCCGATACCATGCTTCGACGAAGTTAATGGTGCGAACATTTCTGGGCTATTTTCTTTTGGGATAGTTTTTCTTGAGCTATTTTGTCTTGGGAGATTTTGTCGGGCTACCCTGGAGATGGCGTCTTAAGATGGTAGCATCTAAAGATAGCGGTGTCGAAAGATGATGGCATCTTAGGATGACGTCGTCTGAAGATGGCGGTGTACAGATGACGGCATCTTCAGATGGGGTCTAACGATGGTGGAGTCCAAAGATTACGGCGTCTTAAGATTGCGTCTTAAGATGACTTCCAAAGATGGATGCTTTTCTAAATAGAGTCATGTCTAAAGATGACGGTATCGCGAGAT
Organism: Aporrectodea caliginosa; assembly: GCA_020284085.1. Lineage (NCBI taxonomy): Eukaryota > Metazoa > Annelida > Clitellata > Crassiclitellata > Lumbricidae > Aporrectodea > Aporrectodea caliginosa. The sequence goes on from JACEVL010000470.1 coordinate 909,730, forward strand.
GACGTCCGTAGATGACAGCATCTTAAGATGGTGGTGTCATCGTTTTGCCGACAAAGAAGACTTTGACAAGAGGTCATTGTGCATCGCAGGCGTAAACGACGTTTGACAGACAAGAATAAATACTTGATTATTTATGGGCTAGACGATTGAATTAATTATTAACTGAAGGACTATAATGATTGAATGATTGACGGTGGATTTGTTGACTGACTACGTGATTGATTGACAGCTGACAATAAACCGACCAGACAAAAACTGTGCTGTAGTTACTGACGAAAGACAGTGAAATCTTGAAAAAATGTCTCCGTAAACCAGACATTTATTGTGGCTGCCTAACACAAGCGTATCTGACTGTTTGCGCTAAAGACTTACTCTGAGTTAAGAATTGTTGACTTATTGAGGTTTTCGTTTAATTAACGTATCGTTTAAATTGTTCTGGACTCGATGATGGCAAGATAAACTGTGCCGCAAAAATTTGCAGATACAAAATTCCGACTCGTCAGTAGTTTAAACAAAAAATCTGTGGTTTAATAAAATGTGTGAATATAAAATTGATCAGACTCATTATCTTTGATTATAATGATTATAATGAACTGTATTTCAATCCGAGTTCTAAGGTTTGGATTAAAATTGGAGACGAAACTCATTGTGTGTAAGCGCTCATCTGAGATGGATGGATGGATGGATGTACTAGGCCTATTATTCTCATCTAAGATAGATAGATAGATGGAGGTACTATTAGGCTTATCTTAGATGGATGGATGGATGGATGGGTGTACTATTGTACTCATCTTAGATGGATGGATGGATGTACTATTGTTCTCAGATAGATATATCATATATGGATGTACTATTATGCTCGTCTTAGATGGATGGATGGGTGGACTATTGTTCCCATATTATATGGATGGATGGATGGATGTACTATTGTGCCTTGAAAGAGCAGATACGTTGATGCAACGGATGGCGACAGAGATGCGTTGCAAATGAAGTGAAGTCGACATCCTTCGATCGCTGGTCCATCCGACGACCTCTCTGGTCTCTGGTAACCGCACTCGGACCTCCATTGGACATCTATCTCTGGACGACAACCATTTGATACGATGCAGCGCTCGTGAATAAGCTGGTGCCCTGCGCTTAGCCGCCCCGGATTTTGACCTGGCATCGGAACGAACAGAGCAGCCTGGCTATTGCGAACTAGATTTCATACAGCGCCGGTGAATAATCTGGATAACTCAGCCACTGTTTGTACTTTGACAGTGCCAGTCCCAAGCCTGGATAAAGGAGGAGGGCGACGCTAATGATCTTTATTATCACACAGTGTCGTTAAACTGAAACTACTACAACAAGCTAGTCACCCTGACGTGACTTTTGTGGGCGCTGAGAAATTTTGGACATATACAACATTACCTGACATTATCACTCAAAAACCAAGGTCATGTAATGTACTATTACATTACGTTTCTTGGCTGTGAGGTCAGTAATTGCAATTTGCATGAAAGGATGTTTCTTAAAGTGGCGCTAAAGAAATGCCAGATTACGTCATACTATAATATTACGTTCTGGAGCCCTGGGACTCGTTGCCTTCGTGCAGCAGAAGTCACGTAATCCATTGCAAAGCTCTAAGTAATTGATATCTGCGTCGACTTCGCCAACCGAAAGATGTCGCCAGTGAGATGCGGCGTTTCGTGACTTCACGGCTGTAATTATTACTGTTGCATCGCCCTGCAATTTATAGTCATTGTGCTTACTACGTTCTAGAAGATTCCAAATTCTGTCGGTTTGTCTATGTATCTCTCTGTCTGTGTGTCTATGCATCTGTCTGTCGGTCAGTTTGTCTATCTGTCTGTCTGTCTGTAGTTTATCTGTATCTCTGTTTGCCTGTGTTCCCATTGAAATTTTTTGTCATTCTGCCTGTCTGTCTGTCTGTCTGTCGTGTCTGTCTGTCTGTCTGTCAGTTTATCTGTCAGTCTGTCTGTCTGTCCTGCTTATCTGCCAGTAATTACCCTATTTTTCTCGCACTCTAATTTTCTCATTGAAAAAATGTTTGTCATTCTGCCTTTCTGTCTGTCTGCCTGTCTGTATTCCCGCCTGTCTGGCTGTCTCTGAGGAACAAATTAAACCCTATGGCTACCTGTCAAGCTGTTTCTTTCAGTCAATATTGTCTGCCTGCCTATCTGTCTGTATATGCGTCTGCCAGCAATTTTTATGTCTTGCCATCGCCGTCACGTGATAGGCTATGGATGTTTCCAAGATGCCACACGGTACTTTAATCAAAACCGCACTTAATTAACGCCTTGTACAATATACAAAGTCATCTCATCTGTTTACTTATGTTTTAATTACGATCGGGCACGGATTTTAATGATTAATTAATTGATTAATCGTTACAAATTTTAATCGATTACTTTCGGATTGTTTGATTAATTTTAAAAATTTATTTTATGATATCGAGTGGTCCATTTCCGGAGTAAACAATATGGCGAACAATGATAATGTGAAACGCTTGAGTGGAAAATTAAGCGATCATTTTGCATAATAAGGTAAATATTGATGGAAAAGTCGAAGATTGCGACAAAATTAACTGTCTTCATTGCAATAAACAGTTCGCTTACCATGGATCAAACACATCGCTGACGTATCACCTCAGGCACGTGTAATGAATGAAGTTTTTTGTAGAAAGAAAGTAGTGACTGACTCATTGACTAAATTTCCCGCTTTATGTAACAGATACCGAAATTAATCGAATTCATTAGTCTAAGTTAAATTTAGCAGAGTAAGTTTTAATCGATTAATGTTTTTAATAAGTACCAGCCGTAAATTACGATTATTTTTGAAATTCATGCTTGTTTTAGTCGTTTTTACGGAGAAACTTTGCTATTGCGCGACACACGCACACACATGCACATGCGTGGATAGCTTCCGCGCAATATATGCAGATGAATTAGTTTGAGATTTAGCCATAACTGAATCTGTGCAGACTGTTACAACAAAGTGGCTCTGAAAGTAAACTTGCAACTCGAAAGAGATCGAAGAATCATCATCATCTGAATTTGAAAATAATCTGAATCTGAATAGAATATTAATTATCGAGAGTACAACAGCTGGTTAGCTTTTCTTGTGATTACTCTATTTCAATCTGATCCGTACTTTACAACACTAGTGCAGCAATGGTCCGATGTCAACTGGTATCGAACAAGAATTTTTGCACTGCGGCCTGGACTTTGACACGTGACCAGGACTTGACATTTGATCAGGACTTTGACACGTGTCCAAGACTTTGACGCGCGGCCAATTACGTTGGCTTTATTGACGGAAGTTCTCCCTTGATGTGGATTTTGTGTTCTCCGGAAATTATTCGTCAACTTTCACGTTCCGGAAATGACGTGTTCAACAACACACCACACACGCGCAAACACGTAATTATATACATCTGCATGACAAAAACAAATGGGCCACATACACACACTCCCACGCACACAAATACACACATACACGCCTACGCATACACACATACACATACACCTACTGTAATTTGTCCTCAAACGGAGATAGACGTTGATCATAGGCCAGGTAACTTGTTATTCATTCCACGCTCCATTACATAGTTATACAGGTCAGGCTAATACTATCACAGAATCAGATGCAGTGATGTATGAATCTGTTTATTTTAGGGCTGGTAGCCTACTGATTAAAAATAAATTAACCGATTAATCTCCAGAATTTAACTTCAGCACGAGAACGAACACATCTATTTCCATGCTTGGATAAGAATGACTCGAGTGGGAACAAGACATCGCTATACCTACACGTAGCACATACCTACAGACACACCTACACACACACACACACACACACCTACACACACACACACACACACACCTACACACACACACACACAAATACACGCACCTACACACACACTTACACACACACCTATACACACGAACACACACACACCGACACACAAACACGATCTACATGTATTTCATTAATGATGTGACTGCTGTTGCCACTTGCCAGAACTCTCTTTTGCTTTTTGGGGCGTGCTTGGTATTCCATGTGTACTATTGGCGTATTTATAGCTATGTATAAGCTATATATATATATATATATATATATATATATATATATATATATATATATATATAGCATTGCCCAGGAAATGGCTATCGAGGAGCCAGCAGGAGACTGGAGGAAAACAGAGAACGGTCCGACCATTTCATCTGTCTATAGGGGAACAAATATAGGCGCTCAGAGAACGGAAACGTGGAAAGGCAAAACGGGTCGAGTCCCACGAGGACTTTGGTAAAATTACGACGAGGTGGAGAAGGAAGGGAACGGAGAAGGAAGGAGACGGAGAAGGAAGGAGACGGAGAAGGAAGGAGACGGAGAAGGAATGGAACAGAAAAGGAAGGAGACAGAACCACAGAATGGTATGCAGAGTTAGAGAGAAATAGGTTAGGAGGATATTTACCGAAATGAGACAACGCAGTTGTATACATAGGGAAGTATGTAGTGTACTGTACACTACATACTTCAAGTACTTAGTGTAATTGTGTAAGCAGAGAAGCGCGTATACCGTAATGTTTTATAGGCCTATAGGAAATACGTTGAGCAATTCTGTACATAGGAACTACGGTGCAAATGCGTAATGCAATGAGAGAGAGACAGACAGACGACAGACAGACAGAGAGAGAGAGAGAGAGAGAGAGAGAGAGAGAGAGAGAGAGAGAGAGAGAGAGAGAGAGAGAGAGAGAGAGACGGAGACAGACACAGAGACAGACACAGACAGAGAGAGACAGAGAGAGAGAGAGAGAGAGAGAGAGAGGAGGAGCTGGGTAACTATGCGCCGGGAACCACCTGCCATGCATGGCTGACGTTTGGGGACCACAGGTGGTCTTAAGGATCACCCTTTAAGACCAACTGCGTTGGCGTCTGCTGTTTTAAGAGATTTATTCGGAGATTACTTCAGGGATTAATTGAAAGAGTGCCCGAATTAATTATGGGACTTAGATAATAGGCATACATGATCCATATCGGTGTATAATGTTTTACATAATGCACAACTATCTCCACACTGCAGAACGTCCATAATATGAACTTCATGGGAAACGTGTAAGCCCTTTAAATGAGATCCCATGTGGATATACGGGACGCATGTGGGTATATGGGGTCCCACATGGGACCCATGTGGAGATGTGGGGTCTCATGTGGGTAATGTGACTAGATAATTGAAACTCCTGCGGAGGATAAGGGCTTAATGACATG
>JACEVL010000470.1:917500-985000 GCA_020284085.1 Aporrectodea caliginosa
ATGCATGCATGCATGTATGTATGTATGTATGTATGTATGTATGTATGTATGTATGTATGTATGTATGTATGCATGCATGCATGTATGTAATATATGTAAATGTATGTATGTATGTATGTATGTATGTATGTATGTATGTATGTATGTACACATACATATATGCTTGCAGACATACATGTATGCACGCTGTTGGAAAAACAAACACACAGCGTTGCATGCATCTGCGAATATCATATTCATAACTGGAGTCATCATTTTCAGGAAGGCTCTTCTTTCCCATCATTTTCTGGGTCTCGTTCTTCAAAGACGACTTCGAACAACGAAAGGACGCCAGCTATGGCACACACGCACGCACACACACACGCACATACACAAACACACGCACACGCGCGCACACACACGCACATGTGCAAACATACACAACATATGAATACAGCAATAGTTACGATGATAAACCCATACTTCAGTGTGTAAAATGTTAGGATGCCTGTCGTCTCTGATGCAGCCGCAAGCGAACTCCTGCCTTCGCATGGCCTTGATTACCATAACATTATAAGCTAACATTAAGAGAGGTTTCAAGTGTCAGAGAAGACCGGCAATCTACGTTGGAATAACACGCTCAGAGTGTTAGCTAATTACGGAGATGAATGATGTCAATACATACATACATACATACATACATACATACATACATACATACATACATACATACATACATACATACATACATACATGCATGCATGCATGCATGCATACATACATACATACATACATACATACATACATACATACATACATACATACATACATACATACATACATACATACATACATACATACATACATACATACATACATACATGCATATACTTATGTACACACATTATATATATAACTGTATGTACACATAATGTATATATATATATGCATATATAATTTTTATATATATATGAACTCAACTACATTGGCCTATATATATGCAGCATCGATAGCATACGCATAATAATATTGAGATGCTATGATTAATTTCCGATCGAAATAGCACCTAAGGCGCCATAAGTTGTATACATAGGCTATATGTATATGTTACATATATATATATGAGGTCAAACATAATATGATATGTACATAAGGTCAGTATGTTTGCACTTATACTTTTATATGTATGTATATGCATTTTATATGTATTTATACATGTATGTGTGTGTATGCTATGTATGTGTATAAATCCTTGCTGTCTTGCAGGCATGAAGCAATTATGTTGCTGTCAACATTATTTCTTATAGGAATGGCTCTCAAGCATATATTAGCCATCGGGCTTAATGGCCAAAAAAGGCGGTTAATGTATCAGTGGAGGCAGATCAAGGAGGAGGAACAGGGAGGAATAAGACGAGGACGATGGAGAGGAGGAAGAGGAGGACGAGGAAGAGGAGGAAGAGGAAGAGGAGGACGATGAGGCGGAGAATAAAAAAAGGCAGTGGAGGAGGAGGAAGAAGAGTAAAAAGAGGCGGAGCAGGAAGAAGAAATGGCGGAGGAGGAGAAAGAAGAGGCGTAGTATAGAAATCAAGGGGCTAGGAGGATGCAGCAGAGAAAGTACAGGAGAAGGAGGAGAAGGAGAATTAAAGAGACAGTGGAGGAGGAGGATGAAGAAGGATGAAGAAGTGTAAGAAGTGGTGGAGGAGAAGGAGGAAAAACGAGAAAGAATGAGAGAAAGAATGAGAAGAGGAAGAAGAGGAAGAAGGAAGAAGAAAAGGTAGAGGAAAGACAAGAAGAAGAGGCGGAGTAGACATCAGAAGGCGAGGAGGAAGAAGCAGAAGAGAAGTAGAAGAGGAGAAGGAGGAGGAGGGAGGAAACGGAGAAGAGGAGGAGGAGGAGGAGGAGGAGGAGGGGTAGGAGGAGGAGGAGGAGGGGAGGAGGAGGAGGAAGAGGAGGAGGAGGAGGATGAGGAGGAGGAAGAGGAGGAGGAGGAGGAGGAGGAAGAGGAGGAGGAGGAAGAGGTTGAGGAGAAGGAGGAGAGGAGGAAAAGGAGAAGGAGAATGGGGAAGATGTATGTGTTTACTTAGGTGTCCTCTCAATTAGCCTAACTATGTAGTTGGTGCACGTGCCCCCAAATACATCAACGAGTTCTGTGTTCCTGTCTCTATAGCCTTCGTTGTCGTCGATCGTTGAGTCCTGAAGTCCATAGGGAACTGCTGGTCCGGCACTATAGGACAGCAACCATTGTGCTTTTATGGACACTGGACAACTCTACAACACTCAAAGGCGTAGCCATGAAAAAATTTCGGAGGGGTTTTAAGTCGTCTTCGGGAGGGTTCCATTGGAAATTGTCGTATTTTTCTACATTTTTGTTTTTTAATAACAGTAATGCATTTATAGGGGCGGGTTGAACCCATAAACCACCCCATAAATACGCACATGCCCACATCGATACCCTATATACCTGATACCGTCCCTTCCGAAACAATCCCTTCATAGGAAAGTATACAATACAATTTACCCCATTATAGAACTATACATATATTATAGTGCTGAACAGTGCATTATCTAGGCCGAAAGCTATAATAGTACTATAGTCTCTAATACTATAACTGCATAATCATGCATTGATGTTACTTGTTGCGTCTTGACAGCAAGTTATGAAATAAACGAAAATACAATACAATACAATACGCCTCTTTCTGATATGTATACAACTTAAGATAAAAGAGTTTCGGCCAACATCAGTTCCACCTTCAGTCATTTCATGACCTTTTTAGCTGTTTGGATAGAGATAAACACACTGCACATAGCCCATATAAATATTTATTCATAGGGGGAGGCATTAGATTATTACGGAAACATTTATAGCGCCACACAAGCGTGACACAGACAAGAGGACAGACAGACAGACAGATATACACAAAGATACAGACAAACCTTGGGAGGAACCACCATTAAACATTGGGCCTTACTAGTGGGGGGGTCTTGGATGCTTTGAGGTAAACACACACGGGGGCGCTGTGAGCTCCATCACGCCCCTTATATTCGCCGCTGCTGAAACGCAGGCATACAGACAAACGGATAGAAACACAGACTTACAGGCATACAAGAAGTCAGACTGACAAGTAGGGATGCAGGCTGAAGGGAGACGCCACGAACAGACGGACAGACACAGGAACATACAGAGACAGAGAGAAGGACATACTGGCAAAGCAACGAATGGAGGTGACCGTCATGGGCTAATTTTACGACCACTGAGTTCAATATAACCGGTATACACGAGGTCCGGGTGTTGGTCCGCAAAAAATTTCAGGCCCTCCTCCCTCACCATCGAAGTCCCTCTCTCTCTCCATCCTTCAATAGCCAAGCCGATAAAATGACACTCTATGCACATCCACAGCAACACCCCAACAGCTAAAACACACACACTCACACAAAGACAAATCCCACACATTTACACACGCCATTGTATAAACATATATTAAATGCATGTGCATACAATCCACCCGTCCGTCCTTCCATCCGTCCGTCCGTCCGTCCTTCCGTCCTTCCATCCATCATTCCATACTTCCATTCTTCCCCCATCCGTCCGTCCGTCCATCCTTCCCCCAATCCGTCCTTCCATCCTTCCATCCTTCCATCCTTCCATCCATTCTTCCATCCGTCCGTTCGTCCTTCCCTCCATCCTTCCGTTCTTCCGTCCATCCATCCATCCATCCATCCTTCCATCCGTCCTTCCATCCATCCTTCCATCCATCCATCCGTCCTTCCATCTATCCATCCATATATCCATCCATCCATTCTTCCGTCCTTCCATCCTCCTTCCTTCCTTCCATCCTTCCATCCATCCATCCATCCATCCATCCATCCATCCATCCATCCATCCAGATCCGTCCATCTATCAATCCCGTCGTCAGGTCCAGTCCGTCCGTCCGTCCGTCCAGATCCGTCCAGTCCGATCCGTCCGTCCGTCCGTCCGTCCGTCCGTCCGTCCGTCAGATCCTCAAATCCGTCCATCCATCCATCCATCCAAATCCATCCTTCCATCCATCCATCCATCCATCCATCCATCCATCCATCCATCCAATCCATCCATCCATCCATCCATCCATTCATCCATCCATCCATCTTCCATCCTTCCATCCTTCCATCCATCCATCATCCATCCATCCATCCATCCATCCATCCTCAAATCCATCCATCCATCAAATCCTTCCATTCCATCCTTCCATCCTTCCATCCGTCCTTCCATCATTCCGTCCATCCTTCCATCCTTCCATCCTTCCCTCCGTCCATCCATCCATCCATCCATCCATCCATCCATCCATCCATCCATCCATCCATCCATCCATCCATCCATCCATCCATCCATCCATCCATCCGTCCATTCATCCATCCCCCCATCCATCCTTCCATCCATCCATCCCTCCGTCCTTCCATCCGTCCTTCCAAGCACATCCGTTCGAAGGCAGCAATCCATGGCAGGCCACGAAAGGCTCTTCACCGATTCCGACTGCTGCGTCATTCGTCTCTTTATGCTCCTCAGGCGTAGACGATTTCTACGAAGTAATCACGTGCCGCTACGATTTCCTCCATCGACGACCCCCCCTCTCTTTCTCTCCCCCGCAGGCCATCAGTCGCCCTCCATCATCCTCAACTTCCCTCAACATCTACCTCTCTTCGTGTCCATGCCTGACTGTCTGTCTCTCTGTCTCTATGCTTGCCTTCCTCTCTGTATCAATCTCTGTCTCTCATCCTTCCTCTCTTTTCTGTCTGCCTGCATCCCATCCTATTAACACCGCGACTCCCTATACATATGTCTCCCTATATATCTGTCTCCCTATATATATGTCTCCCTATATATATATATATATATATGTCTCCCTATATATCTGTCTCCCTATATATATATATATATATATATATATATATATATATATATATATATATATGTCTCCCTATATATCCTGATTCCCTGCCTGTTATACACTCTGTCTGTCTGCCTGCCTCACCCCTAAGCATTCCAGTTGTACGTGTGCTGTCCATTCGAATTCCACGAGTGTGTAGTTTATAGATGATGCTGATTCTTTTTATCAGAAGTAGGAGAGGATTTAAGAACGATGGATGGAAGAGGAATTGGAAATCGCATCAACATCACCACCAGCCACATCAGTTGCGGCGTCAGCCTCGGCCTCGGGCGATGTCTCGGCGAGTAGACACGTACATGTGATCCATCGTTGATACACATCGGACACACACACATACACACATACACACATACACACACACACACACATACACGCACATACACACACATACACACACACAGGCACACGCGCACGTACATAAACACACACAAACGCACATATATATATACACACAACAGCTGTTTTGAAATATTCAGCGGCGATTACATGCAGACCATCTATCTATCTATCCATCTATCTATCTATCTATCTATATGTCTGTCTGTCTGTCTGTTCTATCTATCTATCTATCTATCTATCTATCTATCTATCTATCTATCTATCTATCTATCTATCTATCTATCTATCTATCTATCTATCTATCTATCTATCTATCTATCTATCTATCTATCTGTCTATCTATCTGTCTATCTCTATCTATCTATCTATCTATCTATCTATCTATCTATCTATCTATCTATCTATCTATATCTATCTATCTATCTATCTATCTATCTATCTATCTATCTATCTATCTATCTATCTATCTATCTATCTATCTATCTATCTATCTATCTATCTATCTATCTATCTATCTATCTATCTATCTATCTATCTATCTATCTATCTATCTATCTATCTATCTATCTATCTATCTATCTATCTATCTATCTATCTATCTATCTATCTATCTATCTATCTATCTATCTATCTATCTATCTATCTATCTATCTATCTATCTATCTATCTATCTATCTATCTATCTATCTATCTATCTATCTATCTATCTATCTATCTATCTATCTATCTATCTATCTATCTATCTATCTATCTATCTATCTATCTATCTATCTATCTATCTATCTATCTATCTATCTATCTATCTATCTATCTATCTATCTATCTATCTATCTATCTATCTATCTATCTACCTACCTACTTATGCCCCTCCAACCAACCATTCAACCATCCATCCATCCATCCATCCAACCCACCCACCCAATCATCCATCCATCCATCCATCCACCCAACCATCCATCCCTCCCCTCCATCCATCCACCCATCCAACCTCAACACTCCCCATTAAAAGGCGAGCCCCTGCAGCCAGCCCGCCACTGACCGTGCGTGCTTATTCACCAGCAGAAAAGGCAGGAAAACAAGCATAGCTCTGGGAGTCTGTCAACGCTGTTGATCACAGAGGACAGGATGGCACCACGTGACTCTTAGGCCAAAATAAACAAAGCTGAAATGTCAGCGAGCGATAACAATGGAGGCAGCCGCACACAATCATAAAGCTTTTGTTAGCGTTTCCTGTGCGTTGCTAACTTGCTATGGTAAACAAAAGCAAACGGAAAATTATGGAACTTTGCTATTTCTGAAGGGCGACCAGGGGCGACGGTAAGGGTGGAGGTATGGAAAGGGCAAGGTCAGGCCAAAGTAAGAGTAAACGGTAGGAAAGGTAAGAATCTAAAGGTAACTTAGGTTCGGCTGAGGTATATAAGGGTCATCTAAGGTCTAATAATAATAATAGAGGGACTGTTAATTAGGTCCATATGTTCCTTAGGAAGGGTTTACGGTTCTTCGAGCAGGAAATGTATACTCGCAATGGACATCACGGCAAGAAACAGCAAAATCCATCAACAAGGCAACGGTAGGTGTCTGTCTGTCTGTGTGTCTCTCCGTGTCTGTCTGTGTCTGTGTCTGACTGTCTGTGTGTCTCTCCGTGTCTGTGTCTGTCTGACTGTCTGTATGTATGTATGTCTGTCTGTCTGTTTGTGTCTGTCTGTCTGTCTCTGTCTCTGTCTCTCATTGATTTAATCGGTGACGTCACGAGGCGAACAATTACAAGCGTAACGCGAGTGGCGTCTCTGGTGAGAGATCGAGTCCCTAGACCGACGACTTATCTTCTGTTAGGAGTCTATGCTATTATGCCGTTTCCAGACCGTTCGTGCCTAAGAATGAGAAGCTGGAGTCGGTTGGAATGAGTGGAGCTGTAGGTAAATCCATATTCTACCTATGTCTTTGCGAAGCTGCGGGTCAATTAATGCGATGCGCTTCGCCATTTCGCTGCATTCTCGCCACTGAGACGGATGATAATACATAGATCCGGAATATAATTTATACATATAAGTGGTGTACATATTGTACACCACTTATCTCTCATATATATAATAATATAAGTGTATAACTACATAATATTATATTTATATATAATATGTAATTATAAAGAGGTATGTATATTTACATATGTACTTATGCATGCATGTATGTACGTATGTATGAGAGCACTTATATGACGCTCTTTAAGTACCTCACAAGCGCGCTATATTTACATATATATATATATATACTTTATTTCGCACAAAGTAGTAATATAGTAATACACATATGTATACACACATATATATTCGGTGCAATATAGACTATACACGAGCATATGTTGCATATATATATACACACACATATATATATATACACATAAATTTATATAGCACCGGAATTGGCCTAAATCATCCAAATTCAATCAGCGTCGTATAATAACACCGCCGAATTCGAGATTCATTAGGCGCTCAATGACGATGGTGACAATACTCTCAGCATGTGGACCAACTTATATGACTCGTTAAATAATGTAGGACCCGGTACACTGTTTTATTATAACACACACACACAAACATATATATATATATATATATATATATATATATATATATATACATAGGCGCTATGTATACATATCATATATTTATAGGCATATGTAAGTGTACATACATATACGCTTAAATATATATAAATATAATATATATATATACAATGTGTGTTGTAGAAGCAGTCTGCTTATTATGCGGTTATAATGTTTTTATTCCTATTCATAAAATAATAAAGCGGTTCCGTTATTAAGACGCGAGGGGTTGATGTATGGAACGCCGCTGGGCTCTTAAACCCGTCGCAAGCGTGCACGAGGAGGAAGCGTTGTTGCTGCAGTTGTCTTATAGGAACCGTAGACTTGATCCTGTTGTCTCCGGAGAAAGACTGCTATCGCATAATAGAGCCCATCGTAAAGTTTATTATCGAACAGTTATATATATATATATAATATATATATACACACACATATATATATATATACGTATTTATACATATTTATATACAAGGTAAAGTTTATTATCGGGCTGTGTTGTATATATATATATATATTTATATATATATATATGCATAAACATATAACACAGCCCGATAATAAGCTCTCATATATATACATGCATAAACATATAGCACAGCCCGATAATAACCTTTACAGTATAGGATATAGTATATTTATAATCATATATTTATATGCCTGTATATATTATTATTAGCAGCTAATATATATTTCCTAAATATTCTATGGATTTAAGACATTTACTACATATAAAAATGAACTAAAATTCGAAGGCATTAAATAAACATAAAAAGGCCCCGACGCTGACGCCATAGAAGATGATCTGGAAGCCAGTGAACAAAATCACAAGGCAACACAAAAACACACAAAAACGTCGACGGCCATAGGTGCCACATGATGTCGTTAAACTCTGGTAATATAAGAAGAAGACGAAGAAGAAGACATGTTTCTTTCAGTCCGCCACTGCTCGTACTCTGGCAGTGCCAGTCCCAAGCCTGGGTGAAGGTGGAGGGCGACGCTAATGATTTTTGTTATCACACAGTGTCGTTAAACTGAAATACTATAACTGCTTTCGTCTATCATGTTGCAGAACTGTTTAATTCTCGGTGGAATTTGAATACAGAGAAAGAAATGGCGATACTGCAGTGACATCCCAAAACTATCAAAAATACTGGATCAACGTCCTTGAGTATTTTTCGCCCTGTGACAGTATATACACAGAACAGGGAGGAGTAAGATGGCTGCTGTTCAGTTAAAAGGGAGGAGTAAGATGGCTATTGTTCAGTTAAAAGGGAGGAGTAAGATGGCTGCTGTTCAGTTAAAAGGGAGGAGTATAAGATGGCAGCGTTCAGAGGTGAGTGCTGCTTGGCTGCGCAACAGAAGTTCAGCCACCGTCAGAATCGCCGTTGATGGGTCGGGAACGCCTCAGAGTAGAAATCTTGAAGGGGCGCTTTACGAAATGTTTTCTGAATGAATGAGAAGTTCTCAGATGAACGTTAATCGTATAATCAAAATATTTATCACAACGCTGGTAAACGCACTGACTGATAAATGCACACCACTGATCTGAGGCCTATATACCGTGTATATAAATGTTTATTACGCATATATAGCTTAGTATCATGCATATATATATATATATATATTCTCTCTAGCTCTATATAAACATATATATATATGTGTATTTATTTATATATTACGTATAGGTCATGTATTGTATCATGCATATCCACACGTATGCATATTTGCATATATATATTATATATATATATATACACATATACATATATATATATGTATAAGCGTATAGATATCGATGTCTTTATGTCTAATGTACATATTGATCAGCATGACACCGGAGGGGCCATACACGTTCACAGACATAAATTTTCTGATGGCAGAACACATTCGTTGTTGCCAGCAGCTGTAGCAAACAACTTTTACCACGACCAACGTCTAAATTGCTGTCGATAAACAAAAACTCACGAAAAAGTCATATAGCATTCTGATAGTCGTCCGTAAAGACCGGCTCATTTATTTACACAAAAACAATCGTAATTAAGTAGTTAATCAAATCGAAATATTAATTGATGATGAAACAGCGACTTTAATACAAAAACGTGGTTTCATTTAGACCCATTCTTCCACAGATCTATAAAGCGTGCATTATAAATGTAAAAAACTGATGAACGAAACCCTAAGATGCAGTCAGATTTTTTCGAAAGATCTCTTGACTATAGTTCTTACTCAGTGATTAGACCGTATACCTACTTATTCATTAAATTGGCGGATCCAGAAGATTACAGAAAAGGGAGGAGTAAGATGGCTGCTGTTCAGTTAAAAGGGAGGAGTAAGATCGCTGCCGTTCAGTTAAAAGGGAGGAGTAAGATGGCTGCTGTTCAGTTAAAAGGGAGGAGTAAGATGGCTGTTGTTCAGTTGAGCAATGTTTGCTAACTGACAAATGATCCCTTCTTAATTACATTAGCATCGTGAGGCTAGCGCAGAGTGCACCTCTGGGCTTTGTAAAGGGACATTATCAAATTTCAGTTGCATGGTATTGTTTTGAATTGTATTATATTAGTTATGAGAAAATGAAACAGTAAAAAGGTTTAACAGGAATTTTGATGACCTTGTCTACTTTTCCAGTCTTCTTTAGAGGTTTTTTGATGATCTGCTTTTAATCATTGGCAATTTTGTTTATGATTTTTTTTCTGGGTCGCAGGAAATCTCTAGGACACTTCTATGTTAAACCGTTTACTCTTAGTTTCAGGGATTGTTTGTGACTTTACCAAGATTTAAGCAAATATTTTTAGTTTCGTTTATTGGTTTTTTAAAATGCAATTTTACTCATACATGATTATTTTAAAACTTTCAAATTGATTAGCCTAATACGTATTTTAACTTGCAAGGTTTATCGACACGTTTTAACTGTATCAGTTAATAAGGCGATCCTCATGCTAACCAACTTAGGGCTAACTCCGTACCAAAATCGGTGTGTATCGACTTACATTCATATTTTCACCAAACCAACTAGCCTACGATGTTTTTTCTTCAGGAATTCATGAATTATGTATTTAATCTGCATTTTTGCACAGACATATATAGTGAAACATAATACTTTGGCGTACATCGTCAAAAAGGTGGGAGCAGCCTAATCCCATTCAGCCTGTGGCACATCCAATGATATTTTGGGCGACGCTTACTTCATATCAGAAAAGAGAGAACAAAGTAAATCATGCAAATCACTGACAATGACTGAAATCTGGAAACCAAACCGTTCCTTTAAAGACATTATTAAAGTTTAATAAACGCCCTGAGTCCGTGATCTATAAAGAGCGCCGTCGTTACTATAGTTGCGCATCCTGGCGTCATCCGCAAAATAGCTCCTATTTTATCCTACTGTAGTTGCGCATCCTTGCGTCATCCACAAAATAGCTCCTATTTTATCCTACTGTAGTTGCGCATCCTTGCGTCATCCACAAAATACCTCCTATTTTATCCTACTGTAGTGGCGCATCCTGCACGTGATCTATAAATAGCGCCAGAGTCTGCAGCAGCCAGCAGTGGCGCTTCCTTTCACGGAAAACGTTTACAACGTCGATTTAAAAATAGAAAACAGAGTTGAAATCTGTGCGATAAAACAATACCAAAGTATCACAGGTTTTTGTTCGTGTTGATGATGACGGCTATCATGGTCATGATGATGTTCGTAATGTAGTAAAGTAAACGCTCGTTTAACAATACCCGTCTCTTTCGAAAATAGTCTGCAGAGGGGTCAGCGTACATTTCGGCGATATTCTGACTGAAGGGGTCGCGCTCGCCTGGTTTGGTTTGCTACATTGGTTAGAGGGTACCTGAAGGAACGAGGAGGTCGGTTCGCCTCCCTACACTCCCCCACAGTGACTTATTTACGAGATTTCAACCTCGGGCTAGTACGGTCCGTACACGGGGACCTTAAATGGCGTGACACCCATTCAAACGGTCAGCGGTGGTGAAGGACCTCGCCCTATGAATTCATTGAAAAGTGATCCAGGTTGAGGCTCTATAGGCGCTATAAAATCGCGTACATTTACGCACAACAGTAATTTAGTAAGGGGATAATCTTTCATTACGATCTGAGCCGCTTGGCAACAAAATAACATCTTCATGCTGTTTTGGCAGAAGGAGGCTTAATTTTACAGAAGTCGCATTTTGCCTGTGTGAACGGCAGAGTTAAAAAAAATTCCCTACACACATTGGACCTTGGTTACGAAAGGAAAGGACGTGCAGAAGATAGCGACACAGTCCAGGTGAAGGAAAGCGTGGGTCAAACCCCAACGGGCACTCCTTGGTCCCAGGTAAACAGTTGTCCAGATTCAATGATCCTAGAGATGAGATTGTTGAAGGATGTAGCCATGTGTAACACAGGAGGACGACGGGCCCATAGTGTTTGGGCGTCGGGTGCACTGCGTCCAGAGGTGGTGTGAAGGACAGGAGTTCCGACTCTTACCCTAAAGTTAAAACAGAAACGATCGGAGCGTCCTTGAGCATCAGTTTCACCTGCGTTGACCTCTGTCAGCAAGGTTAATCTCTTCCAGAGCTTCTGAACCGGTTCTTTCGCGTAGTTCGAGGTGGACGGGTGAGTGACCTTCGCCGCCTTTCTTCGCTGTAGGTGATGCCCTTCGTCGTTTCTCTTCCTGGTCAGGAGTCCGGGGACTGAGCACGGATTCTAATCCAGGTCGTGTTGGAGACCGTCTGGGCGTTTCTTTGCATGCAGGGGAAAGTCTCACCTGCTCCAAAGACGAATCCGAGATCTCCTTCTTATGTCCCATGGTTCCTCGTAGCTTCGTCGGACTGTTCAGGGTCTCATCGTCCACGAACCCCGAATTCGTTTCGGCCACTCCCCTTCCGCCTTTCAGTTCGAATAGACCCTGCTCCGGAAGGACAGTCATGGCGGTCAGACCTCCAGCAGAGACGACGGCCTTTGCCCAGGCCGGCTGTCGCGAATTGACCTCCGGTGACCTCAGGTGCATCATGGACCCTGTCGTGATGAGACTTCCGAAGCCCTGCTGGTGGGCAAAGGCATACCCAGACCGACGGATCGACCGATTGCTGCGACGGAAGCTGGACGATGCCCGGCGGATGATGCGCTCCTTCGAGGCGACCGTCGAGCGCGCCCGCTTCTGCGTCAGGCGGACGCGGTCCGTAAGGGTGGGACGGGTCAGCTTCTGGTAGAACTGAAAAGCGATGACTGGAACTAGGAGAACGATGAGGCTGAGCGCCATCGAGAACCAGAAGGTCGAGGTAGACATGAGTGTGAGGGCCACTCCTTGGTAGGAGTAACCGATGGGGTCCGAATAGAAGACGATGATGAAGATGAAGTAGAAGACGATGCTGCCCCAGATGACGACGTGGTTGAAACCGGTCCAGTAGGTCGTCTCCAAAGCACACTGAACATAACGCATCGTAACGGAAGATATGATAATATTGTCATTGCTTCATCTTGTGTAATAAAGACCGTCATCATCATCATCATCATCATCATCATCATCATCATCATCATCATCATCATCATCATCATCATCATCATCATCATCATCATCATCATCATCATCATCATCATCATCATCATCATCATCATCATCATCATCATCATCATCATTCTGTTCTATTCTATTGACGGACTTATAAAGCTCCTCTAACAGTACAACCTCAGAGGAGCTTCCCGTGCGAAAAAACCCCTCGAAAAAAGTCTTAAGAGAACGGGCAGAGACAGTTACTGTAGTACTTCCAGGTAAGATCACAGCACGAGTTATAGCAGGAAGGTCATTCCACAGCAAAGGGCCAACAGAGGCATAGGCACGAGATCGAGGCACTAGATGGTCATGAGGTATAAAAGTCTCTTGAAGTGGCGCTATATAAATTTGCAATTACCATTACCTCAGAGTTGTGTACGTACCCTGAGTGTTACGACAACGATGAGAATGCTGGCCACGACGAAGCCAAGGGCTCTGTGTCCGGCGATGTCTATACCGTTTGGACCGGCAGTTTCCTTGAAGGCCAGGTATGGTATCAGGTAGAGGACAAGTGATGACCCTATGCCCTCGGCCACGCTCAGTGCAAAGACCTTCTTGTTGAAGAAGAGATCCCTCTGCCCTGGCGTGTACAGCTTCGGATAGAGCAGAGAGAGTTTGTCGTTTACATCCTACGACCACGAACAATATATTAAATTAACCGTTTCAGAGGAGATATAATATTCATAATTATACGAGGGAACATAATTTTTATAAAGTCTTTCTGTTGGGACTTGGTAGCTGATTGGTTAGAGTGATCGCCTTGTAGTGCAGAGAGTAGGGGATTCGAGCCTCTTCCCATGAGAGACGGTGACTGTGTCGGAACCTTCAGCAAGTCCTTCAGTTACAATTCACTGGACAACAAATTTTAACTTTTTTTTTTGCTGCCTAAAAAACTTTAGCTGTTCTATATAGATTTTGGCACGCTGAATCCAGTGGTGTTCTCAGAATTTTTGTATCACGTCAGGTTTTTGAGAAAAATGGTTTGCAAGATTTTAAAAGAAATGCCCAGAAAGTTACTTAGTGCATAGATTTCACTGGACAACAAATTTTAACTTTTCTTTGCTTCCTAAAAAACTTTAGCTGTTCTATATAGATTTTGGCACGCTGAATCCAGTGGTGTTCTCGGAATATTTTTACCACGTAAGGTTTTTGAGAAAAATAGTTTGCAAGATTTTAAAAGAAATGCCCAGAAATTTACTTTTAGTGCATAGATTTCACTGGACAACAAATTTTAACTTTTCTTTGCTTCCTAAAAAACTTTAGCTGTTCTATATAGATTTTGGCACGCTGAATCCAGTGGTGTTCTCGGAATATTTTTACCACATAAGGTTTTTGAGAAAAATAGTTTGCAAGATTTTAAAAGAAATGCCCAGAAATTTACTTTTAGTGCATAGATTTCACTGGACAACAAATTTTAACTTTTCTTTGCTTCCTAAAAAACTTTAGCTGTTCTATATACCAGATTTTGGCACGCTGATTTTAAAAGAAATCCAGTGGTACCAGCACTTTTAGTGCATAGGTTTGTTCTCGGAATATTTTTAGCTTTCTATATAGATTTTGGCACGCAAATTGAAAAATATATTAAATTGAAAAATATATTAAATTGAAAAATATATTAAATTGAAAATATATTAAATTGAACAATATATTAAATTGAACAAAATATTAAATTGAAAAATATATTAAATTGAACAATATATTAAATTGAACAATATATTAAATTGAACAATATATTAAATTGAACAATATATTAAATTAAACGTTTCGGAAGAGATATAGTATTCATAATACGAGGGAACATAATTTTATAAAGACTTTCTGTTGGGGCATGGTAGCTGATTGGTTATAAAGTGCGCGCCTTATAATGCGGAGAGTAGGGGATTCGAGTCTCTTCCCATGAGAGACGGTGACTGTGTCGGAACCTTCAGCTAAAGTCCTTCAGTTACAATTATTAGCGCCATCGATTAATGCTTGACCATTATAATAAATGCATGCTAATAAATCAAGGAAAATGGGATTAAGAAATCGGTTGAATAAGGGCAAACATTCATTAAAAGTGGATAACATAAGGGAACTCATTTGTAGTCATGTGAAAGAAGTCAAGTTCTTCCCTAAAGTGTCACCTACTGCTTTGGGTGCAATGGGTGCTCTCTTTTGAAGGATTGAAGCAAGCGAATGTTCTAATAAACATTAAATAGGTCTATCGATGTATTATAGGCCTAAGGCTAATGTTTTACATAATAGATTCATTCTCAAAGTTAGATTTTTAAGCTTTACCCTCTTAAGCTAAACAGCGAATATTGAAAAATGATAGGATATAAAACCAATATGTTTAAGTAGCCTTAAGATCCACTTCTGAGTTACAGTCATAGAGTGAATTTTCAAACGAGGTTGGATCATTAATTTTTGGCTAGATCATTCAACATAGATCTAATATTCATAATATGCACACAATAGAAATGTGTTTTTAATCAATAGTATGTAGATCTATGTAAACATAAAATAAACAAATATTCTTATGCTTCAATTTCTTAGAAATACAACCTTGTTTTAGATACCATCGAATTTACCAAGCAGTGGACTATATCAGGTGTTCCAGTAATTATTAGTTATTACGCCTTGCAGGTGCTAAGGGATTGAAAGTTTCCTAATGACGCTATAATATGCATATCACGAGACATGCATTAGCATACGTGATGATGTGCATTTGAAGCGTAATGAAGGTCGTTTGAAAGGAAAACAACAAAACCCACAAAACTACAACCCCATGTTATGGGTCACAAAAATGGACTTAAAACGCATGCAGACTTTATAAAGCCGCTATATAAATTCTCAGATGCACGCTTAACGCATGTATACATGCACGCCGGAACTATCAATGAACAGGCGAGAAAGGATCGATGAACAGGTATAGATGGAGAGGGTGGAGTGGTTCCTCGCCTTTAGGGAATACACAGGTAGAAGAGCGATGGATATGGAGCATACATTAGAGAATTGAATTGGCACAGCTGGAAGAATTTCCAATTCCCAAATGAAATTCTGAAGGTTTGGGTGGATCCTATACAGCGGGGACATGATCCATTCATTCATGATTCGTGTGTTCTCTCGTGCGTGATGTATTCGGTCTTGCGTGATGCAGCTGTGCTGGTGCATCCGGGCATCTCCTCGGGGACATTTACCCCCAGACGTATCCATCGGACATTTGTTTCCCTCGGGTCATTTTCCCCACGGCGGCCATTCCCTCTGATCGTTTATCCCCGTCTTAATCCCGCCCCCACATTTATAAACAATAGATGTTGAGTTCCAAGGAACTGTGTCGCCTACCCCAGAGCAAACTTGTGGTGGTCAACCCACGCCAGAGTTTAAACACACACACATAATATGAACATTATTTTGATACTTTCATAAAGAAAAACTAAAAGAAACAGTTTTGTAAAGATATCATGCGATCGAACAGTTGATGCGAAGAAAATACAAAGACAAAGGCTACGAAAGAAAAAGGTAACGAAAGACAAAAGCTACGAAATACAAAAATTAAGAAAGACAAACGTTAAGAAAGTCTAAAGCTAAGAAAATGGTGAAAGTCAACGTGAAACCGAAAAGAAAACTCAAACCAAAAGCCAAAAAATCCACAACTGAAGCCAAAACAAATGCCAAGACAAAAGCAAAAGCCAAAACGAATATAAAACTAAAGACAAAGCCAAAAAAGACAAAACTATGGACAAAGCAAAAGCCACAACTAAATCCAAATAGCTTAGATAGCGGTCCGAAGACCTCTCATGCAGGCTGAGTTCTCTACCGAAGTAGTTGTCAGGGTCAAAGCGCGGATTGGTTACTAAAACATATGATCCTATAGTGCTGTAGGTATCTAGTAAGAGTAAGCAATGCGATTACAAATTACATGCTGAAATGTTAAAGCCCTATAGGGCCTAAGGCTGTCACAAATTCCTACAACAGCTTATTAGTCTCATGCCTGTTACGTCATTCGCATGCATTGCATAATTGTATTGCACTGTCCTGTTACATGCCGTCCTTCGCTAAGCATGCATCGCAGTATTGTATTGCATTGTCCTGCTATAAGCAGTCCTTTGCTCAACATGCATCGTTATATTGTGTTGTCATGTTACATGCCATCCTTTGCTTAGCATGCATCGTCATATTGTATTGTCATGCCGTCCTTCGCTTGGCATGCATGGCTGTATTTTATTGTATTGTACCTGATCACAAATTGCCATGGCTAGAACGGGAAGAGAGGTGTAACAGACGTTGTAGAGCGAAACAAATGCTTCATCGAAAATTGTCTGAAAAGCAGTTTTCAATTTTAGTAACTCACAATTAGACAGTTATTAATTCCTATTACTATTACAACAGCTTTCTCAGATGCACTTCAAGAGCAGAAGAAAGACCTCGTGAATAAGCTGGTGCCCTGCGATTAGATTTAAAGAAGCGCTATAGAAATGTTGAGCCTACAATTCCGATTACGAGTCCTGAATATTCTAAAATAAATCTGATAACGTTGATCAAATCACACAAAGATTAAAGAAAATCAAAAGCGAGTCACCGCAGAGACGTTGACAGAGAATGTGTAGAAAATTGAGCAGACTATCGTGGACACACAACCAAAAACAAAAGCATAGTACAAACACGAAAGTGGGCAGAACACTCTAGACATAAAATCAAACCAAAGAGTAAGAGAGAGATGGACCATGGTAAGCAGTGACACTAAGCACCCCATCAAAAGCAAACCACGTCAACTCGTCATGAACGCATCACACCAAAAGCACGAAAACGTGACGGACCAGTGACTCGTGATGCGAACACCACTGTGACCAGTGGCGTCTACCAATGGGGTGGAAGTTGGTGGGAGGGGAGTTGGTATTGGGGAGAGTTGGAGGAGTCTAAGAGAACGATACCCCACGGTTGCCAGAAGTGGGGCGTTAAGTTTTGTACATAAACTAGGGGTTGCTGTTGTCGTTGATTTCCAATAACAAAACGGCCTGCAATACGAAAATTAATTTATATCTATGTATCATGTATGTTATCGAAAACACATGCAATCTGAGTGACTTCTAAAGTCGGCCAGATTGGAGGGGGTTGTTCTCCCATTCCTTTTGAGGGAGGGGTTGGCCAGATTGGGGGGTTGTTGTTCTATCATTCCCGGTGGAAGGGGGTTGGTTAGACGCCACTGACTGTGCCCACGTTACCAGAAGCAGCTAATCACGTGACGACGCACACCACAAAAAGCAGACGACATGAACCGTCGTCGTCGGCTGAAGTCAGACAAAGCACCGGCGGCCGCGTCGTCATGGCAACGAACGTGGCGGCGCCGGTGCCACGGCCGTCTTTCACCTGGACGGAATCATCGTCATATCACCTGAGCCAGCCGCTTCCTCCTACCTGGTCGAAGACTCCCATGGCGAGGACAGGCAGAGAAGTATAGAGGACGTTATAGAAGCTGATGAAATATGGATCGTACAGTGTCTGCAGGAGGCGATGACAACAGATGAAACAAAAGCCATGACAGAACAACGACCTACATCATTCCAACGATATACAATTGCGAAACGCTTTGAATGGCCTGAAAGGCGCCACATAAGTTATCCGATCCGACATAAATACAAATGACTTTACGTGGATTTACTGATGTGCCCATTAGTCGCGTACATTAGCATAAACCAATGACATGTTAAACTTGATTGAATTGCTGCCAAATGCTCTTAAACTACGTTTTTGAAAGGTTGCAAACGGGCGCTATATAAAGTTCCTGACAAAGCCCTAGATTCAAATGACTATGCAAACTACCGCAGAGCTGGTTAGTCGCCAAAAGTGATATAAACAATTTAAGAGCTTGACACCATTTTAAAGCTTTTGAAACGTCACAACTGACCATCAGACCCTGTGTAAATGCAATATGACAGTGCTTCTATAGGAGGCGCTAAGATCGACCTGGGCGACGTGCATGCCTGTCTCTATCTGTATGCATAAGCACTCATAGATTATAACTGTAGGCCTAGTCCCAAATTTATACAGTGCAATTTCGTGCGAAACAAATCAGAGGTTCTGCTTAGTCTAAGCATTCATGTGCTTCAGACGTTTAACAAAACAGAGACATGATCAGTGGCGTAGCAATGGGTTGTGCAGGTTGTGCAGTGCACAAGGGCCCACGGCGGTTAAGGGCCCCCCGGCAGTCAAGGGCCCCCGGCAGTCAGACCGTCAGCCTTAGTTCTTTGGCTGCAACGTTCAGCGCACTCTTGCCTTCGACACTCTTAGATGCCTCTGACGACGAATTGTAGGCCTATGCAGCAGCCGAACTGTTAGCTAAACAGTATGATACCGACATTTCGCTTGCTTTTCTAGCTCAGCTGTTGTCATTTCGCTCAAGATTTCGTTCGAAGTTGTCAACGAGATCAACCATCTTCGAAATTGCACAACTGTTACTCGTAGACTATTATGCTCTTTCGTCTACATTCAATGATGTCTGCACTGCCTACAGGTTGCTGCTGACATTACCTGTGGCTGTTGCAACAGGTGAAAGATCATTTTCAAAACTGAAGCTCATCAAAACTATCGACGAAGTACCATGTCAGAAGAGCGGCTGAGCGACCTGGCAATGTTGTCAATAGAAAATGAACATGCCAAAAAGCTTGACACTTCAGTGGATATTTTTGCCCAAGAGAAAGCGCGCAAACGACCGTTTTAACTTTTAGTAGGCCTTTTCTTCTCCTTAGATTACCGTAGAATTTAGACTTGTCCAATTTGATTATCTGACCTTTTATGTTGAATGCAACAGCGTTTTTGCACAGCGTTTTTGCTTGAAATCGAATGACGAATGGGGGGGGAGAAAGGGGCCCACCACCAAAGCTCTGCACAAGGGCCCCCAGAAACCTTGCTACGCCACTGGACATGATGTTAATCATATCGAGAGTTTCTCTTTAAGAAGCGCTATATAAATTAGCGATTTAAAATGGCAATTACTAAGACAGACAGACAGACAAATTGACATGTGTAGATAAGTTAAATGCATTTAAAATGCGCAATGTAAATTAGGTGTATGAAGGAAGAAAGAGATGAGAAAAGAAGAGGGCAGTCAGAATGACAGAACAAGAAGAGGAGAAAATGACAGAAAGAAAACGATGTGAAAGCAGTAAAGGAAAAAGGCGAGACAGACGGAAGCAAACGAAGACAGGGACATAGAGAGGTACAGAACAGAGACACGGTGGATGGAGACAGACAGAGACAGAAACGCAGGCAAATAGAGAGACAGAGAAAGATACAGAGTCAGCTACAGAGTCAGAGACACAGACACAGACATAGAGAGAGAGAGAGAGAGAGAGACAGAGAGAGAGAGAGAGACAGAGAGAGAGAGAGAGAGAGAGAGAGAGAGAGAGAGAGAGAGAGAGAGACAGACAGACAGTCAGACAGACAGACAGACAGACAGACAGACAGACAGACAGATAGACAGACAGAGAAAGACAGATAGATAGAGAGAGACTGAAACAGAGACAAAGACAGAGAGTGGTAATTCCACACAAAAGCCTCAGTGCAACGTTTTCATCTTATCGACAGTGTTTCCGTTAGAGTCCAAAAGAGGACGTATTTACGCCTTGACCTTGATTTTTTTAGACGTAGCTCATTGCTTTCGGCTATGACACCGGAAAATGTGGACGTTTTGGACGTTTTTACTGACGAAAAAAACGGTCATTTGGGCGTTAACGGAAACAATGCTTATCGATCGGCCACAGAGGGACATGGTAGCCAATTGGTTAGAGCGCTGGCCTGGCAACGCTGAGAACATGTGTTCGAACCTTCTCCTCTGAGACGGTTACCGTGTGAAAACCTCGAGCAAGTCCTTCACTCACAATTGCTCAGCGCCATCGATTGACGTTTAGCTCATTAGATTGTGGCGCTACAAAAATGCGTATAGTAACAATAGTAACAATTACCTGAGCGGAGAATCCGCAGAAGAAGGCGAACCAGAAGTGGCAGAGCGTGAAGGCGAAGTTCTTGTAGAAGAAATACCTGAGGAACTTCGCCATTCGTAGGTAGGACCATCGCCCGTGGACCAAGAGCAGGCGTTCCAGAAAACGGAACTGAGCGAAGGAGAAGTCGCTGGCTAGAACCGCCTGCATTCCCTCCTGACCGCTGATTCCAACGCCGATGTGAGCCGCTGCAAAAAACCAAGACAGATCTGGTTACAGAACGGAATCAGGTGGAAGCTGAATATTATATGCAAGTGACCACCACCCAGGGTGAGAATTGCCGGGGGTTTGGGGTTCAACCCCTATTCGAATAGTCGTTCCTAGTAACCCATTGTTAAGTCTTCATTGCACACCCCAAATCCACATGGATCACAGTTTGACTCCTGTCTTTTTTCTACAATTCTCATACTGCCACGACCGATGTATTTATGACAAAGAGAGGCTAGGGTAAAATGTGGAAGGGTGCCGAGAGGGATAGCTGGCTTGTGCAAAAAAAACAGGGCCTCTGGAGGCTTATCTTTGATCACTCAGAGAGATCTGCACAAGCCTCAAATGATTTGAACTCTGATCAAAGCCATTAAATAGATATCAGCAACTTATACTCAAATAGCGTTCATTCCACTGAGCAAAGAATCCAGTGTAAAATACTTATTATAGTCCGCAATGAAATACGTTTCAATTCAGACGACTTATCTCCGCTCCTCCTTGCTAAACCTTTAAACCAGCAAATATTGCATTCAATGAGCAGTGTTTATATGGTAGGGCCAATGTTTTTGGCATAGTTAATAGACGCAGGTGGTATACAGAGCAATGATAAGCGGCAATGAGGAGGAGGAGGAGGAGGAAGAAGAGGAGGAGGAGGAGGAGGAGGAGGAGGCGCATGAGGATGGGAAGTAGAGGAAAACTGCAGCAGCAGCTTTCATTCAGATGATGGATGATCACTTCTCATGTCGGCAAAATATTGCATTCAATTAGCGGAGACTTTGACTCTTGTGCCTTGCACCAGGGCCGTGCTAGGTTCTCGCGGATTCGCAGTGGCTCTCGGGAGCTCTCGGTGGCTGGTCCGGAACGCTTGAATTCCCTGTCCAGTTTTCTATGTTTCAGTTCTTCAAGAGTTATTCAGGTCTAAACTGAAGACACGTCTATTTCAACCTTTGTACTCACCGTATTCTGATTTCCTTTTCCAGAACCTACTACTGGATTCCAATTGGTCTTCTCCATCGAATTAGGACTTGAAGCGACCATCAACTGATTACATTCATATAAAATCTCTACTCTAAACCGATTCCCAACTTGTTTGAACGAGCTTATTCAGCTGATGGACCTAATTTCGGAATACTATTCCGCATTTGCTCATTTTGCTAAGGTCTCTTATTCATTTCAGTCTCAACCTATTTTTCAAATGGCTTATAACCATAGGCTGCCTCTCTGTCACAGCTTATTTTCTTACATTGACGTCTACGGATTGGTTCTGGCGCGCCATCGGCTGATGCAGTAGATGGAATACTGCTTGTGCAGTAGTCAGCGGCCATAGGCCTATACAGATTGCTAAAAATTATTGTTCTTTATGGTTCTGTCCACTGGATTATTATAATGGAATGCGATTTTTATTAGAAACGACACAACTATTGAATGACTCCTCGTGCATTACCATAAAGGCGCTATACAAATTCCAATAGATTAGTTTAGATTGGAAAATGGATCTTGAAGAACAGTGTGGTGTGGTGGACACGCCCTGCAGCCGAGTTTGGTACCAGAGATACAGAGGGAGAGGGAGAAAAATCAACTTTAGATAATTAACACCAATGCCGATATTCTGTAAAGATTTTGATTCTTATAGAGAGATCAAAACTGGAATCTTAAAATAAGAATTTTATAAGATTGATGTTCGCCCGTTTAAGCTAAGCTCATAACTTATATAGCGCCACTACTTTGAGTCGATGTTATCTAAGAACATCAGCCTGTGTTGAATCGGTCAAAGTACACCACTTCTTAACAGGCAGGCAACTAGAAACGGAACTCAGTCGAAACAAAATGTAATAGACCGAGTTAAACCAAAGTTTACGATCCGTGTTTTTCAGTGTGAGGCTAAATATCGCTCATAATTTAAATGCAGCGTATTCCATATTACAATTTAAGACCTATATTGTGACATGGAAAACGCAGTTTAGATAATTATAAGCAGAATGACGACATTGAATTTGTGATATAAGATTACTACACCCGTTGCGATTGCCTTTTTAACATTAGTGAAATGATGTCACAATTACAAAATTATGACATCACATAATGACGCAATTTTCCTTTGTCTCAGTGGAACATTCTGTCAAAGGCTGCAGACGGAGAGGAAGGCGACGAAAAATGTTGAAAATTTCGACAAAAGCGATGACAAAGATGACCAAAAGATGTCGAAGACAACAAACAACGATCATCGAAGTGAAAAGAAATTATTCGTAAAGGTATGACACAAATTGTATCATCGTCGTTTCAACGATCGAGAGTAATCGGTCAGTAAGTAAAGAAGTAAAGCATAAAATTATGAAATGAAAAAGCAATTTGATGCAAGTAAGAAGTGGATTAAAGTATAGCAAACATTTAGTATCGTGGTGCATGTATTTTCGGGTGATGGGACGGTATTTTTTTGCATGTTCCGCGGAAGGTACGATGTTTTCTAAAGACGACACAAACCCTAACCCTGACCCTAACCGACCTTCACGACGCGTAACCTGACCCTAACCGACTCTCACGACGCCTAAAAATACGGGAGGAAAATACATGCACCGCGATACTAAATGTTTGCTATAGTATATTAGAAAAAGAAAGGTATTACACAAAAGGTAGAAAATTTTATGGCGTGCATTCCTTCTCTTACTGCATCTGTTCAAGATTTTGGTTTGTTAAATATTTCTAAATATATCGCGCTTTAAAAGTACCATTCAGGCCCGTTCTACAGAAAACATTGAGACAGACGGAGAGACAAACATACAGTCTCGAAAACCGTGGCAACAGAATTGCCGACTGTAGAGATACCAGTTGACGACAAACATAGAAACACAAACACAAACACAAACAGACAGTCGAAAGATGGATAGATGGACGACAGCAAGACGCAGACTTGGTTAGACCATGGACTTCTGTATAATAGCTAGCTATGGTTAGACCATAGACGTCTTAATAATAGCTGGCTAGCTATTATACAGAAGTCCGTGGTTAGACGGTCTCTTTCCGATTCTTCTGCCTCCAGCATTATGACGTCATTTGCATAGAAGTATAATTTGAAGTCATATATTTCTGGACTATAGACGTCATTTTTTGTAGACAATGAAGTGCATCATGACGTCATAGGTAGTATTTAAACATAGACAATGTCATACTGTATACATATTGCGCAGAATAGAGTGCCGCATTGACCATGCATGCAGCGGCGTTGATATGTTTAGTTCAGTTAGGCCTAAGAAACGATTCTGAAACTAGATGAAAAATATTTGAATACGATTGAATGTAGGTTCTGAAGATGGAAGAACGAAGACCAATTTGCAAATGTAAGTTATTCAAAATTTTACGCTTGATTAATGGGATCGATTAGGCCTTAACAATTAGGCTTCGAGCGGGTTACAAAAGTATTCTTAGAGGACTGAGTTCATGCCGTGTACGATAATAATGCCAATCTGTATCTGATGACCGTATTAAGGTCGATAATTGGCTTCTCTATGCTTCGAGAAGCCATCGGCTATTATTAAGCCGACATCTCTCATGCATTTTCAACGATCATCAGGGCAGTAATAACATCGCATTAACTATACCTACTGGCATCTTATAGATATGGTATGACCGTGCATTATATAAAAAATATCCAGACTACGTTTCATTGCATAACTTTTGTAATCGTAATCGTGATCGTAGCCTGGAATTTTTAAATGTAACTTTAATGTTAAGCCATAGGTCCTTATAAGTTTATTCACGAGCGTCGCTTCAAGTCAGGCGGTTTATCCAGAGATACTGAAGCCTACATTTTTAAGGCCTAATTGGCCCATTAATCAAGCGTAAATTGAGCGATTGTTAGAAGGTCAAAAGGGAAGGAGACTAGTGGAACTCAACGAGAAGTGAGGAGACCGCGCATTGGATAGTTCGTCTAGATATCGTGTAGCAGCTGGACTTGGTTTTCAATGGAAAAGCACAAGAAGTGATAGATAAAATGGGCTTGAGAAAAAAGATGCTATAGTAGGTGTACTCGGCTAAATGGATAAATCAAGACTATAATAGGCATAACGATCAATTCATTATGCACCCTTCTCAGACAATGAAGTTGTTCTCACAAACATTCCATGCTTCAGAGTCAGATTTACTGAACTTGTGCACGTAGGTGCAGTAAGGAAATAAAAATGTCTTCTGAAAGCATCAGATAATTCGGAGCCATATGAATGTATCAGGATTTGTCCGTTAAGGCTGAATCAGTGTCTCTGGTTTTTCTTCTTGCAGATGAGCAATTCCGTTTCTACCATTCCGTCCTCGGGAACCGTTCGCTAATTGAATGTATGGCACTCAATGACCGAGCAAATGCAATTATTCGGCAATTTGCCTTCATAAACTATAATTAATTGAAAGCGTTTGTTATGAAAACAAGATGTGAAATATTCCGGAACCCCGATTATCGCCCAAAAACAACGATGACGTTACAGACGGACTTTCCAGTCCTGTGTATAATAGGTCCTTGGTTTAGGGCATATAGAAATAATTAAATTAGAGTGGGCCATGTTGACGTCATTGCGCATTGACGTAAATCGTGTTCGTAGCTAAACTGCGCTTGCAACTGACGACCGGTTAATTATTATGATGCCTTAGGTCTAACTGCAATCTTACTGACGTCATACCTTTATAATGATGACGTCATCGTGTTCTGTCGCAATTCATGTTCGTTGCTAACCGCAAATGCAAATGACGACCGGGCAGTTATGATGCTATAGGCCTAACTGTGATCTTGCTGACGTCATTATATTGTACTTGTAATCTAACATTTGTAAAGCGCCACTGCAAGAATAAGCGCAACAGTAATGCTGACTTCATCGTGCTATGACGTCGTTAGTGTTTATAGCTAACCGCAAATGCAAATGACGACCGGATAATCATGACGATGTCTTAGGCCTATCTGCGATCATACTGACGTTATACCTTTGATCATGCTGACGTCATTGGCTCCGTCACCGATGGCCAGAGTGACGCTCTTCTTGTGCTTCTTGACTAGTTCGACGACGAGGGCTTTCTGTAGGGGAGTGACGCGACAACAAATGACGGCCTTGCACTGGCAGCCGACCTCCAACAGGATCATCTCCAGCTGCGCCGTCAACGCATAAGCCTACGGAAAGTCAAGCACAACGAAAGAGAATCAGCGATACGAAGTCTCGTGGAACACATAGTTAATAAGTTGAGTAAGTAAGAGTTGAGTAAGTTCAGCATGAGTTTAGAAAGTTGAGCAAGTAAGAGCTGAGTAAGATCAGTAATAAGTATGAGTTTAGAAAGTTGAGTAAGCAAGAGTTGAGTAAGTTCCTTCTAGTTTCCTCTAGGCTGAGTTCATTGACAATATGGGAGAGTCAGTATGAGTTTAGTAAGTTGAGCAAGTATGATTTGAGTAAGTGCCTTACTAGGTTGAGTTCGTTAATAATATAGAAAAGTCAGTATGAGTTTAGTAAGTTGGGTAAGTAAGAGTTGAGTAAGTTCCTTCGAGACTGAGCTCACTAATAATATGGGAGAGTCAGTATGAGTTTAGTAAGTTGAGTTAAATATGAGTTAAGTAAGTTGCTTACTAGATTGAGCTAGTTAATAATATGGGAGAGTCAGTATGAGTTTAGAAAGTTGAGAAAGTAAGAGTTAAGTAAGTTCCTTACTAGGTTTAGGTTTAGCTCGTAAAAATAGGGGAGAGTCAGAATGTGTCCAGTAAGTTGAGTTAAATATGAGTTGAGCCAGTTCCTTCTAGGTTGAGTTCATTAATAAAATAAGTCAGTACGAATTTAATTAGTTGAGTAAGTAAGCGTTCAGTAAGTTCCTTCTAGGCTGAGTCCATTATTGAGAGGGGAACGTCAGTATGAGTTTAGAAAGTTGAGTGAGTAAGAGTTGAGTAAGTTCCTTCTAGGCTGAGTTCATTAATGAGAGAGGAGAGTCAGTATGAGTTTATAAAGTTGAATGAGTAAGAGTTGAGTAAGTTCCTTCTATGCTGACTGAGTCCATTAATGAGAGGGGAAAGTCAGTATGAGTTTATAAAGTTGAGTAAGTAAGAGTTGAGTAAGTTTCTTACTAGGCTGTGTCCGTTAATGACGATCGCAAAGTCGAGTTCCTGTCCTGAGGTTTCAGTCTCTGACTTCTTGGCCGGAAGTACTTTGGTCTGTGCCTCCTTTGACTCTTTTGTCCTGTCTTCGATGTCCTTCTGGGCACTCCTCAGCTGCTTCTCGACCTCTTCGAAGTTCTCCCCGTCGATGATGAACAGTTCCTCCATGTCCTCCGTCAGAAGTCGACAGCTGTAGCCAATGTTGATGGCCGTCTCTGTAGACAACAAAAT
Organism: Aporrectodea caliginosa; assembly: GCA_020284085.1. Lineage (NCBI taxonomy): Eukaryota > Metazoa > Annelida > Clitellata > Crassiclitellata > Lumbricidae > Aporrectodea > Aporrectodea caliginosa. The sequence continues at coordinate 945,412 of JACEVL010000470.1, forward strand.
CAAACACATGATTCATCGGTATATTCAAAACTAGTGACTTATATAGCGCCACTATGACAATGCACAAGGTAGATAGTCTTGCGACAAGGCAAGTTCATGCATGAGTGTATGTATGTAAAGTTGTATGTATGTAAGAGCTGAGTAAGATCAGTATGTATGTCAGTATGAGTTTAGAATGTATGAGTATGTAATGTATGTATGTATGTATGTATGTAAGATCATGTAATGTAGTATGAGTTGTATGTATGTATGTATGAGTAATGTAAGAGCTGTATGTAATGTATCAGTAATCAGTATGAAAGAAAGTCAAATAAATCAGTTTATTTCCTGTATCAACATAATACAATTAAGGCAATACAACACAGTAGATTACATCAGTTGAGGATACCAAGGGGGAGACCCAGAAGGGATGAGGAATCCCGCTAATAGGGCCACCTAATAATTGAGAATAACATAAGTAAATAATGCATGACAGCCAGTTCATATAATTATAGGAATACTTTGATAACCATGAAAATGCTAAATTATTAAGCAAAAATACTAACATAACTTAACTAACACTTAACTAACACACCCAATAAAAAAGAAAATAAGAATTCAAGTAATTTGATTAATGAGGTAATGGCGTAGTTTTTTCTTAAAGATATGCAGACCAGATAGTTGACGAATAGATAACGGTACACTGTTCCAAACGTTAGCCCCTGCAAATCTGATAGAGAATAACCGAGTGTTTGTATGAGCAAAAGGTTGTCGATATAACTTAGAGTTTCTTGTAGGGTAAGAATGAATTTCAGAGGCACGGAGGAATAGTTGTCTATAAATTACAGGTAATGAATTATGCTCATAACGATACATAAATTCACCAATCTGTGCCTTCCTAATTTGGTCGATTTTTAGTAACTTAAATTCTAGAAATAGTTGACTAGTATGAGAACCGTAAGGAACACCAGCCACGCAACGGATAGCTCGTTTTTGCAGAATGGTCAGCCTTTGTAAATTAGATTTATAAGTAGAAGTCCATATTATATTACAATAAGTGAGGTAAGGATAGATGAGGGTGTAGTAGAGGGTTAACCGAACATGGGGTGGCAGTAGGTTGGAAGCTCGTTTTAGAATTCCTACATTCTTAGCTATTTTAGAGGAAATAGAGTGTGATCTTTCCAAGATAGATGTTGATCTAATATAACTCCTAAAAATTTGGATCCGTTACTTGATTAATGGGATAACCATCAATACACAGAGTATAAGAAGTGATAGACGATAGTTTCCTATGGGACCTGAATAGAATATAATTGGTCTTATCTAGGTTCAGTGATAATTTATTGGCGCGAAACCAATCAGCAATGTGAATTAGCTGGGCATTCACTATTTGGTATAAGTCGGCAAGGGAGCTGTGAGAATAAAAAATGTTAGTGTCATCGGCAAAGAGGACGAAGTACAGAAGTGGTGATGCATTAGGAAGGTCATTAATGAAAATGAGGAATAAGATAGGTCCTAGGTTCGATCCTTGCGGAACACCAAATCGGACTGTGCGCATGTCGAGTAGGCACCATTGCAGTAGACCACCTGTGAGCGATTCTCAAGGTAACTAGCAAACCACTTAAGCTGAACTCCTCTTATACCATAGTTGTTAAGTTTTTTAAGCAGAATATTATGGCTCACCGTATCAAAAGCCTTGGCCAAATCAAAAAAGACACCAAGGGAGTATTCGTTATTCTCTATTGCTTCAGATATTTTATCCTGGATACTCAGCAGTGGCATAGATGGGGAATGACCAGCTTGAAATCCATGTTGAGATGGATAAATAATGTTATTTTTTCAAGGAAATTACTTAATCTTTCGTACATTAATTTTTGTAAGATTGTATGACATGTATGTATGTATGTATGTATGTATGTATGTATGTATGTATGTATGCATGTATGTATGTATGTATGTATGTATGTATGTATGTATGTATGTATGTATGTATGTATGTATGTATGACATGTATTGGCATGTATTCATACATACATACATACATACATACATACATGTATGTATGTATACAGTATGCATACATAGTAATATACATACATGCATAATACATACATACATACATACATACATACATACATACATACATACATAATAGCGTACATGCCTACATAATGGCATTAGAAGCGTCCTCAAAGAGTTTCTACTGAATCATCGAAAGACAGCATCTTAAGAGCCACGTGATTACGATTCTCGAGTGTGTCTGGACATTTCTATAGCGCCATATCGAATGCGTCGAGTGTCTGATGTCATCGCGACCCATCTCCTCCTTCTCCTTCTTCTTTGCTCCTCCTCTTCCTCGTCCCTCCTCGTCCTCCTCCTTCTTCTTCTCCACTTCCTCCTCTTCCTCGTCCTCTTCCTCGTCCTCTTCCTCGTCCTCCTCTCTTCGTCCTCCTCTTCCTTCCCCTCCTCGTCCTTCTCCTCTTCCTCCTCATTCTCCTCCTCCTCCTCCTCCTCTTCTTTCTCCTCCTCCTCCTCCTCTTCTTCCTCCTCTTCCCTCCTCCTCCCTTCCTCCTCCTCCTCCTCTCCTCCTCCTCCTCATTCTTTTCCTCTTCCTCCCTCCTCTTCTTCCTCCTCTTCTTCATCCTTCTCTTCTTCCTCCTCCTCTTTCTCCCTCCCCTCCTCCTCTTCCTCCTCCTCTCTTTCACCTCCTCCTCCTCCTCTTTCTTATCCTCCTTCTTCTCCTCCTGTTCTCCTCGTCCTCTTCCTCCTCCTCGTCCTCGTCCTCCTTCTCCTCGTCCTCCTTCTCCACCTCCTCCTCCTCCTCTTCTTCCTTCTCCTCCTCCTCTCCTCCTCTCTTCCTCCTCTTGAGATGCATTGCTTTCTTACATCATCTCATCATCGGCCATTGTAAATCTCCAGCAGCACCGTTCTCCCTTTGTGCCACATCAGAGACGGAACGGCTGCCATCTCATCTCATCCCGTCTTCAAGACGAAAGCATCTCCTCAGCATCAGCAGCAATTGGCGTCATCGCCATATTGTAAATCCTGCTTTGTGTTTGCATGGGCGACGACGGAAGGATGCTGTCCGCTGCTGCTGCTGCTGCTGCTGCTGCTGCTGTTGAAACAGGTTTCGCATCTGTCCAGCTCAAGGATGCCGATTGTCTGACCACCCACGGAGATCGAAGCCAAAATTTATGCTAACAGTAGAAACCGTCATGGCTTTGATATCATAGGTACATAATTATGTACGCACATACGTGGGTTGCCACTGGTGACTCTTTCAGCTTACTGTGCAATTTTTTTGCTAATTGATGTAATGTATTCGTTCGTAATGACATTTAACATCATGTAGGCTAGCGCAGAGGTGTCAAACCTTTTTCAATGGCGGGCCAGTTGCAATACTTTCCAGCAAGTGGCGGGCCAGGGTGTCGAAGGCTTCTGAGCAAAATGGGGTTGGGATCTGGAAGGGGCTCCGTGAGATATTTTTGTAAAACTAAATCTTAAATAATGCAGTTTTTAGCATACCAAGTCAAATTACGTAGGCTTATAAAATTTTAATTTTTATCTTCGTCATCAGTCACGAACATCACATAAACTCATTAAGCCTAAGATCAATGTATTCTAGTTGAGAGACAGGCCTATAATTGTTCATAAATAACTCAAATTTTCTTATTCTGATATTTAAAAATTAAAATAAACCCCATAGTAAGCTCGCAATTAAAAATTAAGGAGTTAACTTTGAATAAAATATCTCTCCAGTGTACATCAAGGAAACATTTACTGAGTAGTAACAGTTGCACTAGAAACTTGACACTGTTTTCTTTTACGAGAGTAGGAATGTCAGGCTGCATATCTACAGCTAGCGCTACTCTGAGATTTGCAAGTAGATTTGAGTCAGTCAGACGTGATCTGTGTCTTGTCTTAACAAGAGTCATCTTTGAATATGCTTATTCGCATGAGTAGGCTACGAGCTGGCGAACAAACACAGCATTCAAGCAGCATGTGTTCGTAAATGATGAAAAGTTTCTCTGGGCAGTTGCCGATAAAACACCTGCACTTCTGTACTTGTGAATTTGGTTTTCAATGCTGTGTTACACTGCCAATCAACGAGCTCCATTTGTAACAAACTTAGAGCAGTCGCAGGATTGATTCCAAATGGATTTCTGAACAGCTGAAATTGGTCCTCTGTTTGATCGCTGAGAAGCGTTTTCTAAATGCATCAAGTATGTCAGCCTTACTTAGCAGAGTCGAAAACGATGTTTAATGCTTCGGCATGATTCTTAGCTTCGTTCATGTGTTCAAAGTGCTGGGCACTTACTACCTTGCCCTTAAGCAATTAAGTAATTATTTATACTGTGGTAATATCTTTACATTGCAGCTTAACATTACGTGTATTTGTTACTGACTGTGGTAATTAAAAAATTGAAACTTTTATTCTCAAATTTTGTAGTCTTTAGTCACAGGGCCGCGGGCCAGAACAAAATCATCGGCGGGCCAGAAATGGCCCGCGGGCCTGCTCTTTGACATTACTGGGCTAGCGCAACATAACTTAACATCACATATCATAACATAATATTACATGACATAATGTTACATTGCATTAGATAACATAACAAAATATCACATGACATGAAACGTCATTGCATTAGATAACTTATACTTACATCACATGACATAACATCACATTACATTAGATAACATTGCATTATATTAGATAACATAAAAAATAGCACATGACATCACATATTACATTAGATAACATAACATAACATCTCATGGCATTGCATTACATACTGTCTCCAGGCATCGTCGTTACCTTGCTTGTCTCCAGTCAGCACCCAGATCTTGATTCCCGCCAGAGCGAGGTTGGCAATGGCATCAGGCACTCCGTCTTGGAGCTTGTCTTCGATGGCACTGGCACCGACGAGTACCATGTCCTTCTCAATCTCCTCATAGAGGGCGTCGACAAGGTCATCGCGATTCTCAATAGCAGTGCTTCAAACAGAACGACAAACACACAGCAACCAAATTAAAAAAATTATCCTTTGTTATTTTTTAATGTTTTAATTTTTAAATCTAATCAAATGGCTTCTATGGCGCCGATATACTACTGCACAAGGCATCAATCGATGGCGCTTCAAGTAAAAGCGTAGTCGAGAATCGTAATCTATTAGAGAAGTCAAAGATCGAAATCTAATTGACCAGTTAAGCAGAGAATAAGGCTACGATGGATATTACGAGCGATTGGAAAGAGGTGAGTCTTAAGTTTAGATCTCAAAGACAACAGAACGCACAGAGAGCGGGGAAGCATAAATTGACAACTGACAACTGACAACTTTTTATTTCCAGAAGCACAACGCATATAACAATTAACAACAATTATAACTTGACTATTACATATCAGTGCATTGGCTAGGGAACAGGGAAGACCCAAAAGGGGCACAAGCCCCGCTTAATTAGGGTCACCCCTTTTAACAATAATCATTTATGGCTGGTTAGTCAGTTGAAAGAAAGAAAGGTTCAACTCAATAATGTTCTTAACTAAATAATAACATTGCAATTTACTAAGAAAATCAATATGTAAGAAAGAAAGGTTCAACTCAATAATGTTCTTAACTAAATAATAACATTGCAATTTACTAAGAAGATCAATATCTAAACAAATTCGATGAAACAGTGTTAAATGAAGTATGGTTAATCCTTCAAGTAACTATTCCACAGCTTCTTAAATTGGGTGTATGTGGGTGCATTCCGAATACTCATCGGTACTGCATTCCAAATTTTTGGACCACTACAACAAATTGAAAATCTACGATAATTAGTGCGTGCATATATGACATATAAACCACCAGAAGAAGATCTTGTACAATGACCATGCATCTCTACTACCTTCGTAAAATAGTTTGAAAATGAATCAGGCAGCGAGTTATTGACAAATTTATACATGAAATTACCCAGTTGATAGCGATTTATATTTTCAAAGTTCATAATATTATATTCTCTGTATCTGTAAATATTACAATAATTGTAATTGTAATTACGACAATTTATATACCGGGGGGCTCGGTGGAGCATTGGTTAACATCTGGCACAGAGACCGAGAGGTACCGAGTTCGAGCCCCCGTTGGGCGGATATGCTTTGTAGGCTGCCATTAGCGCCGTTGTATTGCAGGCTGTCTGTTCTGTTAGTAGTTAAGATTTAAATTGCATAACATGTAAATATACAGCGCAGTGCGTTTGTCAAGCGCTTCAATAAAGAAAAGATTATTAAGATTATTATTATCGTCAGTAGCAAGCTACTTCAAGGATGCTTTACACATGTACAGACTGCCAACTGTCAGCGCAGATGCAAAGAGCTCGATAGAATGTACAGTTGCAACTGTTTTTTTAAAACAGTATACAATACAACCGTACTTAATATAGCCCTCCTTCCAACGTTCAGAAGTACATACAAGATCATATGACAGAACATCGATGGCGCTGAGCAACTGTGAGTGAAGGACTTGCTCAAGGTCCCTACACATTCACTGCCTTGGGCGAGACTCGAACCCGTACTCCCCGCGTTAAAGACCGAGCGCTCTATCCATTCGGCCATCGTGCCGAAGCTTTGAACGAGCTACTGAGAACGCCAGGGTTGATTTCAACTGATTTCTAAATAGTTATTTGTATTTGCAGATCTACTTGGTATATATGGACAACCCCTCTGACCTGACGCAGCGCCCGCGAATAAACTGGTACTCTGCGCTTAGCATTTGCATAGTGCTTTAAAAAACTTCGAGATTGCGATTACTTGAAATCAATTTATTATAAGAAATGAGAAATTATTAGGTGTGTTTTAGATAGTTTAGATAGCTGGTCTCTGGAAAATCAGGACTCGACCAAATTTTACATTCATTCGTTCAGTAGCTGGATAAATTCATCCCATATGTGTACCTGGCTTCGTGGTGTTTCTTTTTCCAGGTCTCGTAGAACTTTGGATCGATGTCCTTGACGGCGCAGCACAAAGTTCGAAGACCATCCTGGGCAAAATCCTAATCAAGGAGAAATTGTTCGGGTGTTACTATTACGGAAAACAATCCGCTCCGCTATGTTTTTAGGTCCTTCGGTGATGATTACACCGAGAGAGTATGTCTCCATCATTGCCTTTAACCGATGCGGCGTTTTGAGTAAATGTCTTGAAAATGCGCTAAATAAATCGACTGAATAAACGAACAAATGTAAGAACGAATGAATGAACGAATGCAGTGGCATCCGGATCCAGCCGGATCTTCGATTGAGATCCATCGTCTAAACGAGGCGAACTGTCGACTGAAAAGTGACAACTGACTTGAACTGAGCGCTTCTGAATAGTTATTCTGAGAGAGGCGCTATATAAATCTTTAGATACAATACAATATAGGCCTACCACTTGTATTTGCTGAATATGTCTTTGTATGTTATCACATATATTGACAACCAAGCCTTATAACACGCTATTTACAGTTTTATTTTGTACATGTATTTTTGGTCATAGTATATCATCGTGCTCCAAGGTCCAAGGATTTCATGTTTTCTTTCGAATAGCGAATGGCGAAGATCAGTTATAGTTTGGACAAGGTTGAACTTAAGGCTTTAGATCTGCAAAAACCTTGAAGATCTCTTTTTGAACTTTTCTGATGAATAGTTTTAACTAATGGGTACTAGTATCGGATTACAAACAAACCCAATTCTGGTTTGAATTAGGCTAAGTCTGCTTAAGCGAGGTCAGACTAAACTAGTTTAAATAAGATTAAACTAGACAAGAATAATCCCTGACTGTTTAGTTTCTTACATTCAAGTGACTTGTCGTTAACTCTTTGAGGTCGTTGCAACGGCGATCCAGACGCTCGAAGATCGTTGAGTCGGCGCCTTTGCAGTACAACCGAATACAACCATCTTTCTTCAGTATCACCTGTTTAAACGAGTCAAGCAAAAACTCCAAGTTATGCAGGCTGAATAACGTTAGCTGCGGAGTTGGCGTGATGACAGTTTCAATTTAGATGACATGAAGCTATTGAATTACCAGTCTCAGCGCTAGCTATTCAGTAAGTGGCGCACTGATGAAAGATTGGTTTTAAATGGCATCAAAGTCACTCAGTAGATATGAATATATCGGATGATAGATGGTTTATTATCAGTCATTCCCACGCACGCACGTACGTACGCACACCCACAGGCCTAGGCCTATATAAAAACCTTCCTCGTTTCTCTCATATTTCGACTTTTTTTAACTGAATACCTTCATTGGCTTCCCTTCACTGCTCGGATTCAGTTTAAACTTTTTTTTACCTGTAAAACGTTTTGGGTCAAGCTCCACGTTACCTCTACGATCTTATCATATCCATTACTGTGATCCTATTAGAGCGGAGAGGACGTCCAGAGGTGGCTGAGATAGATAATATCTCAGCCACCTCTAGACGTCCTCTCCGCTCTTTATACAATCATAACCTTCTAGTACTTCGATCTCCGACTGCTACAACACAGCATCGTGTCGGGAGCACTGCATAAGGCAGAAAATCAAAAGGCATAAAATCAAAAGGCAGAAAATCAAAAGGCAGAAAATCAAAAGGCAGAAAAATAATAAGGCAGAAAAGTCAAAAGGCAGAAGAATCAAAAGGCAGAAAATCAAAAGGCAGAAAAATCAAAAGGCAGAAAATCAAAAGGCAGAAACTCATGAAGATGTTGCATAACAAACTCAATATTTCATCCGTAGTGTTAGAACACAAAAAATATAAAGCGCCATTAGCGTTATAAATGTCCTGATTCACCAACTATTTCAAAACATACAAAAATCGGCCTGTAATGTTATAATGTTCGATGTTCGATGATCTGCTGACGGCCCCTTCAGAATCTTTCCATCTATGTCTGTGTTCGCGGTGATCGAACAACCTAAATCACGCCATCTCTCACACTTCCAATACAATACAGCGCTTCCACCACCGTTCTTTGGCGTGTATGTCTAAGTTAATTGAAACAAGTAATCACGTACTGTCAGCAAACGTTTACCTTTCTGAGAATGCACAAAGACTCCGATTTCCACACTCTCTACGTTAGCAGCCATTTTATATCCTACATTCGTTAGACAATTAATCGTAAATGATTCTCAAGTTCTCAAGGTAGGCCTATGTGCTGCTTTATATAATGACATTCATATAGTCTGTTTGCTCTCGGGTGGCCTCCAGAACGTTCGAAACGTTTATTTACTGAAAATTACTTCAAAGCATCTGTTTTGACAAAGTCTGGTACGATTACTGTTTATGTATTGCAAGTAACTGACCCTGTATTTTGATTTTTGATTTCATACAAATTACTTCAAAGCAGCCGGTTCAAGGCATCCAGGCATCCATTTACAAAAGTGGGGTGGTGTCCACTGTTTCAAATCTCAATCAATGACTTCTTATTTTCCGCCTTTTCAGTTTCTGCCTTTTCATTTTCTGCGGTCAGATTACTGTTTGTTTAATGCAAATAACTGCCGTTTGATTTTCTGCCTTTTGATTTTTCTGCCTTTTGATTTTTCTGCCTTTTGACTTTTCTGCCTTATTATTTTTCTACCTTTTGATTTTCTGCCTCTTGATTTTCTGCCTTTTGATTTTCTGCCTTTTGACTTTTCTGCCTTATGCAGTAGACCCATCGTGTCTATGTCTCTGTTGGCCCTTTGCTGTGGAATGACCTTCCTGCTATAACTCTTACTGTGATAATATCTGGGGCACTACTGTTTTTGCCCGTTCTCTTAAGACTTTTATTTATTCGAGGGTTCTTCGCAATGGAGCGCCTCTGATTACGTTGTACTGTGAGAGGCACTGTATAAGTCCGTAAATAGAATAGAATAAAGATAGCCTGTAGGTACGTGTTTGCTATTTTTTGGTACTTACAGACATTCGTTTGCGAACGTTATTGAAGTCTAGTATGCAGAGTAACTCGTGTACTTCCTCTTCTCCGAAGACCTCGACCGTTATAGTATTCGGAGTTCGAGACTAATAACAAAACAAATCAAATGCTCTTAATTATAGGTATACGTTAATTATTTTAACTATTGTAATTGTACTTTAATACTTTGCAATTATTATCACTTTCGAAGTTCTTTTGGTAAGATACATACATTGCTACTACTGCAACTGCTACCGCCGAAGCGCTTTTGTGAAGTGACCGAAGGCGCTATATTAATTATATTATCACGTAACCTATTATCTATCACTCGTCAGGCTTTCCACTCAAATTAAGGTCTCACATCTTCAAGGACTCATATGATACTCCGCCTTCCAATCTTCCTCGACCTAAACGATACCAGCCGTGGCAGCTTCTCTGCCTCCTCTCTCTGTCTCTCAGACAACCGGACGTGGAACTCCATATTGATATCTCTCAACAACCCCTCTGAATTTGACGCAGCGCTCGTGAATAAGCTGGGGCCCTGCGCTTAGCTTTTAAGCGGCGCTTTAGAAATTTTAAGTTTACGATTACGATTACTAAGTGTCTGGGTAACTGGCTACCACATCAGGAAAATCAGAAAACAGTTGCATGCTTTGACGTGACTGGCGAATAGATGGCAGCCCAACAGTTGACTTTTGCAGAGAGAGAATAATGCACGATGGACAAAGGCAAAAGGTTTTCCCAAGAATACCGTCTCTAAAAAAAATTTCCACATAGCACGCTACCTCCAGGAACACAATATCCTTTCATGTCCCATCAACAAACACCACCTGGCAGACCAACAGTTGACTTTTGCAGAGAGAGAATAATGCACGATGGACAAAGGCAAAAGGTTTTCCCTTCATACCGTCTCTAATAAAAGTGTCCACATAGCACGCGACCTCCAGGAACACAATATCCTTTCATGACATCAACAAACACCACCTCCAACGCCACCTCCAACACCACCACCAACACCACCTCCAACACCACCTCCATCACCACCTCCATCACCACCCCCAATACCATCCAATTTTTATCCAGTTTCACCACCAACATACCTCCAACACCACCTCCATCACCACCCCAATACCACCAAAACACCACCTCCAAAACCAAATCAACACAACAAACACCACCTCTAACACCAAAGTTTTCACCAACCCCACCTCTGAGGCTCTGCCTCCAACGCCACCTCCAACACCACCTCCAACACCACATACATACACCACCTCCAACACCACCTACATACACGATACATGTTCACCGGCGACATTTTCCTGGTATAATAGGTCTACACAGCGAACACACGAAGCTCCGAGAGACATCCAGCCCTTCCTTCATCTATCCGCCAATAGATAGTAACTAGAAACTTTAGCAGGTGAATGTCTCTTTTCTTGCACGCTTCCTATTCCACCTGTAATTTAGCTCTCCGTTTGCCAAGAAGCGCAATAGCCGAGCGACGTCGTTTATTTTCGGAAACCTTTCATTGTTGATTCCAAGAATACCGTGCCAGCGGATGAGACCGACTATAAGAGCAGGTGAAGAGCAGGTGTCATTATTGCTAGGCTTTGTGTTTCTGCCTGAGGTTCAGAGATGAGAGAGGATCATTATCAAAGACTCAGATGATGACCGACACACGGAATAATCATCTGCTCGCAGTCCACGGTTAATAATAGAGCCTCCTCTTTCAACTTATGTCTGCTATCATTAGTCACTAAGAACATTAATTGGCAGAATATGTCTGATAAAAAACCTCGTGCTCAATGCATAGTTACACACATACACACGCCTGAAGACTCTCTTATTTGTTAGAGCCCTGGATCGGGAGCGCCTCTGAATCTCTGAGTGGCGCTATACAAATGTTCAATTTACAATTACAATTACAATACAATCAATACCTGTTTCTCTCACCTTAAAACCTTCCTTTTTTCTCGGAGTACCTCGCACTGAGAGCGCTCCTGAAAGGCTTATGCTATGCGCTTTATAAATGATCAATACATCACAATACAATATATAGATACACGCATATACCATCAACGCGAACGTGCATAGTATTGTCATCAAGGGATATACTTACTTACTTTACTTTACTTACTTACTTTACTTACTTACTTACTTACCCAATAGTCATGACCTTTAAAACCTTGGACAAGAAACTTCACGGTATAAAAATAGGACTATCCAAAGTCTATTCCTAGCCTCATTTTACCTTGTCTAACTCGCTTCCACACAGCAATGTGTGGGGCGTAATTTTTGAAGTCTTACTGAAAGCAGCCCACACTATATGCCAGACAATCTGTGTCAGGTGGTGCCCAACTCATGTTTCTGATATCTCTGTCACACGTGGTCGTTAATTTAAGTAAATCTCTATTTGAAATTTCTGCAGCGCCACTGTAACAATGCTCAAAGTACACGTCAATTTATTGCTCAAAGCAAAATCGGAGTGCAGACCAAATTCCTGGTTCAAACATCCGGTCGAAAACCAAGATGGAAATGAGACGAAAACTGCCAACGGTGGAAGCGAATTAGATCAGGTAAACTGAGGCTAGGAATAGACTTTGGATAGTCTAATTTTTATACCATGAAGTTGTTTTTATCCAAGACTTGAAAGGTCATTCATTCATTCATTCATTCATTACTTGAATTTGTATAGCGCCTCTTCAAGGGAACTACTCAGAGGCGCTCCCAACCCAAGCGCGGCCAAATAGGATCGTTTTAAGTTGAGAGAGGAATGACTGAGAAGGGGTTCTAGGAAGGGAGCGGAGTGTCAGAGGTAGGCCATTCCAGGTCGAGGGGCCAATCACAGAGAAGGCACGGCTCTGCCTGGTGGAGGTACGAGCAAAAGGGACAGAGAGAAGACCCTGTTCAGCTGAACGGAGGGAGCGCGAGCCTCGAGCACTAAGGGTGGGGCTACAAAGCTCAATAAGGTAGGCAGGAGCAAGACCCAGCAGGCAGCGCCAAACTAGGGCAGCTACCCTATATTCGATACGCTGCCTAAGCGGGAGCCAGTGAAGAATGTCGCGCATATAGCTGGAGATGTGGTCGAATTTAGGTATGCGGCCAATAAGGCGAGCTGCAGAGCGTAAGACGCGAACCAGACAGCTTAGTCGGGCAACCGGGAGGCCAACATAGAGAGAGCAGCAGAAGTCAAGTCTGATAGTGACAAACGAATGGACAAGGGTAGCAGTAGCCGTAGGACTTAGCGAGCGAGCGATAGTGCGTAGTTGGCGCAGTTGGTAGTAACAAGCACGGCTGAGAGAGTGAAGGTGAGGAGCAAAGGTGAGCTCCTGATCCAGAGTAACGCCAAGGTCACGGACCACAGAGGAGAAGGCAAAATGAGGAAAGGCGGTAGACAAGGGCAGCCATGAATCTTTTTAGCCAGCTGCCAATACTTTAAAGCCATGGCTACTACTCCACTCAGGTAGTCACTGTGTAGGGACCTTGATCAAGTCCTTCACGCACAACTGCTCAGCGCCGTTGAAGTTCTGTCGTATGGTCTTCTGTAAACTTCTGAGCATCGAAATGAGAGCTATATTGAATATAGGTGTATTGTATTGTATCAAATACAGTTGTATTGTATTGTATTGCATAGTACTACTATTCGCTACAATCTGTGATACATCTGCAAGTAGGACCGACCTTAAAAACGAAGCCAAAGTTTCTGGCGGCGTAGACTAAGGCACCTTCATCTGGCGATTGAGCTTGGTAGATTAACGAACCTACAATGATGATGATGACAGAGAAGACGATATTCAACGTCGATATGTGTAATGATGATGACTCAATTTATTTATTTATTGTTGTTGATGATGATGACGATGACTAAGATGATAACGATGATAGTGCTTCGTAAAAAAACTGGTTGGATATGTACTGGACCTGGTGGTCAATTGCAGAGTTGAAGAACTTTATCTATATTTTTGTCCACCACATTCAAGGACAACTATTAAAGAAGAGTACAAGAAGTGCGGCCCTTAACTGAACCCGTACTGTGCTAGTGCCAGTACCAAGACAGGATAAAGGAGGAGGGCGACGCCAATCATCATTGTTGTGAAAGTGTCTGTCGTTGAACAGTAACTAAATGACTGACTGATTGACTGACTGATTAACTGACTGACTGATTGACTGACTGACTGACTGACTGACTGATTGACTGGCTGACTGATTTACTGCCTGACTGACCGACTTGCTGACTGACTGATTGATTGATTGACTAACTAACTAACAAGGAGTGGCATTGTACCGTCTTTTTCCTCTGGCATGACGGTGTGGCAGAGGGAGAGCAGTCGAAAGAACTGATGGATGTCTTCGTTGCCCTGTCGCGCCATCTCCCACAGACGATCGTCGTAGAACTGGAACTGTGGATCTGCCATCGGATTATCCGAAAAGTTGACCAACGGAGTTTTCTAACAGACGAGGAGTCACATCCAACAAAGACCTTCAACGCTTTCACATCAATCAATCATTCAATCAATCAAAAATAAACTTGATATAGCGCCCCTTCAATATTCCTACTCAGTTTTCTAACAGACAAGGAGTCACATCGAACAAAGACCTTCAACGCTTTCATATTAATCAGTCATTCAATCAAAAATCAATTCAAATCAATTTTAAAATGAATCAAAACTTATATAGCGCCCCTTCAAGATACCTACACAGTCTGCCTCCACGGTTGGCAGCTGAGTCATCCGACATTCATTCAGCTATTGCACCTCGAAGAAAACTATAGGCCTAAAGAAATGTTCCAAGTGAGGGACTGTCAATAACCCAGCTACTGCCTTAAAATGTCTGGCCTTATACCGCATCTAATTTGGAAAGTTCTAGATATACAGATATCTAACTGCTCTTTGCCTGACGACTGACTAAGTTTCGCATTTTTAAATTTTTCCTTGTTATTACAAATAATAATTAATATTAAGGCACTGTTGCTCCGCCGAATCTTTACGAGTTCTAGCAGTCCCAGAATGGTTTTTTGTACTCTCCGGAGAATTTATTTAATTCCTGATGGATCTGAGGTACCTCGGGGTAAGATTCTGTCTCATAGTATTACTTCACACCGACTTTTTACTGAATGCCCAAAACGTATTCACGATTTCTAAGCGAGGGAAATTCCCTTGGATTGACTTGCATTTCAAATACATTTCTTCATGCATTTTCCTCACTCGTTCAGGCTTTCTTCCACTGAGGATGCAATTTCCCATACTGTTCGCTCCTGTCATAGGTTTTTAGTAACTTTTTACCCTAACTGCTGCTAGGATTCAAATGGTTTTCTGTTTTTACATGTTTTCCAAAGTATTAATGCAGTGTGCTTTAAATTTGTGTCTGCGTTTCGGTATCGAATGGTTCTTCGTCTTACCGTTGTGACGTCGCGTGCTATGCCCTGTTCATCAACCGGGTCGCCGTAGGATTTCCCGCCAATCGAGCACTTGTTAAACGTCATCACATTCTGTCAAACGAAAAGAAACGGTCACATAGGCTTTTGTATAATAGGCTAAACTTTATTTCATACAAACCAGACGGAAAAAAATGAAAATACAGAAAAAACCTAGACGGTTACTGTGTAGTGACCTTGAGCAAGTCCTTCACTAACAAGTGCTCAGAGCCATCGATTGATGCTTGGTCGTTAGATAGTGGTTCTTAATAAATAAATAAATGATAATATTAATAAATAACAGTTTATATAGCGCCACTCTAAGAGCACTTTTACTAATAGTAGTAGCAACAACAACAGTAGTAGTAGTAGTAGTAGCAGCAGCAGCAGCAGCAGCAGCAGCAGCAGCAGCAGCAGCAGCAGCAGCAACAACAACAACAACAGGGAAGTAGTAATAATAATAACGCCGTGGCGTTCAGAGGCTTTTGTACAGCACGATGGGGGACGAGTCACGAGAACCTTTAACTCAGTTCAATAAAAAAGCAAATAATAAAAACAAAGTTAACGCGACTTTAAAACTTCTTTGCATAGCCACACATATATCGGATGGGCCTGCAGTCCATTCAACCATTCAACCTGAAGACCTGCAATGAAGACTACTTGCAAAGTATCTCTCCTATACCTGTGTCAGCGTTCCTGTTTTGTCTGAGAAGATGTATTCGATCTGTCCTAGTTCTTCGTTCAGTGTCGTTGTTCTTGATTTGGCCGGAGTGTCCTTCGACGCATCGTACATCTGATTGTCCCAGTTGATCCACCAACTGTGACCGAACCGAATCATCTCCACGCTTCAACGATCAACACAACAGTGATAATTAGTAGCTATTATTAACAATAATTATACAATTCTATGGCGCCGTGTCAAATGCACAAGGCATCAACCGATGTACCAAAGTCAGGCTGTACTCAAGCTTGGCTTTGGTGCTTTGTATGCTCAGGTTAGAGCACTCGGTCTGTTAACGCGCGGAGTACGCGTACGAGCCTCCTTTCAGGGTGTCATCGTTGCTCAGCACCAACGATGTCCTATTGTATAATATATGGTCGCGTGTGCATTTCTGAATTTTGGAAGAAGGGCAATATCAAATAAAATTGCTTTGTATTGTGTTGCATGACAGTTACTGACCGACGCAGTTCTTCTTATCCTTGCATCCTTGGAGCTCGGTGGGCGAGTGATTAGAGCGCTCGGTCTGTAACGTGGAGAGTACGGGTTCGAGACTCCATTCAGGTGGTCGCTGTGTAGGGACCTTGAGCAAGTCCTTCACTCACAATTGCTCAGCTCCATCGATGGTCCATTGTATTTTGTCGTATGTTCACTTCTAAACTTTTGAAGGAGGGAAATATAATATACAGTCTGTTTTATGGTATGGTATTGTTTACGCCACAGACTGTTGACATAAGGCATATCGCGCTCCATGAAGGGGCGCTATATAAATTCTCGGAATCGATCCATCTTGACTAGTTCTGCCTCAACAGAGCAAAGGTACCATGGCCGGATATAATTTTCTTTAAACGAAATCAATCGCCTGCATAGACTATCGTTAACTTTTTCACCATTTTCGTTAAACAATTCAATCTTGACGCCGGTACGACTGACTAAGTCTGTTAGGTAAGTAGCTAGGTCAGTCAGTAAGTCAAGTCAGTCAGTCAGTCCAGTCAGTCAGTCAGTCAGTCAGTCAGTCAGTCAGTCAGTCAGTCAGCCGGTCAGCGAGTCACTATATCGACGAACAATTGTCTTGAAACCTATTTCTGCAAACCCATACGCTGGGCAAATGCAAAATAACAAGTGAGAAACCCTCAAAGGCTGACCTGACGTAGAGTGAAATCGGAACAACTGTGTTGAGTACAATGATATAGGAGAAGAAGATCAGTATGGCGATGACAACGGAGCCTCCGCCCGCACTGCCTGCTTTCTTCGGACTGCCAGGAACGAAGCTCTCCCAGGGAAGGAAGATCTGGAACTTGTTTCCAACCATCACTTCCCAGACAGCACAGCAAATGGCACAGACGAGACAGGTGCAAAGGAGGAAAACGAAGATCTGGAAAATAAAATAAAAGGAATATAAGTCTACCTTATAATGTACATAGATCTGGAAAAGGAAGTAAAAGAAATATTGGTCCACCTTATAATGTGCATAGCTATTCGCATTCTCGTTTGTTTAATTGTATACGCTCGTTAATTAATTTAATGACACAAATAGCCCAATTGTTTATTTATGTCTGAAGTAGTGATCCCTTATATCTATTTATATCTTAGTCAGCTGCTTGTCTAATTAATTTTATAACTTGCTTTGCAAATGGAATGCTTTTGTCTTTCCTTAGAGTAACCCGGTAACCTGATTGTTATTCATTTTTCACTTGTAGATTTTCTAAATTTCGAAGGCACATTCATTCATTCCTTGGTTAATGTTTCGTTCATTCACTCACTCTTTCGTTCATTCATTCAGATAACTTTTACAGCTCCATTCATTATAACGACTAACAAACTCAACTACTCTGTGATACAATTTGTCTGCATCTTTTTGCCTTAGATCTTTACGTTACTGCCTTCATTCTGCTCAGATAAACTGTAATTATCCATGCAACGCCTTTTCATTTACATTTTATACATATTTATATGTTTGACATATTTTATTATATTCAATATAAAATATACAAGATTATTTATGTATTACCCCGATGATGAGAAAGTTCATCAGTCGGTCGATGTGGGTTCGTTTGAAAGTGGTTTCTCCGCAGTTCATCATTAGCTTTGTGTCCTTCCCGGCGAAGATGACGAGACCGAAGCACCACCCAGTGTTCCTCAGTCGACAGCCCCTCAACAGGACCTTGTCATTGTCCAGGGAATACGTCTCACCCAACCACGACAACCGACCCTGGAACTTGCTCAGAACGTTGTTCGGAGGCTCGCACAACACCTCAGCTGAACAGACACGAACTCGTATACGACATCGAGTCAGTATGCTAACTGTATAAATGTCTAGAATACCCGCACATCATCATCATCGTTGTCGTCGTCGCCATCATCATCACCAACATCATCATAATCATCATCACCATCACATCAACAACAACACAATCATCATCATCATCATCACCATCATCACATAACAGCATCATCATCATTGCAATCGGCAGAGTCACCCTCACCATCATCATCATCATCATCATCATCATCATCATCATCACCATCATCACCATCACCACCATCATCACCATCATCATTGTCAATTTCGTCGCCGTCATCGTGGTCGTAAATGTCATCGTCATTATGATCCATATTTTCGTCATCATCATCGTTGACATCATCACGATCTTGATCGTCGTCATTGACAACATCGTCAGGTTGCCATGGTGATTTTCCTCCTCATCATGATCATGCTGGACTGTCAACCGTCCAGCATGCTATCCACTACACTATCGCACACCCAGTAATACATTACATAAGATGTATTAGTATCAATTAGAAGTAATCATTGTGGGCTGACCAACTGACCATCGAACGTGGACAGCAGATGAATGTTGTCTTCCATTTTGGCGGTTTCCGGTAGAGCTTGTCGAACCTTTAGGTTGGTCTCGCTATGCACAAAACAAGAAATTAACAACAGTTAATTAATGCAACAGGTTTAAATACACTGACTTTCGTTGTTCTTGCCCTGACTTCTCCACAAAACTCCGCCACTTCCTCTGCTAGTGCCAGTCCCACGCCTGGATAAACGAAGAGGGTGATGCTGCTATCATCTTTAGTACGACACATCGTCGCTAAACAGTTGCTAACTAACATCTGTGTAGAAAATTAAGCAGATTTGCTCATAAAACGAACTGATAGACCTGCTCTAAATCAACCATTGAAGGTCATAAAAATATCACCGTTTAACGGCCCATAATTGTTCCCAGATAATACTTGAATGGAATAAAATTATTGTCGTTTGCACTTAACTGCTTTCGTCTGCTCATGAAAGAACTAAACTGCTCTCATTTTACTGTATATGATTAAAATTCACTGCAGGCGGTCGGAGACTCTCCCCAGGGAGGCTCCACCGTACTCTTACAATTCCCTTCCAAAACATCTATCTCTAATATGTATACCAAAAGTGGATACGCCTTTCATATCGATGCCACTCACTCATACTTTAGGATGAAATCCGTTTTATATTTATCCCGTAAACGTATAAATTCTTTAAACACCTAATCGACTAGTCCTAACCAACTTCTCTGAATGAACATTTATAAATTCAGGGCTGTCTATGGCTCTTTCTCGTCAGCCATTGCAGGCATTTCTCTGGTCGCCAAGTGGATAGAGCGACCGTCGTGTAACGCGGACAGTGCGGATTCAAGCCTCGCCTGAGGTAGTTACAGTATATGGAGTTATGGACCTTGAGCAAGTCCTTTTCGCGCAGTTGCTCAGCGCCATCGATATTCTGTGGTATGGTTGTGTGCACGTCTGAGCTTTGGAAGGAGGGCAACATGAAATACAGTTGCATTGTATTGCATTCAATCAATCAATCAATCAATCAATTTTTTATTCTTTCAAGACAGGATGACATAGACGCATCATGTTTACAACCGTGTATAGATTATAGCTGTGAGATTATGCTGTTCTGATAAGGCCGACGTTTTCAAATAGGACACGGGCATTAAAATTTCGTTCATCCTTCTGGGGGAGGGTGAAATTGTGAATTATGTTATTATTCTGTCTAGTTTGAGGAAAATTCTATTGATGTGATGAGCGCCTCTGAGTAGATATCTTGAAGGGGCGCTATATCAAGTTTCTTTGATTGATTGACTGACTGACTGACTGACTGACTGGACTGACTGACTGACTGACTGACTGATTGATTGATTGATGATTGATTGATTGATCTTCGTATTGTGTTGTCAGGTCGGAGGCACCTCTGAGTAGATCTCTCGAAAAGGCGCTATATAAATGTGCATTTACGATAACGATCAGCACCTACATTGATCACTTGGTGGCGTCAGTGATCGTAAGTATTCGTAACTAACCCATCAAGTTCTGCGGTTTCGATGTAGCAAAGACTGTTTGGTTCACTCGTCGATAACAACAGCAGATCAGCCTGTTTAAATACAGACAACAGAACCAATCACAACTTTACATTACCAATACAACTACTACACAGTTTCCATTTACGACTAAATGTACATGTATACGACGAAGCATTTCAGAGCATACGTGGCGCATTGGATAACATCTGGCACAGAGACCGAGAGGTACCGAGTTCGAGCCCCCGTTGGGCGGATATGCTTTGTAGGCTGCTATTAGCGCCGTTGTATTGCAGGCTGTCTGTTCTGTTAGTAGTTAAGATTCAAATTGCATAACATGTAAATGTACAGCGCAGTGCGTTTGTCAGGCGCTTATTAAAGAAAAGATATTATTATTATTATTATTATTAATGTGGAAGGCGGCGTAATAGGAACTTAACGCATTTAAATAGAGATTGTATACAATGTATACTATTGTATAGGGTTAAATTGTAATTGTAATTACGACGATTTACATGTATATAGCGTTGTTGGTAGCAAGCTACTTCTAGAACGCTTAACAAAACTGTCTACTGTCAGCGCAAATGTTAGTGCTCCTGGTTAAGTAATAAGTACATTTTAAACTGTTTTTTGAGTTGAGTTAACATCATTAACAGCATATATCGGCTAATTACATGTAGGCAAAGTAATTAGTCTTCAGCATTTCCCAATTATTTTAGAAGCTAGTATTTGACTAATAGTTTCTTACCTAAGACTAGCTTATGTAGAAGTTTGTATGCATAATTATATGGATGAACGTACGCGTTTTTTATGAATGCAAGTACACTGTATGGTGTTAAAAAATTGGTTGTATGTACGTACTACGTATGCGTATGTTTGAATGTATGTATATTTGTGTATGTATGTATGTATGTATGTATGTATGTATGTATGTATGCATGCATGCATGCATGTATGTATATATGTATGTACGTATGTGTATATGCGCGTTATATGTATAATGAATGTCTAGTCTAGGTAAATGTTTCTTACCGCCACGAACTGGTTGTTTTCCATTTTGACGATATCTCCGACGGCCACCTCGCGCCACTTATCTTCTACCAGTTGACCATCTCTTAGTAACCATGTCAACCGATTGTTAACCTGGTTATCGCTTCGGTGTCTTTGCTGAAAGCAAGCAATTATCTAGCGCTATTAACAAACCGAGGATTGACGTCTTCGCAAATAGTATCAATTACAGGGTCTCCATTGACAACCGTATAGTCTGTCACGGAAACATTTCTGTAATTGCGTCGGTGATGATGACGATCAAGACGACGAATATGGCGGATGATGAAGAAGTCGTTGTTGTTGTTGTTGTCATTGATGATGATGATGATGATGATGATGATGATGATGATGATGATGATGATGATGATGATGATGATGATGATGATGATGATGACCACGGTAGCGATAACAACGAAGATGAGGGATGATGATGATGGTGATGATGATGATATTGATGATGATTGTAATGATGATGATGATAATGGTGACGTTGATGATGATGATAATGACGAGGATGGTGATGATGATCAAGGCGCTAACGACGACGACTACGGTGATATCAATGAGAAAGCAAAACCACGAAAGCTTTTAAAACTACTTGGAATGACATTAACCAACACCAAAGCAAAAGGAAAATAAGAGGACCGTTCTTTCCATACTTCTTTGTTTCTTTCTGCCTTCCCTTTTCTCTTCTTTCTCTCTTTTTTTCTTTTATTTTGTTCTTCCTTCCTTCCTTCCATCCTTTCCTTCCTCCTTACTTTCTTCCTTCCTTTCTTTCTTCATTCCCTTCCTCCTTACTTTTTCTTTCCTTTTTTCCTTCCTTCCTTCCTTCCTTCCTTCTGTCCTTCCTTCCTCCCTTCCTTCCTTCTGTCCTTCCTTCCTCCCTCCTTCTAACTTTCTTTTCATCGTACATTTATTGCCCAATGCTAACATCAGTGTTATGGCAGGATTAGAGCAAAGAAAACACCAGATCAAGGCAGCCTTTATTAATATGATTCATATGATTAAAATCGCGTGGTTAACAATAAAAATGGTCGAAATCGTAAGCTACAAATATTATAATTCTAAAGCGCCACTCGAAAGCCAAGCACAGAGCACCAGCTTATTCGCGAGCAAAATCGACAAACTTTTTTAAGCTTTGGCTTTCGAAATTAAAGCCGGTTTTGGTAGGCCTATATATTATACTTTGCCCAAACTATCTTCGCCTGTGCAGATGTAGCCCATTGTTTAAAGCCTGCTAGGGTTTCCTAGTGATCTGACGTTGTTTAGGCCCTTTAGTGCTCTACTAATATCAATTATTAATATCAATTATCAATATCAATATCAATTTTAATACCAATTATTAATATTAAGACTTAATATAAATTTTCTAATATCAATATAAGTTATTAATAGCCTATCATTTGCTGCGTCTTAACCATTACTCCAAAAGAAGCATTTGCTTTAAACTGAAATAACTATTTATTCAGTTCAATAACAGAGTAATCTTTACTGAGCCCGCATTTATGAATATGGCGCTAAATAATGTATGGGTAACGATAAGGAATGATCCCTGTGTGAACTCACGACGTCTTCGACTGCGTCTTTTACGCCACTGATGATTAGAACGGCCGCCAGAGGGACAATAGTCGTCAATGGCGTCAGAGATGAAACCTCAGGGATCAACTATTATTTCATAGAAGCCAAGCACAAAGTAAAACATCAAAACAGAACAGAAACAATTTAAGCGAAAATAAAAGCCACACGAAGCAAAATCACTCTGAAAAATAAGCGCTGTTCACACAAAATAAAAGACTGTTAAAAGCTGTCCATAAAATAAAAACCTGTAAAAATAAGAGAAAATCAAAGTGTACCACACAACACACATGTGCTGGGTGGTAGCAAGGATATGTGCTTGGTGGAAACATGAAAGGCCTTTGACGGATATCGTGGATAGGTGATAGGTGATTGGTGGATGTATGTGAATAGAGACCGTTGCCAGTTGGATGTCGTGGAAGGTGGATTAACAGATGGATGGAAAGGTAGATAGAAAGATGGATATGAAGGTGGATGAATATTTGAATATACTTGACGATAAAGTGGATTGCAAGATGGTGGAAAGGTGGGTGTATAGGTGGGGTTTAGGTGGATTGCAAGGTGGGTGTATAGGTGAATGGCAAGGTGCAAGGAAAGATTTATTATAAGGTACCCACCTTACAATCACCTTGCAGGTAGCTGGTAATGTGAATTACAAGATGGATATCAAGCAGAATAACAAAATGGTCGCAAAGGGATTTACAAGTTGGATAGCAGCGCGAATAAGAAAGTTGATAGCAGCGTGAATAAGAAGGTGGATAGTAGCGTGAATAAGAAGGTTGATAACAAGGTGAATTACAAGGTGTTTGCCCAGGTGAATTACAAGGTGGATGCAAGGTGAATTATATGGTGGATGCAAGGTGAATTACAAGGTGGATGCAAGGTGAATTATATGGTGGATGCAAGGTGAATTACAAGGTGGATGCAAGGTAAATTACAAGGTGGATGCAAGGTGAATTACAAGGTGGATGCAAGGTGAATTACAAGGTGGATGCAAGGTGAATTACAAGGTGGATGCAAGGTAAATTACAAGGTGGATGCAAGGTGAATTACAAGGTGGATGCAAGGTAAATTAGAAGGTGGATGCAAGGTTAATTACAAGGTGGATGCAAGGTAAATTACAAGGTGGATGCAAGGTGAATTACAAGGTGGATGCAACAAGGTGGATGCAAGGTGAATTACAAGGTGGATGCAAGGTAAATTACAAGGTGGATGCAAGGTAAATTACAAGGTGGATGCAAGGTGAATTACAAGGTGGATGCAAGGTGAATTACAAGGTGGATGCAAGGTGAATTACATGGTGGATGCAAGGTGAATTACAAGGTGGATGCAAGGTAAATTACAAGGTGGATGCAAGGTGAATTACAAGGTGGATGCAAGGTGAATTACAAGGTGGATGCAAGGTGAATTACAAGGTGGATGCAAGGTGAATTACAAGGTGGATGCAAGGTGAATTACAAGGTGGATGCAAGGTAAATTACAAGGTGGATGCAAGGTGAATTACAAGGTGGAAGCAAGGTGAATTATAAGGTGGATGCAAGGTGAATTACAAGGTGGATGCAAGGTAAATTACAAGGGGGCAAGGTGAATTACAAGGTGCATGCAAGGTGAATTATATGGTGGATGCAAGGTGAATTACAAGGTGGATGCAAGGTAAATTACAAGGTGGATGCAAGGTGAATTACAAGGTGGATGCAAGGTGAATTACAAGGTGGAAGCAAGGTGAATTATATGGTGGATGCAAGGTGAATTACAAGGTGCATGCAAGGTAAATTACAAGATGGATGCAAGGTGAATTACAAGGTGGAAGCAAGGTGCATTGTATGGTGGATGTAAGGTGAATTACAAGTTGGATGCAATGTAAATTACAAGGGGGATGCAAGGTGAATTACAAGGTGGAAGCAAGGTGAATTATATGGTGGATGCAAGGTGAATTACAAGGTGGATGCAAGGTAAATTACAAGGTGGATGCAAGGCAGTGTGATTCTCCTTACAGATTTTATTTTAGTTATAGTTACAGTTATAGTTAATGGTTTTTATTTTAGTTATAGTTATAGTTATAGTTAGTATTATTTTTAGTTAGTCTATAGTTATAGTTAATGGATTTTTATTTTAGTTAATTTTAGTTACTACTTAGTTGCAATAATTAAGGCCTTAAGCAAAATTGTGCGTATTAACACGCTGTTTCACAATTTGCTCAGAGCTTTGAAAGCCTTTGAACCATGCTTCATCAATACATGAGTTTCCAAAGTAACTGACAAGTTGCATAATAAAACTATCGCATTTTTCGTTCTCGGTTATGTCGAATCGTCCATATTGCATTTCCTATTTTTATTTTTTGCATTAACGAAAATAAAGATGAATTTTCGTTAGTGTTATTTTCGTTATAGTTATAGTTATAGTTAATGATATTTTTAGTTATAGTTATAGTTATCGTTAACGAAATCATTTTATTTTCGTTAACGAACATTTTCGTTATCGTTATCGTTAACGAGAATCACACTGGATGCAAGGTGAATTACAAGGTGGATGCAAGGTGAATTACAAGGTGGAAGCAAGGTGAATTATATGGTGGATGCAAGGTGAATTACAAGGTGGATGCAAGGTAAATTACAAGGTGGATGCAAGGTGAATTACAAGGTGGATGCAAGGTGAATTACAAGGTGGATGCAAGGTAAATTACGAGGTGGATGCAAGGTGAATTACAAGGTGGGTGCAAGGTAAAATTACAAGGTGGATGCAAGGTGAATTACAAGGTGGATGCAAGGTGAATTACAAGGTGGATGCAAAGTACATTACAAGGTGTATGGAAACGTGGATGGGAAGCTCGGTGCTTGGAGACTTACGATGTCGTCAATGAGATCTTTGAGTGCAGTAAAGGCCAAGACGGCCACCAGTGGAATGACTGTCGTTATGAAACTGAGCGATGAGATCTGAGGTATGAGCTGCAGACGAAGGCACACACATACACGTAGAACACAACTGCAACACTGCCATCAATTATACTCTATTTTGCATTTCTTCAATTTAATAACTTTTTAAGAAATTATGGCCTATATTTCATTGTTTAGTCTATCGTTACTAATATTACTATAACTATTATTATTATTTTAATCATCATGAACATCATCATCATCATAGTCGTCGACGTCTATTCATCAACAACAAGAGAGATAATTAGCTTTAACTTTGCATAATCGCAGTCATCACATTTTGATTGATTGATTGATTGATTGATCACCAACAACAACATCATCACCATCATAAACTACATTATCATACAATAATTGTGCGCTAATCCAGCTGATTGAACTCCCTGAAACAAAACAGACATGATTAACTACAATGGTCTGCTTTCTATCGAATGAGGCAATTTTGATCAAAGTATATCTGCACCTGTACCGCTCTATTGTTTTATACTTTCTGGGCTTCTACACACCTGAGCGGCCAACAGCCTCTCAACAGGTATTGATGTTTCATCTCTTCACAAAACACTTCACGTGTAAGAATGCTTGCCTTGGTTCTGATAGAGACAGGTGAACCGTAATAATAAATAATTATAATAATAATAAAGACGGTAAGAAAATCGATATTGGTACACCTGTGTGTGACACGGTGGTCTATATGTAAGCATACCTGTTTGTTTATTTGGATGTGTGTATCTGTTTGCCTCTGTGTCTGTCTCTCTATTGGTCTGCTTGTCTATCTGCCGATCAGTGCGCATGTCTGTCTGACGCTTTCTGTCTATTGGTATGCCTTCTGCCTGGCTGCCTGTCTATGTCTGTATGTATTATCTGTTTGTCTATCTGTCTGTCAGTTTGCCTCTATCCGTTGGCCTCTCGCCTGGTAAATAATCCAGCGATTGCGAGCCTGCTGAACGGATTCCGTGGACAAGTCTCTCGAAGACTCTTGTCTCTGTAGCCAAGTCGTGGAATTTGGCAGCGGCGGAAGACAGGACGCAAGCATAGTGACAAATCATGCAATGCTTTGACCTGTGTTTGTTTCATTGTATAGGCGTGTGTTTCGTTTAGGTAGCGTATACGGCAAGTATCTGACCCATCTAACCCGTTAACCAGCATCTAATAAGTATGCAGTTACTGTATATATATGGAACAGTAGTACACTTAGTATTAGTGCCTTTTTGATCTGTGACCTTTGGATTGTCCATTTCCAGCACGAGGGCCGAAGGTAGGGAAATGAGCGTCTCCCCCTACGCCCCATTAGAGACACGTGAGCCTTATTTTGATAGTCTGACACATCTATTTATCTTATGGTCATATAGTTATTATTACCTGAAGGCCTAGGCCTACTTATTAAACGCCACTGTCCAACGATAGAGCATCAATCGATGGCGCTGAGCATCATCATTCGTGAAGGTCTTGCTCAGTGTCCCTCCACAGTAACCTTCTCGGGGGAGGTTTTACCCGCATACTTTGCGTCACAAGGCGAAACACTTACACCCTATTCGGTTACCATGCCAAATGAATGCAACCTTCTGTGGTCATCAAGCATAAGTGGCTCGTTGCCTGGCACAGTGTTTTCGTTTACCAGAAAAGTCTGCGTCTGATCATCTGCACAATGATTTCTTCAACACAAAAGACTGATACGCGGTCGAGCTGAGTTGAAACTGAACAATACAAGTTGGAGCTCTCATCAGGTTTAGTGCCTCTGCTGAAGCAGGATCATAACATCCGTTTCAATAGACCATCTGCATGTATGTCTTTATATTGAGCGGACGACGGTCTTTGCATGCAAACCCAATGTACAATAACCATTTGTTGATGACTCTGCTGTTGAAGAAAGGGCACAGCACGAAATAGCCAGGTAATTTATCCCGATGAAAACAATTTCGAAATCGTCTAGAGCATTTGACAAAAACGATCAATTTCCGTGTTTAAAAATCCTCTTCTTTCAAGGAATAAGTTCCACTTGTTTCAAGAACTGAATTCAACTTTTTTCTAGAATTAAATTCTGCGTGCGTCGTGAAATAAAGTCCTACTATTTTCGAAATTAAATTCCAATTTATTCTTTAGTTAAATTCCATTAATTTCATGAAAAACTTCCACTTATTTCAAAGAAATAGTCCATTCATTTCAGGGAATAAATTAAACTTATTTCAGGAATTGAATTCGACTTATTCAAAATTAAATTCCAGCCTATCGCTTCATTAAATAAATTTCACTCACTCCCTAATTGAATTAAATTATGCTTATCTAAGGAAATTCCACCTATTTTTTGTAAAAAATTATTTTCATTCCAGTAAACGAATTCCGCTTATTTACCCAGATTACACTTATTTCCATAGTCAAATTCCACCTATTAATGAGCAGAATATCACTTATTTCAGAAACGGAACTCCACTTTTAGCCTACAACTGGCAACGAATCCCTGTCTATATTAAAACTCGACATTTGCGTTTAACATTATGACAAACAAATGTATCTCTTAACATTTCTATAGCGCATATATCTCATAGATGAATGTCACGCTACATAAATGGAGGCCGCTGCGATGACAGCCAAGGCTGTTGCTGCTCCACAACCATTCACCTTTATTATAGGCAACGCCGATGAAATTGATATTCTCTTATAATTCTCTCCGAGAACAAAGACCCGTATATGGTGGTCCTTTTGTTCCATAAATAGTCTCCGGCGAAGCCATGCATAACTCATAGGTACGCATCGTTTGAATGGGCGCGCAGACAATCAGATGATATGGTGCGTCCCTAACAACCGCCATTTGCCGACATAAACAGATACGCTGTTCAGAGTAAGATCATTGCATAGGGTATCATGGGTCTATGTGGGCGTATGGGTAGGCCTACGCGTTGCCAATGAGCCTGCTCGGTGCTAAATCGTCATCCACTGCTGTAAAGGAGGTTGATAAGCTGATGCTGTTCAGATAATGTGATGTCCCTATGAAACAGTCTACTTATGAATGCATCCACGTGTGTTTGTAAGTAAGTACGCGCATGAATGGTATGTGCAATTGTGCATGCCTCTATAATGCAGGTCCTATATTGCTTCCATTGTGTATGGCTGCGTTACTGCGTAGTGTTACATTTAGGTACGGCATGTACCCGACCCATGTTACCCGCCAACCAACATTCAATAGTTACTATGCATATGGATCAATACACTTCGTATAGCGCCGTTTAGGTATCTTACAAAAGCCCTGTACAAATTACTCTCTGATAGAGATTCTCTAAACCTGATCTAAACAGGTGCGTGTTAAAAGAGTCTGAAAATATTTGCTGAACAGATCCAAATGCAACAGTGCGTATGCATAGCGGCAGACTGCTTCAAAAGCGAGATCGAAGACAGGAGAAGGCACAGAGATCCTGAGTGGCCGAGTGGGTTGGTAGCCCGCTCGCCACGTCGGCGGCTCGGGTTCGATTCCTGGTCGGTCGGTTTATCAGAGATTAATTTCTCGGATCTTTACTGCAGGTGGCTCGGTTAAACGTGGAGTACGAGGTTGCTTTCTGCCTCCGACACTAATCATCTTCGATATGGAAAAGTGTCGTTAAGCCGAAGTACAACAAGGAGAAGGCACGATGGACTCGAGTTGATTGCGGTAGCACGGTACCTTCATTTCTCCATGAACATTTATTATTTTAAAAATTAGAATTGAAGTACAGTACTCATATTTACTGCAGGTATAGAGTAGAGTTATTTATTCCATATTTAAACTCAAATTATTAATTTCATTAATTAATTGCTGGAGATGATTTGAAAATAACCCGTTGACATTCTTTTCTTACCTGCAGGATGAGCAAAAACAAGAAATAGGCGTTGGCAATACGTCGAAATTGTTCGAAGAGGTTTTTCGGCAGAAATGTGAACACGTTGTACTTAGATGTGGATATGTAATTGTTCTAAAAAAACAAAGACGGTCATTAAATTAGGCAACACGAAAAATTAACAAAGTGACCTATGCTGCAGTGACTGTGTTCAGTAAATTTTGTTTCTTTTCTGAGTGTTTTTTAATTAAATAAAGTACGGCTACATCTTGCAATAAACATCGTCAGCTGGCGCTATATTTCATGTGAAAATGAGCGATCACCCAATCTAATCTTACCTTTCCTTATCTCAACTTACCTTACCAACTTACTTATCTTAACTCACCTAACCGTACTATAACGTACCTCACCGAACTTAACCTTACCTCATCTACCTTTTCTTATATAACCTATTAACTTTAGCTCATCCTTTCACATCTAACCTTGCATTATCCTTCCTTACCATTCCTTAACTTTACCTTATCTTATATAAACTGACATTAACTAACATCACATTACCTACCGTATTCATCAGCAATCCCACTGAGTCACAAAGGAGTAGTCTCTATTTAACACTTAACCCGTTTCTCTTTAGATACTATTGATTAATTGTATTTTAGAGGTTCCTTATAAACAGGCGCTATAAAATATAACCAGATGAACACATCCACACACACACACGCACAAACACAAACATGCACACACACAACACACACGCACACACTGTCCTAGACACAAGTGCATACGGTGAACATGTGTAAGCCATCCATCCTTTTACTTTGGAAAAGTCATTAGCCAGGGCTTTTTTAAGGAATTTTTAGAACTGCACAACCTCACACAAAAGTTGACGACCGGGGGGTAGTCACGAAAAAGTTGACGACCGGGGGGTGGTCACGACACTTTTCCTCAATTTTTCACTGCACAAAATTGCTTTTACAGTTGCACTAATTGATTTCCAACTGCACATTTTGTGTAGAACTGCACGCTAAAAAAAAGCCCTGTCATTAGCGACATACAATTATTGATGGTATATTATTCCTAAACCTGAGTCCGCATCCACGCTTGTTGTATGAATAGGCCTATGCACTTATCTGAGTTTTTATAGAGCACGTATTATATTTCGAACGTCTCAAAATACATGTCAACATACATACATTATATCCATACATTATATATATATATATATATATATATTATGTATGCTTCACATGTGTGTGAATATATATATATAATACATACATAGTGTATTACGTGTACATGGAAAAGAGAGTGGGGTGGGTGTAAGAAAAACCGAAGTTGTTTTTAATTGCTTTTCCATCATCCACCGTTCCATCCATTCTCCAGCTTAGGCGCACATGTGGCGTTGCATGGGTCTTACCGCGTATTTGAATTGACCGTTGTACTCCGGATTGTTTGCCCGAATCCGTCTCTCGATTTCTACAGAGTACAGACACACAGACAGACAAAGACTAAAAGACAAAGACTAAAAGACTAAAAAACTAAAAGACAAAGACTAAAACAACTAAAAAAACTAAAAGACAAAGACTAAGTAAACAGCGAAATCAATTATTAGTCTATATTATTATACAGTCGCACATTTACAGGGAGCCTTAATATCATCACTATTATGATATTAATAATATCGCTCCCCTACACCCTGCGCCAGATATTACATGGCCGTTTCATTCCACAAGCGGACAATCTCTCACGCAGATCGTTTATAATAAGAATGTTATACTTTGTATAAATGTATGTACACCAAAGTGCGGATATGCAATTGGTTGAATAAAGAATGTACTTACTTATTATGAAATATCAGTGTAACATTAAGTCGTGTTATGCAACGTATCATGGATAACGTCTGTTCTGTTGAATAAAGCTCCCTTTTTTTTATTATTATGCATTCATTAAGCGCCACTATTATAATGACCAAGCATCAATCGATGGCGCTGAGCAGCTGTGAGAGAAGCTGTTGCTCAATGTCCCTCTATAGAAAGTGTCTCAGATGAGGCTCATCCTGTACTATCCGCGTTCAAGGCGAGCGGCGCTCAAACCAATCGGCTACCGTGTTTTGTGCATGCAGGTGTTGCTGCTGTGTTGCTACCGAGGTAGAGACAGGGTGACATGTGTGGCTGGGATATTAGCAAATGTAGGCTATGAAGAAACTGAATCCTCAGTGGATGATTAGTAACAGGCAGTGGGATAAATGGGTAGCAAAGAATCCTCAGTGGATGATAGGTGATAGTCTCAGGCAGTGGGATAAATGACTTGTGGGTAGCAAAGAAAAGTATGGAGGAATGTGCATTAAACGGCAGGTAGTCTGAAGCTAGTCTGAACTAGTCCGCCCTTTCCACTTCAAATTACCCCGATGTTAAAACACAGAGTGTGCAATTTGTGGATGTGTGCCACAGAGGGAACGTCATTTTGGCAGGAGCCTGTGACCCATGGGGTGAATGCAGCCCTGTGGTAGATGGTCCGAGACAGTAAGAGGAGAGTTTTTCCTTCCCTGCAAATCATAACCCGCTGTGTGATCAAATGTTAAATGCCTCTATGCAGACATACATACATACATGCATGCATGCATACATACATATATACATACATATACATACACACATGCATACACACATATGGATACATAACACAAACTAGCATTGAGAAACTAAAGCAGATAGACAAAACTGAAACCCGCAACGAATCTTCACGGCCTAATAAGCGTTAAATCGTTATATTCGGAGGAGAATTAGTTATATCTTCGTCCGAGTTCCGCAGATGTTGCATTATGGTCCTACCTTTAGGCGCTACTTTTCTGAACTTAGAAAGAAGACCACATGACCACTTTCCATTTCCCTTGGGTTTCTTTTTCCCATCTGCAGTGATTTTCTCGTTGGCAGATGGCTCCCTCTCTTTCGCTTCCGTTCTTAATCCATTTTCCGCCATGTTATACAAAGTACTCGAGTCAGAAGTTGGCGGTAGAATGTGTAGCAACTCCGAGTAAAAGGGATGTCACTCACGCTTGTATGCTGAGACCGAGAAAAGGAACGATTCCATGCGCTGGGAATTAAAACGGAATTGATGAGATGTTGAGAATGATGGGAGAGATGGTGTGTCATATCCAATCTGAGAAGAGGAAGCGAGGAAGAAAATACGAGAGGCAGGGAGAGACAGTGTCACTAGCACCGGATTCGAATCTTCAACTGCTCCATTACGAACCCCTACGACTTAGGTCTACAGAAGCTCATAATCTTTTCACCTGCTTTAATTAAAGTTCTACAGGTAATATATGACAGCATGAGAACGACGCGCCATGTTTGTTATGTTCTCAACACAATAGAAGCGGTCGCAGAAGTTTCGGCGCGTGTATGTGTGCTCGACTATGCTAATCATTACTCTACCTATAGTTAAACTATTTATAGCGCGTCTCAATGCATTGATTTTCTAGGCCTATTTGCCTGTTTGCAATACGATCAGCTAACAACCGATATACGCATACATACACACACACACATATATATATATATATATATATATATATACATATATATTAGGGTGGTCCACGACACAATGGTAAAATTTCATCTTTATCAGAACTTTGCTCCACAAGTTTAAATCTGTTCTACCTCTCCTAAGTAAGATGTAGAACAAATCTGAAGCAGATTGGATCATTTTTAGAGGTCGCTCAAGGTCGCCAAACATTCTCTTGATAATACCATGGCATATATGGAAATTATTGACTGTTATCTACTCAAAAACATATTATTTGAACCGCTTTTTTACTTACTTTTGAAGTGTTGTTTCAAACTGAAGTTTAGAAATACCAATCTAACATTATTAACCAGTCTTTGAAGTAAAATGCAAATGTTGGAATTTTTAATTGTTTTTAAGAACTGTAAACTTTTGTACTTAGTCAGATTTATCCGTTCATTGGTGAAGATTAGGAATTGAAGAGATTTGACTGTAGAGTTTTTGACATAGCTCATTTTTGTCAGATTGTTTTTCTCAATAAACGAATATATATATATATATATATATATATATATATATAATTATATATGTATAACACAATAATGGCAAAGACAAGAAGTAGTGCTGAAGTTTGGCTGATAGAGAAGGCACAGAAATAACTATCTGGGTCCCATCGCCCAAAACAGCTCCATCCGACGATCATGCAACAAGAACCATGAGGAGCAGGTGACAGACTTGCAGTAGCCTACTAGTCATAGGTGACAGGGAAGAGATATACTGGGAGATCCAAAAATTGGCTGCAGAACTGGTAACGAACAAGCTGAAGCCTGCCTGAGGACTCTGGCTGACTGGGGTCTTCGGACTTCGGAGTCTAGTTCGTGGTATATAGTCTATGACATCACTGCCAGCAATACTCGCCTGAAGAATGGTTCCTGAACTTTTATTGAGAATTCAAATTAGCAAGAATCAACCTGGATGGCTTGCCGCCATCATGTCATGGAACTTCCACTTGTTGTTTCGGCTCTTTATCTGGACCTACTGTAGGGTCTCCCGTTACTATGCTCTGGAGGTTCCAGCAAAGCTGGCCACGCATTGACCAAGCGACAAATGAAGTGGCTTCTGACGACATCTTTGATGCACACACACTTGCTCTTCGAGAAGAAATATGGTGAAATTCTGCAAGGCAGCTCTTGAAGGGTCACATCAGAGAGAAGACTACGAGGAATTCTTGAAACTCAGTTTGATCTTCCAGGGTGGTGCAAAGGGAGCAAGAGTTTCCTTTCGGGCACCAAGAGCATTCCATCATGCACGTTTGAAGGTGAAAGCTATCTTTAGCATTAAAACATTTCTTTTCCAGCAGCTATTATCTCCAACTGCCAACCAGAAGCACAGTGTAAAGGAGCTGGCACTGTTTGTGAGACTTGACTATTTTCGGTTCTGGCATGAAGCTCCTCTGCCTATAAGAGCACCACTCAACGATCTACTGCTAGTGGAGGAGCTTAGCAAATATCTAAATATGAGAGTGGCAAAGGTTGCGTCGACCACATTCGGTAGGCATATCTGTTTCAGAAATTTTGGTCAGCTTGTCCTTGTTTGACAACAGAATTGTAGTGGATGTGAAAAAACTGATGGTGACAAACCTCCACCTTCCACAGTCCATCAATTATGTGAAGTGCCTCGACCATCCTCCTGAACCCCTCAGCTTCCTTGGCCTTAGCTCCCTTGGCATTGCATCTTCCATCACAGATAGAACTACTGTCATCGTTGACATTCTGAACTTGAATGGAAAAGAGAAGGCCCAAGGCTTCCTGGTAAAGGATCCTAAGGAATGATGCGATGATCACTCCTACCAGGACCTCCTAAAGGCAGCGTCAGTCATGACAGTTATGAACGACTCTACTGGGAGAGCCATTGGTTTGATGCAGCAGTAGAGTTAATCGTTGACAAAGAATGAAGAGCAGCAGTTCCTTCTTCAGCTCGCGAAACGCTGCAGGAACACCTATGCATCCTGCTCTAAGGCCACGCTGATGAAGATGACAGAGGACATAGAATGTGTTACTCAAGAAAAGTTCCAGTGTTTCCATAGCAAATTTGAACATTTTGGAACCTTTTCTTATTTTCATTGCTGCACTATATGTTTTAATTCAACTGAAATTCTGTTTTCTGTTCTTAGTGCAGATTACCGATTTCATGCTTAACATGGTGAAAATACCCTGACCTTGAGCGACCTCTAAATACTCATCAATCTCTCTCAAATTTGGTAGAGGTAATAGTGGGCAGCCATAGAACAAAAGCAGGGTTGTGGAGGGCAACTCTGAGACACTTTGTGTTTTTGGAATCACCCTAAATATATATATATATATATATATATGTATATGACTCGCGCCCTCTCCTTCGCTATATAAAATATATAGTTTTAAATTGCCGGTTTATGCGGACGTCAGTTGGTATAGAAGAAGAGCACTTCCTTAAGCTAGCCCTGAGGCAGCCATGGGTATATGAAGTGTTAGCGCCTTCATTTTCCTAGCTTCGGCATATGAGGACGGATGGCCAGTCCTCTCCCTTGCCGTCTCATCTTCTCACCGACAGTGTACGGCCAGTGTACTCATTATAGCTGAGTTGTCCTGAGGGCGTAGATGGAGCAGAAATCTAGAACCAAATTTCTGCCCTGTTGTGGATTTGAACCACCATTACCAACATTATGCACTGGCCTTGTCGTAGGCTTATAGGCCTTAGCGTTCATACTATTTTGCTTTCAAGAAGCGCAGTAGTTACGAAATAATTAGGTATATTTTCAAGTACAACGTTAAAAAGTTTCTGCATCGCCACAATTGATTGTTAAGGGTGCACACTGCACAGGCACAGCTAAACCCTGAATCAGCAGTCTCACGTATAGAGAGCTCACCTACACTGCGGACGAATTTGCACAT
Source organism: Aporrectodea caliginosa (assembly GCA_020284085.1). Classification (NCBI taxonomy): domain Eukaryota; kingdom Metazoa; phylum Annelida; class Clitellata; order Crassiclitellata; family Lumbricidae; genus Aporrectodea; species Aporrectodea caliginosa. Next base: position 981,542 of record JACEVL010000470.1, read on the forward strand.
ACAATGCAAGCATATATGTATATATATATATATTATATATATATTATATATATATGTATATACGTGTACACACAATGCGTGTGTACACAAATTAAAATACGCGCACACTTTACGAGCGTTAAATATTTCCGGCTGCGTGCCTGCGTATAAGTATAAATTATGCGAAGCGTTGTTATGTAGGCCTACGGCTTCAGTGGCGACTGGCGACACCCGGTGACCCGTGGCTAAACTATTCGCATCGAGATGACACACCTAATTAACAATTCTGACGTCAGCTACCTGCAGCCGGTGCGCGCCAGTGACAAGTCAAATATATGGAGCCACATTTCAGAAGAGGTGGTATGTATGTATGTATGTATGTATGTATGTATGTATGTATGTATGTATGTATGTATGTATGTATGTATGTATGTATGTATGTATGTATGTATGTATGTATGTATGTATGTATGTATGTATGTATGTATGTATGTATGTATGTATGTATGTATGTATGTATGTATGTATGTATGTATGTATGTATGAATGTATATGTATGTATGAATGTATGTATCTATGTATGTATGTATGTACATGTATGTATCTGACCACTTACATAGCGCGTTTTGAGCACCTCACAAAGGCTGTAACACGGCTATCTGTAACAGATTATGTTTTCACAAAGACATCCAGGGCATGACGAAGTCACCACACCTTTTGAAGATGGTAAACTTCGTAGAGACGGATGGAGAGACTTCGTGCAACACAAAATCTCCGGTCTCTCGTCCTGGCATATGACAAAATGACCGATTAATACTAAAATGCAAATGCTTGGCCGAATCGACCAATTCAATAGGCAATTTGGACCACAAAAATCAGGGCATTGTGTTATGGGATTAGCGCTGAATGCAGGTATACAGCAGAGAATGCAAAGCAAAACAAAGATGACAGGGAGCGCAAACAATTGAAAGATGAAACGAATGATTGTCTGTGGATTGGAAAACAATGCATTCGACACAAGCGAATCCGCGGCTGATTGTCGCATCGACGCGAAACAATATCGACCCGTCGATACGTAAGTCTATTTATACACCCAATCCCATCAAAGTCTATGCGGAGAGGAGGCATGGAAGAGATGGAGGGAGAGTATATGGGAGAGGTGAATGGAGGGGAGAGTATAGGGGGAGATGGAGGAGGTATGGAGCGAAGAGTGTAGAGGAGAGTAAGCATGGATGCTTAAGGAGAGAGTATAGCATAGGGGAGAGGAGGCATGGACGGGAGAGTGTAGGGGGGAGAGTAGTTATGGAGTATAGGGGAGAAGATGCCTGGGAGAGATTATACTATAGGGGAGAGCAGACATGAAGGAGAGATTATATGGAAGAAAAGGCATCGTGTGGTCTGGATCCGCCTCTGCAAGACTGCAACCTACTCTGTGTTCTCTGCGATGGTTCCCTAAACTTACATGTAGATGGAGTGGAATTGCCAGCGAGACGACTTCGAAATCTCTTTTGAAGAGAACAATGCACTAAACAATGGCTTCAATCATCTGAGAGTTTGTTACGCCTTGTTGAACATCTGATAGCAAACATCGATGAGAAGAGGTTTGTTGTTGGGAATGGGATACCGACTTTAGCTATATTCATAACTGATCGTTGCGCGTAGTCAATGAAAGCGACTAATATATAATCGTGTTAAATTTTCCTGGACTCATTTCCTCAGTAGGAAACACCCGCACTGCATGTACTCTTGTAGTGCCAGTACCAAGCCTGGAAAAGAAGGAGGGCGACGTCAACGACCCTGGCGTCCATAGAGGATGTCGTTAAACACTTGATCCCTCTCTCTTTTCTCTGTCTCTGTTTCTCTCTTCGGTATCCGATAAAAGAATTGACCAACTGACCGCTTGAAAGACTGACCAGCCGATCGATTTGCCTACTGACCATTCCACCAAAGACGTATACAGTGCCCGACTAACTGATCGATTTAGTGGGTGATCAAATATCGACTGACTCATTAATATTGATAGATGTAACAATATCATGTGATGTAATGTAACAAAGCATTCACATGCCAACTTTCGAAGCGCTAAATAAGCAAATAAAATTATATATATTGTTGTTCTCGGTCTGTCTTCATCTTCTTATCCATACTTCTCTACCTTCTCTCCTCCGTCTCTTCCTCCTCTTTCTGTGCATTCTCCTCTCCTTTTTTCCTCCTTTTCCTCTTCCTTTCTTTCTCATCCTGTTTCCTTTTCTTGTCCGCTTCCCTCCTCCTTATTTTCCCGTCTCCCTTCGTTTACTTCCCGTCCTGCATGGTAGGTTTATCCTTCTCTTAACTGTGTCATACTCAAATCTGTATGCATATTATGTATGTACGTATGTATGCATGTATGTATGCATATATGTATGTATGTATGTATCTATGGATGTTTGTTTTGTTGTTATCTACATTTATTTTTTGTTGTCATTTTTGTTGCCGTTGATCGAGTTCTGGTTATTATTATTGTGGGGTTAGTTTGGACAAATCCATTAGGCTGTAACTGTATATCCTGCCTCAAATCCTTCTGAAACCGTTTCAGTGCATAAATACTTTAAATCATTTATGTGACTTTATTTGCGCTTTATGGCCTGTTGTAACCGAGGATTTTTTTATCCAGAATGGTTTCCAAAAAGACGGAGCCGGCTGGGCGGTTAGGGTGCCCTTAGCGGGTCCACGCACGGCCGCGCACCACACTGGTCGTATCCCAACGTTCGGGATGTCCTGCATTGGATCCCTATCGCGCGGCAGATTGTGTATTGGTCTCTGCCTTGGTTTGGCGTTGCCTCGTAGGTGTCGACCTTGTCATTTTTACAAGAGCTCTGTCTCTCCAGTCCAATGTGCATGGACTTTAAGTTCTCCGCTACTCTACACTTTGAGCTATCCGCTCCTCTACACAGGGCGAATTCCTCGTTTCCCATGCGCGAACTGATATTAGACAGCACCGTGCTTATTCTGTTGTCACCCTATGGTATGGAATGGGCTCCCATTAGCATTACACATGATGCCTAGGGTTCGCTCATATGCGGTTTATTGCAGCCGTAAGACCGTCCTTTTAGCCGAGTTTGTTTGTTTTAAATCTTGTACTGCAATGTTTTGTTATTTAGTTGTTTGGCTATGATTTAGCCCTAAAATTGTTATTTAAGTTGAATTTTCTATAACTATATGATCATAAAAATCGTCTTGCCATCAGTAAATGTAATATGGAAAAGGGGCAGCCCTGCAATAGCGGATTATTTTATCCTTTAGGGCTGTCCTGTTGACGGCATCAACAGATTAACATTTTTTTAAATGACTGATTGTTAATTAAATTGTGCTGTTGTTGATTCAATAAAACGGCTGAACTGAACTGAGTTTGGGTCGGGAGCGCTCCTGAGTCCTGAGTAGCAACCTCGAAGTGGCGCTATATAAATCTCCGTAATGAATGAATGAACCGTAGCTATAGGT
>JACEVL010000470.1:990000-1352500 GCA_020284085.1 Aporrectodea caliginosa
ACTTGCTGCCCTGGCGGGGATTTGATCCCTCGACCTCTCGATTGACGGTCCAGTACGCTAGCCAATACACTATCGAGGCTCTCTTCCACTTAAACTGCAGTCAAAATGTAGTCCGTTGGAGGATACTGGTTGAAATCCGGCATGTGACAGAGGGAAACCATAAGTGAGACTACGGTATACAAAGAGCGTTCGTTAATCTGGTACAATATTTACTGGTGGCTAATATGTAAATACACACGTTTTTATAAAGCGATCGTATGGCCTCGACCCTGTTCACTTATCAATGAATTTATCAGGCGAGATGTATGTATGTATGTATGTATGTATGTATGTATGTATGTATGTATGTATGTATGTATGTATGTATGTATGTATGTATATATGTATGTATGTATGTATGTATGTATGTATGTATGTATGTATGTATGTATGTATGTATGTATGTATGTATGTATGAGCACTTGTTATAGCGCCCCTTCAAGATTTCTACTCAGAGGCACTCCCGACTACAGCGCGGACACTGAATCGGAGTTTCACGCCGAAGCGCATGAGCAATTGCGAGTGAAGGACTTGCCCAGGGTCCCTACGCGGCAGCTTGAGGTGGATTCGAACCCGCAACCCTCCGGCTGCAAGGCACCGAACATACCCCTACACCACCGAGATCCTTCACCGTCTCTGCCCCTTTGAATGGCTGGACTGTTCAAAGACATTTGGCCCACTTCTTGGATCCTGATATAGTTTCTTGTACATAGCCTACTTCTACTCAGTAATCTTAAAATCTCGTACATACTATGGCTATTTAGTTATTGTCTCCTTAACCTCAAAATAGCTTGTTCTACAAGTGGAGTAATAGGAATTGATAAACGCAATACGTTACCTGAAAATCGGAGATTAGAAATTCCAGTAAATTTCAGCACTAGGTCTCCGGGCATCGTAGTGCAATTAAAAAACTGATGTATGGCCAAGACCGGTTGCAGTGCGGCGGCGGCCATCATGTAACTAGTGTAAACAAATGCCGGATAACACGAAAGACAATGGTCGGTGCCATGGCTCACCTGGGCTTCAGAGGCAGCCGGGCATGGCCGCATCGCCATGCGTTTGTGACCAGAGTACCAATCAATAGACCAGGTAACTTCAGGTAGACAGGAGACCTCCTACCTTCACGCGCCGACCAATCGAATCGTAAGGTAGATGTAGCCACCGTTCCTTCGGCTCACCTGGAACGCTCATCCATACAACTGGAACTGCAGACGAGATTGTAAGGTAGCATAACGATTATTGTACAAGAGCATTCTTGTAGCGCAGGCAGTTTGGAGCATTTCTTGAGCACGGATGATGAGAATCGTTATGAAAACGCAACGCTGTGCATTATTGTCTCTGGGTTTTACAACAAAACATTTTAGCGACAGGTTATGTATCCTGTTACATGTATCTACATATTATCTGTATTATCTGTGTTACTACTACCACTACCACTACCACAAGTCCACAAGCACTAACTACTACCACTAACTACTACCACTACCCCTAACTACCACTAACTACCACTACTATCACTACCACTTACACTACCACTACTACTACTACTAATAATAATAATTGTATTATTAAAATACTTTTACTGAAATATTTATAATTATTTTGCTAACTTAGACATTCACATAAAAAGCGCGGGTCGCTGGAAACAGATAAACGTTAACTGCATCATATCTCTTATCTGCATCTTATCTCTTGGCAATTAGTTGCAGAGTCTGCTTGGTATATTAGGTTGAACTCCGCTCCGTGGAACGCATTCATAACCAACAACAGTTACCATACATACATCACACGGTCTGTCGGTGTCATGGCAACATTGTGGCGCCACCTGGCGAATGACAAACCAGTTATGTGAAGACTTAGCGAGGGAGGCTAAAGTAAGATCAGGTGCGGCGACTAGAACGATACTGCTTACTGTTGGATGTACGCTCGTTACTTGTTAGAGCAATCCCATATTTGAAGTTATACTGTGAATAGACCATCATTATCTGTTCATAGATAGTCAGTAGCTTAATGATTTAATGAAATGTAATAGTTGAATAGTCAAATCACAAATACATGCATCTTCAAGTTTGTGATAGTATCTATGGCTCTAAGATGTCTAGGTAGTTTTACTTATACCAGCATTATTACATTAGTTACTAAAATTTCTAATTTCATGGCCTAACTAACCTCCCCACCAAAGGCTTGTTCTCTGGTGTCCGTAGTCACCACCACACCATCGCATCACCCATCATCATCGTCATCGTCATCATCATCATCATCATCATCATCATCATCATCATCATCATCATCATCATCATCATCATCGTCCTCACAATCACCATCTGCATCGCCACCATCACCATCACCATCACCATCACCACCACCACCACCACCACCAACACCATCATCATCATCATCATCATCATCATCATCATCATCATCATCATCATCATCATCGTAGCTGACGTAGTAACCACGTTTTTAAACAGATGCCATACTTGTCATGGTTACCATCATCATAATTGTGTATGTCAAGTTCTTGTTGATCCATTGTCACAATTGTCGTCGTAGTCATCATCATCGTCATCAGAATTATAACAGTATGTGCAATAGAATAGAAACAAAACAAAATGAGATAGTAATTATTTTAATTAGCCTACCTAAGTACCTACTCATCGGTCACGTGTAATAAAGTTTCGTCCAAGCTTTCCTCAAAGGAAAGGTCGCTCTATGTGGCTTCACTGGGTTTTAAAAATTATTTTTATTTAGAGCACGCGTTCAGTAAGTTCGCACAATTTTCTGTGCTCCACGAAATGCGGCGTTAAAGATTCAGATCGGAAACCGGTTGTCAGAGGAAAACTATACCTTTGAAAATGAAAGGAGGTTTGGAAGCCAAAGAGTTCCTTTCTGATTGTCAGATATACTTAATAGAGTATATAGACGTTTTGCTAAAGCGCCCCTATGGCCACGACCCTGGTCATTTTAAATGAATTGATCGGGTGAAATCATTTACCACCACTACCCGTTTGAATGGGTGCCACGCCATTTGAGGTCCCCGTGTACAAGCCGTGCAGCCAGAGATTTGAAATATTTGGAAAAGAACAGCTTCAGGAAGCGAACGGGGAACCCCACACTCTGCAAAGGCGGTGCCTTGACGTACTCTGTAACCAATAGGCATATAAACCGAACATATAGATATTGGCGCCTACCCCTAACTTTTCCTCTTTCCCGTGCAAGGCCAGCTTAAAGTTCTTTCAGTATCAGAAAGAAAATTTAGGATGAGACCCACGGAGGTCAACGATTAGGTTACAACAAAGCTGAAGAGTTACCGTTGCTTGACCTATTAAAACTGTTGCACGCAGAGAGGCGTATGCATGGGACGCACGCTCTTACCGATGTAGCTATGGGACCAGTGCGTCTGTCGTGACTTAGCTGTAGATTCTTGTTAAGATATCGGGAGGTGAGAACATGATAGCGAAGGTTGAGACTATCGTGAAAACGGTGAAGAGCCAGAGACAGAGACGATCGACGACCATGGCAGCGAATTTCCAGTCGCTGCACAGTTCCGCTTTCGCATCTTCCACCCTCAGTTTCTCCGTCAGATACTGGAGTTCCTTGAGGATGAACTGGAGCAGGGTGACGTTCAGAGGGTTCGTTGGGACACTGATATCCGTCGGGGTGCCGACGTCGTGGACCCTCCGCTGCTGGTCGTGGTTGGTTGTTGGAGGGCAGGGGTGTCCCGGTCCGTGGGGTGAACCGATCGGGGTCCGAGCTGGGTTGAGCTCGTGATTCAGTCCGCTGTAGTAGGACCGGAAGTTATCATCAAGGTCAAGGACGTTCGCAAGGAGACTGCGCGATGACCTTTCGTTCAGTTCGACTGATATGGTTTTCGATTCTTTGAGGTCACCGACGACTTCCGTTGTAGTTGTTGTTGTTGTTGTTGTATTGTTGGGTCTTTTCATTCGGACAACCCAGGCCAACCACACGCAGATGCCCTTCCGGATCTACAGTTATGTTCACGCAGAATTCGGTTAATTAATTTTCTGTTGCCGAAAATATTGCTAATTTATTATTATTATTATTATTATTATTATTATTATTATTATTATTATTATTAATATTATTATTATTATTATTATTATTATTATTATTATTATTATTATAATATTATTATTATTATTATTATTTTATTTTTGCCCTGAGGTATTATTATTATTATTATTATTATTATTATTATTATTATTATTATTATTATTATTATTATTATTATTATTATTATTATTATTATTATTATTATTATTATTATTATTATTATTATTATTATTATTATTATTATTATTATTATTATTATTTATTATTATTATGCTCAGCTGAGCAACCATTTTCTGCAGTCCGTCAGCGCATTTGGAAAGATATAATAAGCGAGGCTTTAATTGCTGTTATTGAAAAACGCCTTGAAACGCATTTAATTAAAGCAGCTACTTAGGATTGTATGCAAAGCGATGATACGAAGAGCCCTGTGACAAGAGTAGGCCTACTCATACAACTTGCAACGATTACTTGAACTAAATCATTCATCTAGCGCCAAGTTATTCTCCTGATCAAGACTGAGATAGATGGAACACCGCAGCTGCAATAACTCAAAATTCACAAAACCAAATAACTGCCTCAAGCCTACAGAGAACAACCGATTTCTCAAACGTCTAACAACATAATCAACGTTACTTATTGCTATGCCTCATACAGTAGAACAGGAACCTATGGAGCAGAACGAAACAGATAGAGCATAAGCCAAACCGATAGAGTACAGGCCGAACCGATAGACTACACGCCAAACCGATAGAGCACACGCCAAACCGATAAAGTACACGCCAAAGAATAGACTACACGCCAAACCGATAGAGTACACGCCAAACCGATAGAGTACACGCCAAACCGATAGAGTACACGCCAAACGATAGAGTACACGCCAAACCGATAGAGTACACAAACCGATAGAGTACACGTCAAACCGATAGAGTACACGCCAAACCGATAGAGTACGACCAAAGCGATATAGAGTACACGTCAAACCGATAGAGTACACGCCAAACCGATAGAGTACACGCCAAACCGATAGAGTACACCGATAGAGTACAAACCGATAGAGTACACGCCAAACCGATAGAGTACACGCCAAACCGATAGAGTACGCCACGTCAACGCCAAACCGATAGAGTACACGCCAAACCGATAGAGTACACGCCAAACCGATAGAGTACACGTCACGTCAAACCGATAGAGTACACCCCAAACCGCTGCATGGAGGCACAACTTCTGAGTTCCTTCCCTATCCTCAGTTATTCAAGGTGTTCACAGAAAATCCTGTTTGTTGTGAACCTCTTATCTTAGTCATCACTTCAATAACTGTTTTCAATAACTGTTTTCAATAACTGTTTTCTAATAACACTTTCAATAACTCTTTCAATAACTCTTCAATAACTCTTCAGTAACCTCCTTTTCATCACAATAACTCCTTTTCAAACGACTTTTCAGATAACTGTTTTCACATGATGCCAGCAAAGTAACTGTTTTCACAACTCTTTCAAGGCATTAAATGATAAACGTACTCAGTGATTCATCCCAACTCTTTCGCATAACTCTTTTCTAAGCAACTCTTTTCAATAACTCTACCCTTCAATACACTGTTTTCGGGTAACTCTTTTCAATAACTCTTTTCAATAACTCCTGTTTTCAATAACTGATTTCAATAACTCTTTCAATAACACTTTCAATAACTCTTTTCAACGCTTTTCAATAACTCTTTTCAATAACTCTTTTCAATAACTCTTTTCAATAACTGTTTTCAATAACTTTTCAATAACTCTTTTCAATAACTTTTCAATAACGCGCTTTCAATAACTCTTTCAATAACGCTTTCAATAACTCTTTCAATAACTCTTTTCAATAACTCTTTTCTCTTTTCAATAACTCTTTTCAATAACTCTTTTCAATAACTCTTTTCAATAACTCTTTCAATAACTCTTTTCAATAACTCTTTCAATAACGCTTTTCAATAACTCTTTTCAATAACTCTTTTCAATAACTCTTTTCAATAACTCTTTTCAATAACTCTTTTCAATAACTCTTTTCAATAACTCTTTTCAATAACTCTTTTCAATAACTCTTTCAATAACTCTTTTCAATAACTCTTTTCAATAACTCTTTTCAATAACTCTTTTCAATAACTCTTTCAATAACGCTTTTCAACTCTTTTCAATAACTCTTTTCAATAACTCTTTTCAATAACTCTTTTCAATAACTCTTTTCAATAACTCTTTTCAATCTTTTCAATAACTCTTTTCAATAACTCTTTTCAATAACTCTTTTCAATAACTCTTTTCAATAACTCTTTTCAATAAACTCGTTTCAATAACTCTTTCAATAACTCTTTCAATAACTCTTTTCAATAACTCTTTTCAATAACTCTTTTCAATAACTCTTTTTCAATAACTCTTTTCAATAACTCTAATTTTTCAATAACTCTTTTCAATAACTCTTTTCAATAACTCTTTTCAATAACTCTTTTCAATAACTCTTTTCAATAACTCTTTTCAATAACTCTTTTCAATAACTCTTTTCAATAACTCTTTCAATAACTCTTTTCAATAACTCTTTTCAATAACTCTTTTCAATAACGCTTTTCAATAACTCTTTTCAATAACTCTTTTCAATAACTCTCAACTCTTTCAATAACTCTTTTCAATAACTCTTTTCAATAACTCTTTTCAATAACTCATTTCAATAACTCTTTTCAATAACTCTTTTCAATAACTCTTTTCAATAACTCTTTTCAAATAACTTCTTTTCAATAACTCTTTTCAATAACTCTTTTCAATAACTCTTTTCAATAACTCTTTTCAATAACTCTTTTCAATAACTCTTTTCAATAACTCTTTTCAATAACTCTTTCAATAACTCTTCAATTTTCAATAACTCTTTTCAATAACGCTTTTCAATAACTCTTTTCAATAACGCTTTTCAATAACAGCTTTCAATAACTCTTTTTCAATAACTTTCAATAATCTTTTCAATAACTCTTTTCAATAACTCTTTTCAATAACTCTTTTCAATAACTCTTTTCAATAACTCTTTTCAATAACTCTTTTCAATAACTCTTTTCAATAACTCTTTTCAATAACTCTTTTCAATAACTCTTTTCAATAACTCTTTTCAATAACTCTTTTCAATAACTCTTTTCAATAACTCTTTTCAATAACTCTTTTCAATAACTCTTTCAATAACTCAATTCAACTCTTTTCAATAACTCTTTTCAATAACTCTTTTCAATAACTCTTTTCAATAACTCTTTTCAATAACTCTTTTCAATAACTCTTTTCAATAACTCTTTTCAATAACTCTTTTCAATAACTCTTTTCAATAACTCTTTTCAATAACTCTTTTCAATAACTCTTTTCAATAACTCTTTTCAATAACTCTTTTCAATAACTCTTTTCAATAACTCTTTTCAATAACTCTTTTCAATAACTCTTTTCAATAACTCTTTTCAATAACTCTTTTCAATAACTCTTTTCAATAACTCTTTTCAATAACTCTTTTCAATAACTCTTTTCAATAACTCTTTTCAATAACTCTTTTCAATAACTCTTTTCAATAACTCTTTTCAATAACTCTTTTCAATAACTCTTTTCAATAACTCTTTTCAATAACTCTTTTCAATAACTCTTTTCAATAACTCTTTTCAATAACTCTTTTCAATAACTCTTTTCAATAACTCTTTTCAATAACTCTTTTCAATAACTCTTTTCAATAACTCTTTTCAATAACTCTTTTCAATAACTCTTTTCAATAACTCTTTTCAATAACTCTTTTCAATAACTCTTTTCAATAACTCTTTTCAATAACTCTTTTCAATAACTCTTTTCAATAACTCTTTTCAATAACTCTTTTCAATAACTCTTTTCAATAACTCTTTTCAATAACTCTTTTCAATAACTCTTTTCAATAACTCTTTTCAATAACTCTTTTCAATAACTCTTTTCAATAACTCTTTTCAATAACTCTTTTCAATAACTCTTTTCAATAACTCTTTTCAATAACTCTTTTCAATAACTCTTTTCAATAACTCTTTTCAATAACTCTTTTCAATAACTCTTTTCAATAACTCTTTTCAATAACTCTTTTCAATAACTCTTTTCAATAACTCTTTTCAATAACTCTTTTTTTCAATAACTCTTTTCAATAACTCTTTTCAATAACTCTTTTCAATAACTCTTTTCAATAACTCTTTTCAATAACTCTTTTCAATAACTCTTTTCAATAACTCTTTTCAATAACTCTTTTCAATAACTCTTTTCAATAACTCTTTTCAATAACTCTTTTCAATAACTCTTTTCAATAACTCTTTTCAATAACTCTTTTCAATAACTCTTTTCAATAACTCTTTTCAATAACTCTTTTCAATAACTTTTCAATAACTTTTCAATAACTCTTTTCAATAACTCTTTTCAATAACTCTTTTCAATAACTCTTTTCAATAACTCTTTTCAATAACTCTTTTCAATAACTCTTTTCAATAACTCTTTTCAATAACTCTTTTCAATAACTCTTTTCAATAACTCTTTTCAATAACTCTTTTCAATAACTCTTTTCAATAACTCTTTTCAATAACTCTTTTCAATAACTCTTTTCAATAACTCTTTTCAATAACTCTTTTCAATAACTCTTTTCAATAACTCTTTTCAATAACTCTTTTCAATAACTCTTTTCAATAACTCTTTTCAATAACTCTTTTCAATAACTCTTTTCAATAACTCTTTTCAATAACTCTTTTCAATAACTCTTTTCAATAACTCTTTTCAATAACTCTTTTCAATAACTCTTTTCAATAACTCTTTTCAATAACTCTTTTCAATAACTCTTTTCAATAACTCTTTTCAATAACTCTTTTCAATAACTCTTTTCAATAACTCTTTTCAATAACTCTTTTCAATAACTCTTTTCAATAACTCTTTTCAATAACTCTTTTCAATAACTCTTTTCAATAACTCTTTTCAATAACTCTTTTCAATAACTCTTTTCAATAACTCTTTTCAATAACTCTTTTCAATAACTCTTTCAATAACTCTTTTCAATAACTCTTTTCAATAACTCTTTTCAATAACTCTTTTCAATAACTCTTTTCAATAACTCTTTTCAATAACTCTTTTCAATAACTCTTTTCAATAACTCTTTTCAATAACTCTTTTCAATAACTCTTTTCAATAACTCTTTTCAATAACTCTTTTCAATAACTCTTTTCAATAACTCTTTTCAATAACTCTTTTCAATAACTCTTTTCAATAACTCTTTTCAATAACTCTTTTCAATAACTCTTTTCAATAACTCTTTTCAATAACTCTTTTCAATAACTCTTTTCAATAACTCTTTTCAATAACTCTTTTCAATAACTCTTTTCAATAACTCTTTTCAATAACTCTTTTCAATAACTCTTTTCAATAACTCTTTTCAATAACTCTTTTCAATAACTCTTTTCAATAACTCTTTTCAATAACTCTTTTCAATAACTCTTTTCAATAACTCTTTTCAATAACTCTTTTCAATAACTCTTTTCAATAACTCTTTTCAATAACTCTTTTCAATAACTCTTTTCAATAACTCTTTTCAATAACTCTTTTCAATAACTCTTTTCAATAACTCTTTTCTTTTCAATAACTCTTTTCAATAACTCTTTTCAATAACTCTTTTCAATAACTCTTTTCAATAACTCTTTTCAATAACTCTTTTCAATAACTCTTTTCAATAACTCTTTTCAATAACTCTTTTCAATAACTCTTTTCAATAACTCTTTTCAATAACTCTTTTCAATAACTCTTTTCAATAACTCTTTTCAATAACTCTTTTCAATAACTCTTTTCAATAACTCTTTCAATAACTCTTTTCAATAACTCTTTTCAATAACTCTTTTCAATAACTCTTTTCAATAACTCTTTTCAATAACTCTTTTCAATAACTCTTTTCAATAACTCTTTTCAATAACTCTTTTCAATAACTCTTTTCAATAACTCTTTTCAATAACTCTTTTCAATAACTCTTTTCAATAACTCTTTTCAATAACTCTCTTTTCAATAACTCTTTTCAATAACTCTTTTCAATAACTCTTTTCAATAACTCTTTTCAATAACTCTTTTCAATAACTCTTTTCAATAACTCTTTTCAATAACTCTTTTCAATAACTCTTTTCAATAACTCTTTTCAATAACTCTTTTCAATAACTCTTTTCAATAACTCTTTTCAATAACTCTTTTCAATAACTCTTTTCAATAACTCTTTTCAATAACTCTTTTAACTCTTTTCAATAACTCTTTTTTTTTCAATAACTCTTTTTCAATAACTCTTTTCAATAACTCTTTTCAATAACTCTTTTCAATAACTCTTTTCAATAACTCTTTTCAATAACTCTTTTCAATAACTCTTTTCAATAACTCTTTTCAATAACTCTTTTCAATAACTCTTTTCAATAACTCTTTTCAATAACTCTTTTCAATAACTCTTTTCAATAACTCTTTTCAATAACTCTTTTCAATAACTCTTTTCAATAACTCTTTTCAATAACTTTTCAATAACTCTTTTCAATAACTCTTTTCAATAACTCTTTTCAATAACTCTTTTCAATAACTCTTTTCAATAACTCTTTTCAATAACTCTTTTCAATAACTCTTTTCAATAACTCTTTTCAATAACTCTTTTCAATAACTCTTTTCAATAACTCTTTTCAATAACTCTTTTCAATAACTCTTTTCAATAACTCTTTTCAATAACTCTTTTCAATAACTCTTTTCAATAACTCTTTTTTTCATAACTCTTTTCAATAACTCTTTTCAATAACTCTTTTCAATAACTTTCTTTTTTCAATAACTCTTTTCAATAACTCTTTTCAATAACTCTTTTCAATAACTCTTTTCAATAACTCTTTTCAATAACTCTTTTCAATAACTCTTTTCAATAACTCTTTTCAATAACTCTTTTCAATAACTCTTTTCAATAACTCTTTTCAATAACTCTTTTCAATAACTCTTTTCAATAACTCTTTTCAATAACTCTTTTCAATAACTCTTTTCAATAACTCTTTTCAATAACTCTTTTCAATAACTCTTTTCAATAACTCTTTTCAATAACTCTTTTCAATAACTCTTTTCAATAACTCTTTTCAATAACTCTTTTCAATAACTCTTTTCAATAACTCTTTTCAATAACTCTTTTCAATAACTCTTTTCAATAACTCTTTTCAATAACTCTTTTCAATAACTCTTTTCAATAACTCTTTTCACTCTTTTCAATAACTCTTTTCAATAACTCTTTTCAATAACTCTTTTCAATAACTCTTTAACTCAATAACTCTTTTCAATAACTCTTTTCAATAACTCTTTTCAATAACTTTTCAATAACTTTTCAATAACTCTTTTTTTCAATAACTCTTTTCAATAACTCTTTTCAATAACTCTTTTCAATAACTCTTTTCAATAACTCTTTTCAATAACTCTTTTCAATAACTCTTTTCAATAACTCTTTTCAATAACTCTTTTCAATAACTCTTTTCAATAACTCTTTTCAATAACTCTTTTCAATAACTCTTTTCAATAACTCTTTTCAATAACTCTTTTCAATAACTCTTTTCAATAACTCTTTTCAATAACTCTTTTCAATAACTCTTTTCAATAACTCTTTTCAATAACTCTTTTCAATAACTCTTTTCAATAACTCTTTTCAATAACTCTTTTCAATAACTCTTTTCAATAACTCTTTTCAATAACTCTTTTCAATAACTCTTTTCAATAACTCTTTTCAATAACTCTTTTCAATAACTCTTTTCAATAACTCTTTTCAATAACTCTTTTCAATAACTCTTTTCAATAACTCTTTTCAATAACTCTTTTCAATAACTCTTTTCAATAACTTTTCAATAACTCTTTTCAATAACTCTTTTCAATAACTCTTTTCAATAACTCTTTTCAATAACTCTTTTCAATAACTCTTTTCAATAACTCTTTTCAATAACTCTTTTCAATAACTCTTTTCAATAACTCTTTTCAA
Source organism: Aporrectodea caliginosa (assembly GCA_020284085.1). Lineage (NCBI taxonomy): Eukaryota > Metazoa > Annelida > Clitellata > Crassiclitellata > Lumbricidae > Aporrectodea > Aporrectodea caliginosa. The sequence continues at coordinate 1,002,115 of JACEVL010000470.1, forward strand.
TAACTCTTTTCAATAACTCTTTTCAATAACTCTTTTTTTCAATAACTCTTTTCAATAACTCTTTTCAATAACTCTTTTCAATAACTCTTTTCAATAACTCTTTTCAATAACTCTTTTCAATAACTCTTTTCAATAACTCTTTTCAATAACTCTTTTCAATAACTCTTTTCAATAACTCTTTTCAATAACTCTTTTCAATAACTCTTTTCAATAACTCTTTTCAATAACTCTTTTCAATAACTCTTTTCAATAACTCTTTTCAATAACTCTTTTCAATAACTCTTTTCAATAACTCTTTTCAATAACTCTTTTCAATAACTCTTTTCAATAACTCTTTTCAATAACTCTTTTCAATAACTCTTTTCAATAACTCTTTTCAATAACTCTTTTCAATAACTCTTTTCAATAACTCTTTTCAATAACTCTTTTCAATAACTCTTTTCAATAACTCTTTTCAATAACTCTTTTCAATAACTCTTTCAATAACTCTTTTCAATAACTCTTTTCAATAACTCTTTTTTTCAATAACTCTTTTCAATAACTCTTTTCAATAACTCTTTTCAATAACTCTTTTCAATAACTCTTTTCAATAACTCTTTTCAATAACTCTTTTCAATAACTCTTTTCAATAACTCTTTTCAATAACTCTTTTCAATAACTCTTTTCAATAACTCTTTCAATAACTCTTTTCAATAACTCTTTTCAATAAATAACTTTTCAATAACTCTTTTCAATAACTCTTTTCAATAACTCTTTTCAATAACTCTTTTCAATAACTCTTTTCAATAACTCTTTTCAATAACTCTTTCAATAACTCTTTTCAAACTAACAATAACTCAATAACTCTTTTCAATAACTCTTTTCAATAACTCTTTTCAATAACTCTTTTCAATAACTCTTTTCAATAACTCTTTCAATAACTCTTTTCAATAACTCTTTTCAATAACTCTTTTCAATAACTTTTTCAATAACTCTTTTCAATAACTCTTTTCAATAACTCTTTTCAATAACTCTTTTCAATAACTCTTTTCAATAACTCTTTTCAATAACTCTTTTCAATAACTCTTTTCAATAACTCTTTTCAATAACTCTTTTCAATAACTCTTTTCAATAACTCTTTTCAATAACTCTTTTCAATAACTCTTTTCAATAACTCTTTTCAATAACTCTTTTCAATAACTCTTTTCAATAACTCTTTTCAATAACTCTTTTCAATAACTCTTTTCAATAACTCTTTTCAATAACTCTTTTCAATAACTCTTTTCAATAACTCTTTTTCAATAACTCTTTTCAATAACTCTTTTCAATAACTCTTTTCAATAACTCTTTTCAATAACTCTTTTCAATAACTCTTTTCAATAACTCTTTTCAATAACTCTTTTCAATAACTCTTTTCAATAACTCTTTTCAATAACTAACTCTAACTCTTTTCAATAACTCTTTTCAATAACTCTTTCAATAACTCTTTTCAATAACTCTTTTCAATAACTCTTTTCAATAACTCTTTTCAATAACTCTTTTCAATAACTCTTTTCAATAACTCTTTTCAATAACTCTTTTCAATAACTCTTTTCAATAACTCTTTTCAATAACTCTTTTCAATAACTCTTTTCAATAACTCTTTTCAATAACTCTTTTCAATAACTCTTTTCAATAACTCTTTTCAATAACTCTTTTCAATAACTCTTTTCAATAACTCTTTTCAATAACTCTTTTCAATAACTCTTTTCAATAACTTTTTCAATAACTCTTTTCAATAACTCTTTTCAATAACTCTTTTCAATAACAAATAACTCTTTTCAATAACTCTTTTCAATAACTCTTTTCAATAACTTTTCAATCTTTTCAATAACTCTTTTCAATAACTCTTTTCAATAACTCTTTTCAATAACTCTTTTCAATAACTCTTTTCAATAACTCTTTTCAATAACTAACTTTTCAATAACTCTTTTCAATAACTCTTTTCAATAACTCTTTTCAATAACTCTTTTCAATAACTCTTTTAACTCAATAACTCTTTTCAATAACTCTTTTCAATAACTCTTTTCAATAACTCTTTTCAATAACTCTTTTCAATAACTCTTTTCAATAACTCTTTTCAATAACTCTTTTCAATAACTCTTTTCAATAACTCTTTTCAATAACTCTTTTCAATAACTCTTTTCAATAACTCTTTTCAATAACTCTTTTCAATAACTCTTTTCAATAACTCTTTTCAATAACTCTTTTCAATAACTCTTTTCAATAACTCTTTTCAATAACTCTTTTCAATAACTCTTTTCAATAACTCTTTTCAATAACTCTTTTCAATAACTCTTTTCAATAACTCTTTTCAATAACTCTTTTCAATAACTCTTTTCAATAACTCTTTTCAATAACTCTTTTCAATAACTCTTTTCAATAACTCTTTTCAATAACTCTTTTCAATAACTCTTTTCAATAACTCTTTTCAATAACTCTTTTCAATAACTCTTTTAAATAAATAACTCTTTTCAATAACTCTTTTCAATAACTCTTTTCAATAACTCTTTTCAATAACTCTTTTCAATAACTCTTTTCAATAACTCTTTTCAATAACTCTTTTCAATAACTCTTTTCAATAACTCTTTTCAATAACTCTTTTCAATAACTCTTTTCAATAACTCTTTTCAATAACTCTTTTCAATAACTCTTTTCAATAACTCTTTTCAATAACTCTTTTCAATAACTCTTTTCAATAACTCTTTTCAATAACTCTTTTCAATAACTCTTTTCAATAACTCTTTTCAATAACTCTTTTCAATAACTCTTTTCAATAACTCTTTTCAATAACTCTTTTCAATAACTCTTTTCAATAACTCTTTTCAATAACTCTTTTCAATAACTCTTTTCAATAACTCTTTCAATAACTCTTTTCAATAACTCTTTTCAATAACTCTTTTCAATAACTCTTTTCAATAACTCTTTTCAATAACTCTTTTCAATAACTCTTTTCAATAACTCTTTTCAATAACTCTTTTTTCAATAACTCTTTTCAATAACTCTTTTCAATAACTCTTTTCAATAACTCTTTTCAATAACTCTTTTCAATAACTCTTTTCAATAACTCTTTTCAATAACTCTTTTCAATAACTCTTTTCAATAACTCTTTTCAATAACTCTTTTCAATAACTCTTTTCAATAACTCTTTTCAATAACTCTTTTCAATAACTCTTTTCAATAACTTTTTCAATAACTCTTTTCAATAACTCTTTTTCAATAACTCTTTTCAATAACTCTTTTCAATAACTCTTTTCAATAACTCTTTTCAATAACTCTTTTCAACTAACTCTTTTCAATAACTCTTTTCAATAACTCTTTTCAATAACTCTTTTCAATAACTCTTTTCAATAACTCTTTTCAATAACTCTTTTCAATAACTCTTTTCAATAACTCTTTTCAATAACTCTTTTCAATAACTCTTTTCAATAACTCTTTTCAATAACTCTTTTCAATAACTCTTTTCAATAACTCTTTTCAATAACTCTTTTCAATAACTCTTTTCAATAACTCTTTTCAATAACTCTTTTCAATAACTCTTTTCAATAACTCTTTCAATAACTCTTTTCAATAACTCTTTTCAATAACTCTTTTCAATAACTCTTTTCAATAACTCTTTTCAATAACTCTTTTCAATAACTCTTTTCAATAACTCTTTTCAATAACTCTTTTCAATAACTCTTTTCAATAACTCTTTTCAATAACTCTTTTCAATAACTCTTTTCAATAACTCTTTTCAATAACTCTTTTCAATAACTCTTTTCAATAACTCTTTTCAATAACTCTTTTCAATAACTCTTTTCAATAACTCTTTTCAATAACTCTTTTCAATAACTCTTTTCAATAACTCTTTTCAATAACTCTTTTCAATAACTCTTTTCAATAACTCTTTTCAATAACTCTTTTCAATAACTCTTTTCAATAACTCTTTTCAATAACTCTTTTCAATAACTCTTTTCAATAACTCTTTTCAATAACTCTTTTCAATAACTCTTTTCAATAACTCTTTTCAATAACTCTTTTCAATAACTCTTTTCAATAACTCTTTTCAATAACTCTTTTCAATAACTCTTTTCAATAACTCTTTTCAATAACTCTTTTCAATAACTCTTTTCAATAACTCTTTTCAATAACTCTTTTCAATAACTCTTTTCAATAACTCTTTTCAATAACTCTTTTCAATAACTCTTTTCAATAACTCTTTTTTTCAATAACTCTTTTCAATAACTCTTTTCAATAACTCTTTTCAATAACTCTTTTCAATAACTCTTTTCAATAACTCTTTTCAATAACTCTTTTCAATAACTCTTTTCAATAACTCTTTTCAATAACTCTTTTCAATAACTCTTTTCAATAACTCTTTTCAATAACTCTTTTCAATAACTCTTTTCAATAACTCTTTTCAATAACTCTTTTCAATAACTCTTTTCAATAACTCTTTTCAATAACTCTTTTCAATAACTCTTTTCAATAACTCTTTTCAATAACTCTTTTCAATAACTCTTTTCAATAACTCTTTTCAATAACTCTTTTCAATAACTCTTTTCAATAACTCTTTTCAATAACTCTTTTCAATAACTCTTTTCAATAACTCTTTTCAATAACTCTTTTCAATAACTTTTTCAATAACTCTTTTCAATAACTCTTTTCAATAACTCTTTTCAATAACTCTTTTCAATAACTCTTTTCAATAACTCTTTTCAATAACTCTTTTCAATAACTCTTTTCAATAACTCTTTTCAATAACTCTTTTCAATAACTTTTTTCAATAACTCTTTTCAATAACTCTTTTCAATAACTCTTTTCAATAACTCTTTTCAATAACTCTTTTCAATAACTCTTTTCAATAACTCTTTTCAATAACTCTTTTCAATAACTCTTTTCAATAACTCTTTTCAATAACTCTTTTTCAATAACTCTTTTCAATAACTCTTTTCAATAACTCTTTTCAATAACTCTTTTCAATAACTCTTTTCAATAACTCTTTTCAATAACTCTTTTCAATAACTCTTTTCAATAACTCTTTTCAATAACTCTTTTCAATAACTCTTTTCAATAACTCTTTTCAATAACTCTTTTCAATAACTCTTTTCAATAACTCTTTTCAATAACTCTTTTCAATAACTCTTTTCAATAACTCTTTTCAATAACTCTTTTCAATAACTCTTTTCAATAACTCTTTTCAATAACTCTTTAACAATAACTCTTTTCAATAACTCTTTTCAATAACTCTTTTCAATAACTCTTTTCAATAACTCTTTTCAATAACTCTTTTCAATAACTCTTTTCAATAACTCTTTTCAATAACTCTTTTCAATAACTCTTTTCAATAACTCTTTTCAATAACTCTTTTCAATAACTCTTTTCAATTTCTTTTCAATAACTCTTTTCAATAACTCTTTTCAATAACTCTTTTCAATAACTCTTTTCAATAACTCTTTTCAATAACTCTTTCAATAACTCTTTTCAATAACTCTTTTCAATAACTCTTTTCAATAACTCTTTTCAATAACTCTTTTCAATAACTCTTTTCAATAACTCTTTTCAATAACTCTTTTCAATAACTCTTTTCAATAACTCTTTCAATAACTCTTTTCAATAACTCTTTTCAATAACTCTTTTCAATAACTCTTTTCAATAACTCTTTTCAATAACTCTTTTCAATAACTCTTTTCAATAACTCTTTTCAATAACTCTTTTCAATAACTCTTTTCAATAACTCTTTTCAATAACTCTTTTCAATAACTCTTTTCAATAACTTTTTCAATAACTCTTTTCAATAACTCTTTTCAATAACTCTTTTCAATAACTCTTTTCAATAACTCTTTTCAATAACTCTTTTCAATAACTCTTTTCAATAACTCTTTTCAATAACTCTTTCAATAACTCAATAACTCTTTTCAATAACTCTTTTCAATAACTCTTTTCAATAACTCTTTTCAATAACTCTTTTCAATAACTCTTTTCAATAACTCTTTTCAATAACTCTTTTCAATAACTCTTTTCAATAACTCTTTTCAATAACTCTTTTCAATAACTTTTCAATAACTCTTTTCAATAACTCTTTTCAATAACTCTTTTCAATAACTCTTTTCAATAACTCTTTTCAATAACTCTTTTCAATAACTCTTTTCAATAACTCTTTTCAATAACTCTTTTCAATAACTCTTTTCAATAACTCTTTTCAATAACTTTTCAATAACTCTTTTCAATAACTCTTTTCAATAACTCTTTTCAATAACTCTTTTCAATAACTCTTTTCAATAACTCTTTTCAATAACTCTTTTCAATAACTCTTTTCAATAACTCTTTTCAATAACTTTTCAATAACTCTTTTCAATAACTCTTTTCAATAACTCTTTTCAATAACTCTTTTCAATAACTCTTTTCAATAACTCTTTTCAATAACTCTTTTCAATAACTCTTTTCAATAACTCTTTTCAATAACTCTTTTCAATAACTCTTTTCAATAACTCTTTTCAATAACTCTTTTCAATAACTCTTTTCAATAACTCTTTTCAATAACTCTTTTCAATAACTCTTTTCAATAACTCTTTTCAATAACTCTTTTCAATAACTCTTTTCAATAACTCTTTTTCAATAACTCTTTTCAATAACTCTTTTCAATAACTCTTTTCAATAACTCTTTTCAATAACTCTTTTCAATAACTCTTTTCAATAACTCTTTTCAATAACTCTTTTCAATAACTCTTTTCAATAACTCTTTTCAATAACTCTTTTCAATAACTCTTTTCAATAACTCTTTTCAATAACTCTTTTCAATAACTCTTTTCAATAACTCTTTTCAATAACTCTTTTCAATAACTCTTTTCAATAACTCTTTTCAATAACTCTTTTCAATAACTCTTTTCAATAACTCTTTTCAATAACTCTTTTCAATAACTCTTTTCAATAACTCTTTTCAATAACTCTTTTCAATAACTCTTTTCAATAACTCTTTTCAATAACTCTTTTCAATAACTCTTTTCAATAACTCTTTTCAATAACTCTTTTCAATAACTCTTTTCAATAACTCTTTTCAATAACTCTTTTCAATAACTCTTTTCAATAACTAACTTCTTTTCAATAACTCTTTTCAATAACTCTTTTCAATAACTCTTTTCAATAACTCTTTTCAATAACTCTTTTCAATAACTCTTTTCAATAACTCTTTTCAATAACTCTTTTCAATAACTCTTTTCAATAACTCTTTTCAATAACTCTTTTCAATAACTCTTTTCAATAACTCTTTTCAATAACTCTTTTCAATAACTCTTTTCAATAACTCTTTTCAATAACTCTTTTCAATAACTCTTTTCAATAACTCTTTTCAATAACTCTTTTCAATAACTCTTTTCAATAACTCTTTTCAATAACTCTTTTCAATAACTCTTTTCAATAACTCTTTTCAATAACTCTTTTCAATAACTCTTTTCAATAACTCTTTTCAATATTTCAATAACTCTTTTCAATAACTCTTTCAATAACTCTTTTCAATAACTCTTTTCACTAACAATCTTTCAATAACTCTTTTCAATAAACTCTTTTCAATAACTCTTTTCAATAACTCTTTTCAATAACTCTTTTCAATAACTCTCTTTTTCAACTCTTTAACTCTTTTCAATAACTCTTTTCAATAACTCTTTTCAATAACTCTTTCTTTCAATAACTCTTTTCAATAACTCTTCAATAACTCAATTTTCAATAACTCTTTTCAATAACTCTTTTCAATAACTCTTTTCAATAACTCTTTTCAATAACTTTTCAATAACTCTTTTCAATAACTCTTTTCAATAACTCTTTTCAATAACTCTTTTCAATAACTCTTTTTCAATAACTCTTTTCAATAACTCTTTTCAATAACTCTTTTCAATAACTCTTTTCAATAACTCTTTTCAATAACTCTTTTCAATAACTCTTTTCAATAACTCTTTTCAATAACTCTTTTCAATAACTCTTTTCAATAACTCTTTTCAATAACTCTTTTCAATAACTCTTTCAATAACTCTTTTCAATAATAACTCTTTTCAATAACTCTTTTCAATAACTCTTTTTCAATAACTCTTTTCAATAACTCTTTTCAATAACTCTTTTCAATAACTCTTTTCAATAACTCTTTTCAATAACTCTTTTCAATAACTCTTTTCAATAACTCTTTTCAATAACTCTTTTCAATAACTCTTTTCAATAACTCTTTTCAATAACTCTTTTCAATAACTCTTTTTCAATAACTCTTTTCAATAACTCTTTTCAATAACTAGTTTTCAATAACTCTTTTCAATAACTCTTTTCAATAACTCTTTTCAATAACTCTTTTCAATAACTCTTTTCAATAACTCTTTTCAATAACTCTTTTCAATAACTCTTTTCAATAACTCTTTTCAATAACTCTTTTCAATAACTCTTTTCAATAACTCTTTTCAATAACTCTTTTCAATAACTCTTTTTTCAATAACTCTTTTTTCAATAACTCTTTTCAATAACTCTTTTCAATAACTCTTTTCAATAACTCTTTTTCAATAACTCTTTCAATAACTCTTTTCAATAACTCTTTTCAATAACTCTTTTCAATAACTCTTTCAATAACTCTTTTCAATAACTCTTTTCAATAACTCTTTTCAATAACTCTTTTCAATAACTCTTTCAATAACTCTTTTCAATAACTCTTTTCAATAACTCTTTCAATAACTCTTTTCAATAACTCTTTTCAATAACTCTTTTCAATAACTCTTTTCAATAACTCTTTTCAATAACTCTTTTCAATAACTCTTTTCAATAACTCTTTTCAATAACTCTTTTCAATAACTCTTTCAATAACTCTTTTCAATAACTCTTTTCAATAACTCTTTTCAATAACTCTTTTCAATAACTCTTTTCAATAACTCTTTTCAATAACTCTTTTCAATAACTCTTTTCAATAACTCTTTTCAATAACTCTTTTCAATAACTCTTTTCAATAACTCTTTCAATAACTCTTTCAATAACTCTTTCAATAACTCTTTTCAATAACTCTTTTCAATAACTCTTTTCAATAACTCTTTTCAATAACTCTTTTCAATAACTCTTTTCAATAACTCTTTTCAATAACTCTTTTCAATAACTCTTTTCAATAACTCTTTTCAATAACTCTTTTCAATAACTCTTTTCAATAACTCTTTTCAATAACTCTTTTCAATAACTCTTTTCAATAACTCTTTTCAATAACTCTTTTCAATAACTCTTTTCAATAACTCTTTTCAATAACTCTTTTCAATAACTCTTTTCAATAACTCTTTTCAATAACTCTTTTCAATAACTCTTTTCAATAACTCTTTTCAATAACTCTTTTCAATAACTCTTTTCAATAACTCTTTTCAATAACGCTTTTCAATAACTCTTTTCAATAACTCTTTTCAATAACTCTTTTCAATAACTCAATAACTCTTTCAATAACTCTTTTCAATAACTCTTTTCAATAACTCTTTTCAATAACTCTTTTCAATAACTCTTTCAATAACTCTTTTCAATAACTCTTTTTCAATAACTCTTTTCAATAACTCTTTTCAATAACTCTTTTCAATAACTCTTTTCAATAACTCTTTTCAATAACTCTTTTCAATAACTCTTTTCAATAACTCTTTTCAATAACTCTTTTCAATAACTCTTTTCAATAACTCTTTTCAATAACTCTTTTCAATAACTCTTTTCAATAACTCTTTTTCAATAACTCTTTTCAATAACTCTTTTCAATAACTCTTTTCAATAACTCTTTTCAATAACTCTTTTCAATAACTCTTTTCAATAACTCTTTTCAATAACTCTTTTCAATAACTCTTTTCAATAACTCTTTTCAATAACTCTTTTCAATAACTCTTTTCAATAACTCTTTTCAATAACTCTTTTCAATAACTCTTTTCAATAACTCTTTTCAATAACTCTTTTCAATAACTCTTTTCAATAACTCTTTTCAATAACTCTTTTCAATAACTCTTTTCAATAACTCTTTTCAATAACTCTTTTCAATAACTCTTTTTCAATAACTCTTTTCAATAACTCTTTTCAATAACTCTCTTTTCAATAACTCTTTTCAATAACTCTTTTCAATAACGCTTTTCAATAACTCTTTTCAATAACGCTTTTCAATAACTCTTTTCAATAACTCTTTTCAATAACTCTTTTCAATAACTCTTTTCAATAACTCTTTTCAATAACTCTTTTCAATAACTCTTTTCAATAACTCTTTTCAATAACTCTTTTCAATAACTCTTTTCAATAACTCTTTTCAATAACTCTTTTCAATAACTCTTTTCAATAACTCTTTTCAATAACTCTTTTCAATAACTCTTTTCAATAACTCTTTTCAATAACTCTTTTCAATAACTCTTTTCAATAACTCTTTTCAATAACTCTCTTTTCAATAACTCTTTTCAATAACTCTTTTCAATAACTCTTTTCAATAACTCTTTTCAATAACTCTTTTCAATAACTCTTTTCAATAACTCTTTTCAATAACTCTTTTCAATAACTCTTTTCAATAACTCTTTTCAATAACTCTTTTTCAATAACTCTTTTCAATAACTCTTTTCAATAACTCTTTTCAATAACTCTTTTCAATAACTCTTTTCAATAACTCTTTTCAATAACTCTTTTCAATAACTCTTTTCAATAACTTTCAATAACTCTTTTCAATAACTCTTTTCAATAACTCTTTTTCAATAACTCTTTTCAATAACTCTTTTCAATAACTCTTTTTCAATAACTCTTTTCAATAACTCCTTTTTCAATAACTCTTTTCAATAACTTTTTCAATAACTCTTTTCAATAACTTTTCAATAACTATTTTCAATAACGCTTTTCAATAACTCTTTTCAATAACTCTTTTCAATAACTCTTTTCAATAACTCTTTTCAATAACTCTTTTCAATAACTCTTTTCAATAACTCTTTCAATAACTCTTTTCAATAACTCTTTTCAATAACTCTTTTCAATAACTCTTTTCAATAACTCTTTCAATAACTCTTTTCAATAACTCTTTTCAATAACTCATTAACTCTTTTCAATAACTCTTTTCAATAACTTTTTCAATAACTCTTTTAAATAACTCTTTTTCAATAACTCTTTTCAATAACTCTTTTCAATAACTCTTTTCAATTACTGTTATCAATAACTCTTTTCAATAACTCTTTTCAATAGCTCTTTTCAATAACTCTTTTCAATAACTCAACTCTTTCAACAACAAATAACAATCAACAATCAACAATTATTGTTGCCAAATAACAATCAACAATCAACAATTGTTACCAAAGACTCTTTAAGCGCTCCTAAATCTATAACTGATAGAAATGAGAACTGTGATTTTGGGAAAGTCGAGTTTTGTTTACCAATGAGAGGAACTGCGTCAGACGTTGGAGGCATCGTTTCAGCAACAAGCAACAAGAACACGGTCAGCGACAAGAGGATCGTCACGCCTACCAGCATAAAACAGATATGGAAGTCGGCTAAAAATTAGGGGAAAAAGTTTAAAACTATTTTTAAAATTAGGCCAAAAATACTATGCTATCTCATGCCTGCTCATAAAGGGAGCTGGTGTCAACTGACATGAAGGTTTGCGCGCTGAGAAGTGAAGGTATGCGTGCTGAGAATTGAAGATGTGCGCGCTGAAAATGGAAGGTAGGCCTATGCGCGATGAGAATGGGAGGTATACGCGCTGAGAATTGAAGGTATACGCGCTGAGAATGGAAGCAACGCATTCATTCATTCATTCATTCATTCATTCATATCAAACATTTGCATAGCGCCCCTTCAAGAAAACTACTCAGAGTCGCTCCCAACTCCAGCACGGCCAAAAAGAACAGTTTTAAGGTGAGAAAAGAACATAGGAGAGAAGGTCCTAGGAAAGAGGCGAAGCTCCAGAGGGAGGCCATTCCAGGTCGAGGGACCCGCCACCGAGAATGCGCGGTTCTGCATAGTGGAGGTTCGGGCAAAAGGGACAAGTAGTAGACCCTGTTCAGAGGAGCGGAGAATGGAAGCCTTGCGTGCAGAGAATGGAAGCCTTGCGCGTTGAGAATGCTACGCAGAGAATGGAAGGTATGCGTGCTGAGATGGAAGTGTGCAGAGAAGAATGGAAGCTATGCGTGTTGAGAATGGAAGCTATGCGTGCGCACGCTGAGAATGGAAGGTATGCGTGCTGAGAATGGAAGCTACGCGTGCAGAGAATGGAAGCTATGCGTGCAGAGATTTAATGCACGCTGATATATTGGAGTTAGGTGTGCTAAGAATGATACCTTCACTTGCTGGAAGCTATGCTTGCACAGAAACGAAAATATTTATAATTGTAAATATAATTAGAAATTTTTATTGTGGTGGTGTCTAATGCACAAGGCATCAACCGATGGCACAACAAAACCAAGCCGTAAGCAGGTCAATATCCAGAAGATCAGTCCGTTGATAAGCAATTTGAAACAAATAAATTTTAAGTTTAGAATGAATTTACACAAGCGACTGAGCAGAGCAGACAGACACAGGGAGAGAGTCCCAAAAAGTAGATCCAGCAACCGAAAAAAGCTCGTTTACCAAGAACAGTTCTTGATTTAGATGTGACCAGACGAAGATTATAATGCCATGACTTCGTTGAATAATGACAAGTCTGTGGAATAAGAATTGATTGTAAGTTTTGTAACCGGCCAGAGTTCGAGGTTTTATAAACTAAGATCCCCAATTGGAAAGTAATTCTTTTCTGGACAGGAAGCCAATGCAAAGCTATGCTTGCACAGAAATATTCATACTTACCTACTGGAGTATGCACGCTGTAAAGGAAATTTAATGACGGCTTAATGGTGTGCTATGCGTGCCGAAAAATGGAACTATACTACTACTGGCTGACTACTACTATTGCAACTACTACTACTACTACTACTACTACTACCACCACCACCACCACCACCACCATTACCACTACTACTACTACTAGCACTACTACTACTTCCACTGCTACCACTACCGCTATTACTACTATTACTTTAAACGCTACCATGCATAGCTTCCATTCTCAACACTCATAGACAGAGACGACAACGCAGATACTGCCTCGAGCGCACGACTATCAATTCCATACCAAGGACAACCGAAACCTTATCCCTCGCCTCTTATTATATTCAAACTAATGATCCAAAGCCCTGTGCACTTACTTAAAAAGGAAAAGTATGTAAACAAAATTTTAGTAGATTAAAAATCCTAAGAATATCGACTCCCCGTAGACAAACACCATGTGTAAGACTGTAGAAGTTGCGTCTGTGACAACCTATATACACTGAATAAACGAATATTGATATTGATATCCAGTAAGCCAGCATGCACACTTCTTCTCAGCACGCATAGCTTTCTTTCTCAGCAGAGACAACTCAAGTAAGCCAACGTTCATACTTCCTTTCGCCAGCATGCATATGTATATTGGATAACTTACTTTGGTCAGCGCGCATTGACTCCTTTCTCAACACGCACGAACTCCCCAGTACCAGCGTGCGTACTTACTTTTCTCAGCACGCATGTAGCTTGATGACAATGATGATGACAATGACTACGAGGGTGGTATTGATGATGACTTTGTTATAGTAATGATAGCAACTCCGTCAGTTGTTCGCTGTCCAACCACTTCGTCCAACCAGTTCCTCTTTCACCCTAACACTGCTTCGCCCTTCCGTCACCTCATCATTTAAATTTGCAAATCGCTCCATAGTCATGGCTGTCTTGCCTTGTTGGAACAAACTCCAGCCAGTGTTACAACAAATATCCGATCCATCCCACGAACTCGCCAAAACCTCACCTCCTGCTATCTCTCCACAGGTGTTTCACTCAAAAACTAAAAACACTGCTTTTTCACAAATCCTATCCCGATTCCTTCTCCTCCCCTCTCTCGGCATTTCAACTCTAAACATCATCCTTTAGCCGTCTGACTGTCTGTTTGTCTGCCTGACTTTCCGGATCTTGACCTCCTGCCTATCGATTCTGTTTTGATTAAGCGCCTGTGAATAAGCTGGTTCCCGTGACTTCGCTTCTGTGGGCGCTCTAGAAATCTCGCGTTTACGATTACGATTAGTAGTTATGATATTGATGATGACTTTTGTAGTAGTAGTGACCAAAGTAGCCAAGTAATACGTGCCGAAGAAAGGAAGTGTGCATGCTGGCATACTGGATCTATGCGTGCTGAGGATTTTGCATGCTGGCATACTGGATCAATGCATGCTGAGGAGTGTTCATGCTGGCATACTGGATCAATGCGTGCTGAGGAGTGTTCATGCTGGCATACTGGATCAATGCGTGCTGAGGAGTGTTCATGCTGGCATACTGGATCAATGCGTGCTGAGGTGTGTTTATGCGTGTTGAGAATGGAAGCTTCGTATTCTGCGAAGCAGAAGTAGACAATATAATATTATATATATTGTGTTGAGAATGGAAGTATAATATATATATATGCGAAGAAAAAGTAGGCCCTATGGACGCCGGTTTACTGGAGTTATCCATGCTGAAAAAGGAATCAACGCGGGACGACTAAAGTAAGCTATGCATGCTGAGGAAAGTAACAATGCATGTTGAGAAACGATAAAATATGTGTCCAGTTCTTCGTAAACCGATTCGTGATGGGTAGTTGAGAGAGCGCGTTGTGCTGCTGGAACCTGCATGCTGGATAAATGAACCACACAAGAAAATAATGAGCAACACTGCTCTATTGTTGGGAGAACGAAGAACGGGGTTGATTGATTGATTGATTGATTGATTGATTGATTGATTGATTGATTGATTGATTGATTGATTGATTGATTGATTGATTTATTGATTGATTGGTTGGTTGGTTGGTTGATTGATTGATTGATTGATTGATTGATTGATTGATTGATTGATTGATTGATTGATTGATTGATTGATTGATTGATTGATTGATTGATTGATTGATTGATTGATTGATTGATTGATTGATTGATTGATTGATTGATTGATTGATTGATTGATTGATTGATTGATTGATTGATTGATATTTAGGTCTAATGGCAACTGAAGTCTTTGAACGTAGGTCGAGTAAAGCTGGCGTTCAACGCCTCCTTACCAAGCGAGATCTTTTCGCCAGCGTCAGGAGGAAGTGTGAAGGTGAGGAGTGCCATGGTGGATATGAGGACGCACGGAATGATGAGGTTGAATCCATAGTAGAGGGATCGACGCCGGATGTGAATCGTAAACGTCACGTCGACGTATTGCTCCGGACAGCAATCATAAGACACGACATTCCTCAACGCAGGAAGTCCTACAGACACAATCACGTATCAAAACAAAAGCTTTTATAGCGCAATTATTTCCATAAACCAGTCGTAGAATCTAACCTGATGTATACTCTGTAGTCGCATCAAGCAATCGTTCGTCTGTCGCGTATATCTATATTTAACTAAATATTTATTAAATATTCCCAATAATCCTTCAGGTTTACGACGAAAGCCTCCCACTTTGTTTACTCCAGAAATGTAGACTACGCAACTGCGCATAAATTCGGACTATTCGATGTTTTCCAGGTGACGGTTGGATACGAAGGAATGGAGTGGCATATAACGGAAGTGGGGAGTCAAGTTTCCCCCTCTCAAATGAACCGAGGAAACCTGACTTCCGGTTGCTTAAGCGCTGATACGACGCCTACAGCAACAGCAAGAGCACATGACGTATCCAACAGTAAGCAGCATTCCTTCAATCCCTTAGCTGCTGCGTGGGAGGCAGTTGGGGGTGGTGGCGTCCTAAAGGATGGCGGTGGTAACTGGTAAGAGGAACCGGGGTTTAACAGGAAAGACTGTGTCACTTTAAAACAATTAAAGAAATATACCTATAAGTTCCCATTTTCCATTATTTATCGTTAAGTAGGCCTACAGTATATTTTAATATACTGTGTCACTTTAAGACAATAGAAGAACTATACCTATGAGTTCCCATTCTCCGTTGGGGATGAAACTGGATGTGTCACCGGTTTCTCTGGCCAGTTGAAGGTCGATGCCTGAACTGTCGTAGGTCCAGGAACCGAATTTCATCTTACAGTGTTGTTCATCGAAGGGGAACCAACTGATGTCGATCTTACAGGTGCTGAGGAACATTCCAGGAGGGACCCACAGACAGTCACCAGTCGAAGAGACGACGACATTCGCCGGGAAAGTACTGTCTATGTCCTCATCGGCGCTGAACATCAAGAACATCGAACCAGTTTACCTGTTCATTCGTTCGTTCACTAGTTCGGTCGTTCGTTCATTCGTTCGTTCGTTCTTTCGTTCATTCGTTCGTTCAGTTGTTCGTTCAGTAGTTCGTTCAATCGTTCGTTCGTTCTTTCGTTCATTCGTTCGTTCCTTCATTCATTCGTTCATTCATTCGTTAGCTCCTCCGTTCGCTCGTTCATTCGTTCGTTCAGTTGTTCGTTCAGTAGTTCGTTCATTCATTCATTCGCTCTTTCGTTCGTTCATTCCTTCGTTAGTTCATTCGCTTGTTCATTTGTTAGTTTATTCGTTCATTCATTCGTTTGTTTATTCGTTCGCTCTTACTTTCTTTCCTTCACTCGTTGGCCTAAACAGGAGCTAACAATATTACGCGTTTAGTAAACGCCACTATCTAATGACCAGGCATCAATCGATGGCGTTGAGAAATTGTCAGTGAAGGACTTGTTCAAGGTGCATGCACAGTAACCTTCTCAAAGGAACAGACTCGAACCCGTACTCTCCGAGTTTTCAGGACGAGCGCTCAATCCAATCAGTCACCATATCCAAAAAATGACCAAGAAAAAATGGCGAAGAAGAATTAGCTGAGCTTGCATGGTAAGACCACCTGTTGTACATGAGGATGTCTGGCTTCCAGATGATCGTCGGTGGAACTCGAATCTTCTTCACTCCACCGTATTCCGATTCGTTCCAGGCCAGACTGTGGTCTCTCCACTCCTACAAGAAGACGGTTGGCAAAAACAACTCCATCTCAAATTACGTCACAACGAAGAAATATTCTAATTTCTAAAATAATCTCTTTACATAAAATTTTGTTTAAACCTTTTGGTTCAGACATCTTACACCTTCCAAATAGAAAAGTAAAGCATTCATAGGGGTCTATACCTAGGGCCCTAGGGAGGCTCTCATTTCATACTCTTTTATTCTCATTTTCATAACAAGTGTCTAACCAAACAGCCAGCATGTCACAAGGTTCCCCAATGGGCTTCCTAATTTAGACCGATGGGCTACGAGAAGACATGGACATGGGCAATTGGCTGGATGATCCAAAAAGGGGGACGATGTCTGAAAATGTCATCGCAAAATGACGCATACGCAATGCGGAATCCGTTGATTGGAATCTGACATCGGATGCTGCGTCATCGATGACAAAAGACAACGACGACCAAACGACCGACGTCGATTTATGTGACGCAGAAACAGTCAAACAGAAACGACAAACGAAGACAACGCATCGGGCGCTGTAAGATTCGAAATCGTGCACATGTGGAAACGTCATGATTAACTATCCCCGGAAATTTTAAACTAAAGAAACAGTAAAATCTTCTAACAACTCTGCAGATCCAACGGTATGCAATAAATATCTCTGACCAAAGACATCTGAACAACTGTAACATTCAACATCAACAGTGTATTATTTCCCTAAATGTGAGAGTTTGTCTTGCAGTAATGAAATGATACTTACCTACTTACAATCCATTATCCAGAACTGTTAAACCTCCTTCAGGCTTGAATTAATCCCTCCATCATGGAGGCAAACCAAGGCAGAGTAAAGGCAAGGTGAGGCAAGCGACAGATAAACAATGGACTTCGCTCAAAGTATGTAATACGTCTCCTTGGACAATAGTCCCTCGGGGGCGTGGTCTCCAGTGGCGGTACCAGGATTTCAGGTTTGGGGGGCTAAAGCTCAAAAAACCTTCCCTTTTGTCCCCTCCTCGCTGTGATTTGCAGTGATTTCCCACTTTGGGGGGGGGCTGAGCCGCAGTTTGGGGGGCTAAGCACCCCATAGCCCCCCTGGCGCCGCCACTGGTGGTCTCGGAATTCCACAATTCTCTGGTTGACGTGTAAACACATTAAAAGCTATCCAGACAACCAGAAAACGTTTCATTTGCACGGTTTGAGGATTTTTCATTCTGACACGACACATCGGGTTTCCAACCCCGATGGCCAGAGTTGCCGAGAGGGGGGCAGGGGGGCAAATGCAGGGGCCCGGCGACTTTTATCAACTTATGATATATATTATAATAAGATATACAAAGTTTATGAATATATACAAAGTTTATGATGTTAGAAAATGCGGCTTGTGACAATTTTCCTTCTGACAATTTCAAGGAAAAGCAACAACAACAAAAAAAGTCATCAGAAATTTTTGTGTGGAAGTAAGAAAAAAATTCAGTTTGTTCAAAAAAGTTAGGGGCCCGTGACTGCTCTGCCTAGGGGCCCGGAATTTCTGTCGGCGGGCCTGCCGATGGCAGAGTTGAAATTCAAGCACATGATCAATCTGACACTAAGAGCACTATATCGCAACGTAGCCTTTTTTCAAACCACTGCAGCCAACTCATGATATACGTAGACCATTCTGTAACATTCAACATTGTGTTAGGTTGGAAGCTCTCCCTTTTAAAATTGTAATTGACCAGTGACTCAGCGAGATTAGATCCTTGTTAGCTTTATTCACATACTGTAATAATATCTAAATGTGGACAACTAGGCCTAACTTAGTGGGTGTGGTAACCATTCAAACGGGTGGCGGTGGTGAAGGATCCAAACCGATTAATTCATGGGAAAATGAGCAGGATCGAGGCGTATACGGTCGCTTTAGAATATAAATCCGTGTAGGCCTACATTTACATTATTTTACAGTTAACCTCTTGGAACTAGGAGCAGACCTTCTATAAGTTGTGAGCTTCCAGCCGACTCCTGTTGAGCTCTCCTTAGGACCATAACTTTTTCGTTTTATGCTTTTCTTTTGGGTCACTAAACAGTTTTCATTTGATTTTTATATGAATGCTATAACCACAAAAAGCGACTCGGCATTTAACATATTAAGCTTACACAAAAAATGCATGCTATGCTTGTTCTTACAACACTTAGTGCGATTATACTTTTCGTGATAGATGGCGCTGAGGACGTGCAGCGCTAGATAGCAGCTCAATGGAACTTAACGTCCATCGCTTAAGCGAACTGATTTACGCGAATTGATAAGCAACAGAATTTACGACCACCATATCAGAGCAGAACGGTTTTTCACAAGAGCCACCGCTAAATCCGGGACGGGATTCTTCAGAAACCGACTCAGCAGTTTGATCATAATTTATATCGCGCTATATAAATACTCTGACTGAATGAGAAAAAGATCGAATGAACGACTGAACAACAGATCAGAATCAATCAATCAATCAATCAATCAATCAATCAATCATCGATCAATCAATCAACCAATCAAGTGCCTTTGTGTCGTTTTGATTGGAAGCAACCTCCGAATACTCTGAGTGGCGTTTTATAGATGTTCGATTACAATAGCCCAATTACATTATTACGTTTTAAATCGATTGCTAAGTTGCTATACATTACGACGATGGCGCTATATAAGCTTCCTGTTTATATTATTCTAGATATACATCTATGTTTCTGTCTCTGTATGTCTGTCTCCTTCTGCCTCTGTCTCTGTATCTCCACTTGCCTCTGCCTCTGTGTCTGCTTCTATTTCTGTCTTTCTCCCACTCCGTATTCTCAGCATCTGTCCTGGCTCATCAAAGGTACCCTGCAATCAGTCTCCTCATCATTCTTTGTCTCCATCCATCTTTTACGACAGGAAATAACGTTTCGACGACAGCAGAGACTCCTTTCGATGGATCATCCTTCGCACACTGGTTGCCTGGTTGTCGAATCGCTGTTGTCCTGTTGTCAGATTTATGTTTCCTGCAGTTGACGGATTGCTAATGCCCTGTTAGCCAAGTCTTGGTGTCTGTTGTCCGAATGCTACTGCTTGTTATCCGATTGGTTTTGCCTTCGGATTGTTGTTGCCTATGTTGTCCAATTTCTGTTGCCTATGTTGTCCAATTTCTGTTGCCTGTTGTCCAATTGATGTTGCCTGTTGTCCAATTGATGTTGCCTGTTGTCGGATTGACGTACTTTGCGCGTTGTCGGATTGCTGTTGTTCTGTTGTCGTATTGTTGTTTCCTTATATATTTTGCAAGCATGTATGCATATATTTGTGTGTACTGTATGTAAGTATGTATATATATTATGCATGTATGTATAAGCCTATATGGGTACGTATGTAGGCACTATGTATGTATCAATGAAAATAAATACAGCGCCTTGAAGGAACCTCTAAATATCCTTATATCATGTACGTAAAACGATCTGTTATTTATATTGCTCCCGCCTGTTAAGAGGCCACCGAGTGCCCTCAGTCAGACCATCCGACCTCTTGTCCTCATCCGTGACCCGATCTTCGGACGTCCGTGTTATCTCACGTGACCACAGACAAACCGGAAGTAATCCACGCAATGAATTTCCGGTGGCCATCGCGTTTAAGCCGGTGTAGCGATCGCAAACGATACGAGGTTTGAGTGTTCTGCGTAATGGTGGACAACACCTCAGAATTAGCAATGGCATGCTTTGGGCCCTGACCAAGGTATTGTTCTATCGTCATCCGATAGCAATCACAATTACGGTGATGCTACGGTTCCTGGTCAGTGGCGGATGCTGAGAGGAACCGCATTCACCTCAGCATCACCTTTCTCGGCGACGGTATGTATAACAGCAAGCGCAAATTTGTATAGCGCCCCTTGTAGATAAAATGGAAATGAACACGTTTATCAACAGCCCCCGTATGGTCAGACCCTGATCATTTTCCAATAAATTGATCGG
The DNA here is from genome assembly GCA_020284085.1 of Aporrectodea caliginosa. Classification (NCBI taxonomy): domain Eukaryota; kingdom Metazoa; phylum Annelida; class Clitellata; order Crassiclitellata; family Lumbricidae; genus Aporrectodea; species Aporrectodea caliginosa. Next base: position 1,023,006 of record JACEVL010000470.1, read on the forward strand.
GTGAGATCCTTCACCATCGCTGCCCATTTGAATGGGTTCCACGCCATTTAAGGTCCCCGTGTACGGACCGTGCTAGCCCCCGAGATTCAAATCTCTAACATACGCCACCAGTGGTATGTGAATCGATGTCCTGACCCACAGAGACGCATGGGACGTTTGCTCTTACCAAAATAGCCAACCGGTCCATGGCAGTATATATATAGATGAACACATCGGAGGCTGTAGAAATGGTAGAACCTTCATCATCGACGCATTGGAGACGAATCACTGCCTCTTAATTAGCTAAACATTCAAGGCAAAGTCACCTCTAAATAGTTCACTGGTTTTTGCCGATTCTCTAGGGCCCAGAAATGTTCTGACCAATTGAACAACACACACACACACACATATATATATATATATATATATATATATATATATATATATATATATATATATATGCACATAACAGAGAGTGTTAGCGTTGGAGAGAGAGACACGGAATAGCACTTAATCCTGAATTGCTCATCGTCGCCACCTTCTTAGCTCATCCGATCATCAAAGAAGTAGAAAGTATTCATATACAGTCATCGAATATACTCGGCTGCTCACTGAAGGACCAAACCAAGCAGCGCTATATTGCCTCAGACGCTGACCACCAATCGATGCCGTCCGTCAATCGATCCCGTCTTAGATCGAACTTAGGCAATCGATGCAGCTGAACAAATGACCAGTGGTCATCCGTGGTCAACCGGTCAACGTGGTTTTGGTATGCATAGGGAAGAACATCTTCAACACCTAATGGGGGTGACCAGGTGGCACGATTAGTTAAACTGCTAATCGATTTAGATTAGAATTAGCTGCTGAAATTTGATAATCGATTAGAATTAGAAATAGCTGCTTGTCTAATCGATTAGCTAATCGATTAGAATCTAATCGATTAGTTATCCATATCTGTCATGTATGTAGGTAGGTAGATAGGTAGGTTGATATGTAGCATGTGTTCATCATCATTGTCGTCGTTATCAGTTGCTCACGCCTGCCATTTGGCGGCGATGGGTACGAATTAATAATCTCAATTGTCCTCAGTCATTCGTTAAGTTCATTGCTACCGTTAGTGTTAGTGAACAGTTAGTCCAACTGATGTTGTGTCCTCATTTGTATTGTCTATCCACCGTTAATATAGTCTTGGTCTGCCTACTCTTTCTTTTTCCTTCTGTTTACTTCGAAACTTCCACATAGTGCATTGTGCGGAATTTGGTCAACTGGCATTCTCGCTACAAGTAGCATATGTTCTAATGTTAGCAACCCTCAAAGACGGAAATTATGAGAAAAACAAGGCGCAATGGTTGTGAACGATGGTTGGATTATAGCTGACCGAGTGACCGTCTGATTTATAGGTTATTAATAATTCGTCTTTTGTGGTTCGTTATTTAACCAGGTACAGGGAACAGCCTCAAGATTATTGTTGCTGCATAGTCGGCCAAGGTACCACCGGTGTATGTGTTTATGTCTGAAAATTAACAAGTTTACAATGAGATTGAATGTGAGCCTAAATTAATTGTGTCATAGATATTCACACAAATTGACTGTTGACCTAATACGTGTGCTGCTGAGTCATTAGTTAAGAGTTATCGTTTTGTTCTTTAATACGCTTAGTTTCAGACCAGTTAAATACATTGGCTTTCCTCATGAGGCTGTACTGCCACCTTAGGGGCCCTACTTAGCATCAGCCTCATAGACCCTTTCAGGGTCCCCTGTGTGACTCAATTTTCTCATTGATTGTGTACTAGAGTAACTGTTGTTTGTTGGTCACCAAATAAATGATTTGATTTGATGACTGCCTGTTTGCCCCTCTAGTCATCGGTTCGTCTGTCTGCCAGTCTATGTGTTCGTCTCTCTCGGCCTCCACTCCTCCCACTCTAATTTAGGCGCCTCATTGGCAGCACAGACGAGATGCAATCTGGCTCAAATGATGGAGAACTTTGGCGTACACCAGCTTCAGCCTCATATAGACAATAAATACACACCAATACTACGAGTTAACATTCACGGGGGCCATGCTCTTAACGCGTACGGTGCCATAGCAGCGTCACTCTACCTGTGTTTGTGGATATAAATCAAGCGTATTACCATGTTCAGCCAGAGGTTCGTGTGAATGATTTGGTTCTTCTCGTCCTGTGTAGAACAAAACAAAGACACGTCATACATTATCAGCATGTATAATGTAATGGAATGCGGTGAGATGCAGTGCTGTGAATTGTATGATCGTATGTGCTCTGTCGTTGTCATTCCTGTTGGCTGTTACCACGGTTTCACCTCAGCCGAGTTATGTTCGAACCACAGTACCACGGAGGCGTGTGAATCCTTTTTTGTCGCCCTACTTAGCAATGTACTCAAGAACTTGATCGTGTGAAATAAGGTGTGGTGTGATAGTTGGATTCCTGCGGTTGCGCTTTTCGTTAGGTGATGAGCTAATCGATAAGCCTTTACCCCAGTATGTAAGTGATTTAACGAAGACAATGTACTGAGTAGCCTAAGTCATTAAACGTCACAAATAATTATAAGTCAAGTTTTAAATGCATTAATAAAACACGTTGAAAATCTTAAAAGCTTCAGACTGATTCCGCTTCTCAACAAGTACTTAACAGTTACTAGCACAGAAGCATACTAGTACAGGAGTACTTAACATTTTCTAATACAGACGTATATTTAACACGTACTTCATGCATACTAGTACAGGCGTATACTTAACAAGTACTAATAAAGACGCATACTTGACACGTACTTCATGCATACTAGTACAGACGTATACTTAACAGGTACTAATACAGACTATACTTGACACGTACTTCATGCATACTAGTACAGGCGTATACTTAACGCGTACTAATACAGACGTATACTTAACACGTACTTAACGCGTACTAGTACCAACGTATACTTAACGACGTCGATGATTTGCTGAAGGACGAGACCAAAGTGAACGGCGAGAGGAAGAGATTCATTGGCGACGGGTCTCTCGAGCTTATTGTAGGACAATTCATCGAATAGATGGCGCAACAGTCGCTTCTCACTCGGACCCTGCAACGTATCTGACAAGACAAAATACACACAACGGTCTTATTAGCACTGAAAGAAGAAGGAGGAGGAGGAGGAGGAGGAGGAGGAGGAGGAGGAGGAGGAAGAGGAGGAAGAGGAGGAGAAGGAGGGAGAAGAAGGAGGTGGAAAGAGGAGGAGGGGAAAGAGGTGGTAGTTAAGGAGGAGGAGGAGGAGGAGGAGAAGGAAGAGAAGGAGGAGAAGGAGGAGGAGGAGTAGACAGACGAGGAGGAGAGGTGGTAGTGGCAAAGAAGGAGGAGGAAGAGGAGGAGAAAAGGAAGAGGAGAAGAGGTGGCAGTGGTAGAAGAGGAAGTGGATGAGAATGATGAGAGGGAGAGAAGGAGGAAGAAGGAAAGAGGTGAAGGAGAAGCAGGAGGAGAGGCGAGGAAGAAGGAGAAAGAGGAGAAGAGAAGAGCGGGATGGAGCAGTGGAAGGAGGTGGAGTCTAAATAGAAGATGAATGAGAAGGAGAGGGAAAAGAAGAAAAACATTTTAACACTTTAGCGACGAGCTGCATTGGTTTCCCAGTCACTTTAAGTACACTCTCGAAGGTTAAAGGTGAGGGAAAAGATAAAGAAAAAGATGACAAAGAAGAAAAAAGACGACGAAGAAGAAGAAGAAGAAAAAAGAAGAAGATGAAGAAAAGAAGAAAAAGAAAAATAAGAAATGGAAGATTAAGAAAGAAGATGAAAGAAAGAGGGAGGAGGAAGGAAGAGGAGGAGGAAGAAGAGGAGGAGGTGGTGGAAGTAGAGGAGCAGAAGGAGGAGGAAGAGGAGGAGGAAGAGGAAGAGGAGAGAAGGAGGAGGAGGAGGAGGAGGAGGAGGAAGAGAAGAGGAAGAGAAGAGGAAGAGGAAGAGGAAGAGGAGGAGGAGGAGGAGGAAGAGGAGGAGGAGGAGGAGGAGGAGGAGGAGGAGGAGGAGGAGGAGGAGGAGGACACATGCCTTGTATTACTTTTAAAAGTGAGCATCTGTCATTGTTCAGCATCGTTGGGTGACTTTTGAAGCAGTTGCTATCAAATTCCCATTAATACGCTGTCTATCTGCACTGATCGATGGAGCCTTTGTTTGTCTTAAACAGACTCTGCACTTATCGGCCTATACCGTTGTACCACGGACAAGGGCAATCATACGAGTCCGACCAGCACATGCTGTTCCCATAGGCTTCCGCTGTATACAGATCAGCCACTGTTCGTTCTCGGGTAGTACCAGTTCCAAGCCCGGAGAAACGAGGAGGGTGACGTTAATCATCTTTGTTATGACAAAGTGTCGTTAAACAGAAGCCACCTACCTACATCTGCTGTATAAAGAGCTGCAGGTCTACTCTAGGCAGAGTCTGACACTGGAATGGTTTCGGTCTATGGTTCAAAAGATGTGTAGCATAGTATCTGTTAGTATTTTACTTCATGTAAGAATAACTATGGACACCATAACAAGGATTGTTTGAAGACGTACTGTTTTAAATTATGAATAGACAAAATACTCCTTCTTCTTAGCTCTGTTAGATTAATGATTGATGAAACTAGGGTGACCCTGCTAGCGGAACCTTATGTTCCTTTGGGTCTGCCTATTGACGCCAAGTGCTGCACATGAATGTCTTGATTGTGTTTGTATTTGATAGTATTATGGTGATCAAACAAATAATTGATTGATTAGAATCACTGCAATTTAACCTGCGATGCTTAATGCCTATCTCTCTTAGCTTCCTCTTAAAAGCTGTTATAGTGTCCAGTCTGTCCACAAGTCCACAACTCTTGCACTGAAGAATTTCTGCCCTAATGTACCTTTCGGTTTCTTAAATAATTCATTACTAATGACCCCGAGTTGCCTTGTTTGGTGCTAATTCAAAGAGCTTCTCCCACTGCACTGCCTCCTCTCCAGTGATAATCCCATAGGCGCCAATTATATCTCCAATAGGTCTTCCAATAATAGCGTTACAGCGACGTTGATTTGGCTGTTTAGCGAGCGCATACATGTAACCCTTGGCTTTGATCGCATTTCGTTTCTGCTCTGGGATTCATGGAAAGCAGAGGGAGGAGGGTAGTTCTGACAACGAACTGGGGAAGGTCAGGTTTGCATAATAGATAAGGGCCGTGCTCTGACCTTACCATACCCCGTATTATTTGATAATGTTCGTTATGTACCGAAGAAAGCGCCGCATATATATATAAAATTATATAATATACAGTTATAGTTTATACATATATATATTATACATATATATATATATATATAATTACAGCCCAGCGCGGAATACACTAGAAGCCGGTGATGGTCATAATAAGGTCAGTGATGGCGATCTTTCCTAACTGACCACGACTTCGGGGAGGCTGTTGCTTGCCGATGTAGACAACGGTGCTGTCTGTTTTTCTGCAGTGCACATGGGTGAATAGATAGATTTGGGAGATCACGATTAAATGTAGGCATGCATGCAGCTGGACTCTCATTTTAGTGTCTTTTAAGTACCTCATAAAGCGCTGCTGTATGCTTGCATTTATGTGTGTGTATGTGTGTGTGTGTTTGTGTGTGTGTGCGTGTGTATGTAGGGGTGTGTATGTGTGTATGTATATATCTAGATATGTATGTATGTATGTATGTATGTATGTATGTATGTATATGTATGTATGTATGTATGTATGTATGTATGTATGTATGTATGTATGTATGTATGTATGTATGTATGTATGTATGTATGTATGTATGTATGTATGTATGTATGTATGTATGTATGTATGTATGTATGTATGTATGTATGTATAGTATACACAGAGTTCCAGTCTCTTCTTTGACAACAGTCTCATCTCTTTGCCAACAGTCTTTCGATAGACAAGAGAAAAAACGATTGAGTCGGTCGTGTTCCTGAAGTGCGATGCAACCCCAACGCATCTCTAGACAACATTCCCGTTCACTAGGGGGCGCGGGGACGATTGCGGAGATGAACGAGGCCTTGTGGGGGTGAATGAGTAGAACGTGACTGATTCTATAACCCTCAGTCACTGAAGCCCTGTGTACCTGGCAACGCCCAGAGCCAAGCGCCATAACGATTGATGGGAAAAAAGCGTTCAATCGCTCATTTTCTTGCTAAATTTCTGTCACCGCTCAGATTGTGATGTATACCGCATCACGACCTGTAAAGGCCACATTGGCTGCGTTTTACACACGATAAGTATGCATGGAGATTTTACATGCATTGGCCATTTGGGAGTGATTTATTACCAAGATTAATGGCGCTACAAAAAATACAATTTTTTCCTATGGCGTTTCGTATGCATGTACGGACGTTTGGTTGGAATTAATGTTTGTACGTTTGAACTTTGTTTTATTCCTAGTTAATGACATGAATAATCCCAGAGAAGAAATCATAAAGAAAAATGTTCCCGAAAATAAAAAGTACGATAAAACTTGGGTCATAATATAAAATGTTATAAAATGTTTGTTACATTCATGTATGTATGAATGTATGCATATATATATGTATGTACATGTATGCACTGCACAAAGTGCGGTTGCATGTATGTATAACTAGCAGTTTTTACCCGGCGTTCGCCCGGGTTTTCATCAGCGCCCGTGTAGTTGAATTTAACGACATCTTCGTCAACGCCTGTGAATTTGAATGATGTGAAAATTTTTCGTGTGTCCCTCTGGCGAATTTACGCGCTGGCTTGAAATTTGTTTAATTGCAACTCTATGTAATATATACTCCCATGCATTTGATGGCATTGAAACTATGACCACATCGAAACTTAAAATGTCCAAATATCGGAATTTAAAGTAAATTTTGAGTTGAAATATAGTTGGGTTGAGATCTATAGAAATTCACCCGAAATTGTTCGTTAAAAATTTCGTATCGCTAAAGTGTTGCATTGGCGAATCTTTAAGTCCGATGACCTAGAAACCCGTGGTCCCCACTTCTGATGTTAAATCAACGGTCAACGTGATTGGTTGCGAATCAGAGCGTTGACCTATATGCTACGTATGACGTAAGATTGCATATTTAATTAGCATGCGTGACGTGAACAAATGGCCTTACTATCATGGCCATGGTGTAAGAGACCGGTATTGAGATATAGCCTCGTCGAAAAGTTGGAAATTTAAAATGGCCATATATCGGCGTTTAAATAAAATTGCGAGCTGAAAACAGTCGCGTTGACCTAGACGTTGCGTAATAATGTTTTGATTTTTTCAAATCGCTAAAGCGTTCCGTTTCGGAGCCTTTGTCGAGACGGACAAACATACGGAAGGACAGAAAAAAGAGACTTTGGATTATATTTTCCTGTATAGTTGTATACCTATGCATGAATGTACATATGCATGTAGTTACGTACGTATAAACGAAAGCCTATGTGTGCATGCATGCAATATGCAAACCTATCTTGAACTGAGAGTTTCTCTTTGTGCCTTTCAGAATTCAGATACTGCGATATTAATATTAAACAGTAAAGGTCAAACGACCTTGAAAATGAAGGTCACCAGATTGTCCTACAATGTTAGAAGTAGCTTCTATGACTTTTTGACCCTCAAACCCGACCATAGACACAAAAATCAAGTCTTTGTGACTTGTAGTTCCTGAGATATTCTGGGGGCAGGGGGTTAAAATTACCCCCAGGAATACGTCGTCCGACTTTAAGTTGCGGCAAGGGGTTAATCGTTGATCATTTGACCTACTTAACTCTGACTGGAATATAATATTATAAGCGCATTCAAGACACGTTTGTGAAAGTCAAAGGTGATTTTGTGAAGCTCTTGGTTACACGAAAACACAGATCAATTATTCAACTCATTTTCCTCAATCTGTCCCATTAACCGAATTATCGTCGAATTTTCGTTCACTTTTCTGCGGAGCAACGGTCTAGCTATTCAGTCAGTGTTCCTTAATCGGCATTTTCAGAATGTCCAGTAAAAGCTAGGCCACAGGGCATAATCTGCGTTCATTGGTTACATAGATGATAGACAGACAGACAGACAGACAGACAGACAGACACACAGACACACAGACACACAGACAGACAGACAGAGAAGACAGACAGACATACATGACATACAGACAGACAGACAGACAGACAGACAGACAGACAGTCTCAACAGAAAGACAGACAGACAGATGATAATAGATAGATAGATAGATAGATAGATAGATAGATAGATAGATAGATAGATAGATAGATAGATAGATAGATCGATAGCGATAGATAGATAGATAGATAGATAGATAGATAGATAGATAGATAGATAGATAGCAATAGATGGAAGTGACTATACAGACAGCAGACCTGACAGACAGACAGACAGATAGATAGACAGATAGATAGACAGATAGATAGAATATTCTTAATTTGAACCAGTTGCTTACCGGTGTGCCGTATATTGGTGTACAGAAGCTTAAGCATACAATGTACATTAAGTTAAACAGTCTGCTATATGCTATAATTATGTCCCATCATAAGCCCACACGATTATATTATTTATAGCCCTATAAACCCAAGACTAGCCCTATAAGCTGTCAAGTGCACGAGTCCAAGTTAAGTCCATTGACATGCACCTATTTGCAAGTGCATGCATAATTAGTTAGATGGACTTATTCCACGGGCAAAAACGACGCGTTGATATGCAATAAAAGTGTTTGTGTTGACGCTTTCTGGCATGTAGATGGATCTAATGAATGTCTCAGCTGGTAGGAGAAGCGTCTCTCTACGCACAGGAATTGTTATGATACCTATATATAGGGTAAAAAATGGACGGAGTTTTTCGGTATACTATAACGTCTATAAGGCTCCTGCATGCCATGGTGAAACATACGATAAGTTGCAATGCAAAGCGTCTATTGTTACGCTTGCTGCCAAATAAACGCTATACATCATCGGCCTAATGAGTTTCTCGGTAGTGAGAAAAAGCGCTTTTCTGTAGAGAGGAAAGGTATTCAGCTCTGAAGACGGTGCCTGGAAGGAGTTGCGTTTCACGATAGGTGTCTTCCATGGTAAAACAGGCGACACGTTGCTATATGCAGTGGAAGTGTCATATGTTCTCACTTCCTTGTAAATAGACGCTATGCACGGGACTAAAGAGCAGGGTTTAAAGTGGTGTGGGAACTGTGGGAAAGGCGTTCCCACTGCTCTCGAAATTATTTGCTTGCGTTGCCACTGCTCACCATGCAATGGAACCATTATGACATTCCAACAAAACTCTTCTTCGGAGTTCCCACTGCTCACCCAAACCACTTTAACCACTGCTAACGAGTTTCTTGGAATGTAGAAGAAGTGCTTCTTTATTGATTCAGCTCTATAGAGGGTATCTGGATGGAGTTACGCGGTTCCATAAGGATCTTCCATGGTGGAACAGGCGACGCGCTACCATGCCATCGAAATGTCTATGTTCGTGGTTTCTGCCAAACAGACGCTAGACAAGGACTTAATCAGTGTCTCTTTTGTTAGGAAAAGCGAGTCTTTATGTAAGAAAATCATTTTCACCTCTCTACAAGGTATCTGGACGGAGTAACGCGGTCGCGTAAGGATCTTCTATTTTGAAACAATCGACGCGTTGCTAAGCAAGAGAAGCGTATATGTTTGCGTTTCTAGCCAAATAGACGCTATGCATGGACCTAATAAGATTTCCTACAGTCAGAACAAGAGTTGAAAACGATTTCTTTACATAAAGACTCGCTATTACTAACAAGAGAGAGTGGCAGAAGAGGGGATGAACATATAGCAACCAACAGCAACCAACAGAGAGACAGAGACAGAGAGACAGACAGAGACAGACACAGACACAGACACAGACAGACAGACAGAGACAGACACAGACACAGACAGACATACAGAGACAGAGAGCGACAAACAGACAGAGAAGCTGAAGGAGAGAGACATCTAAACGGAGGCACAAAGACCTGCAGACGAACATTTAGTCGGACAGACTTCGACCATTAGAGTTAAGACATGTCTAACGAGAGAGTGGGGTTCTCGGAGCAACGAGTAAACGACAGAAGGCAGACGGTAGAGAGATTAGAGACAGTCTGCAAGTGGACGCAGGAGTCGCCTGGAAAGGGAAAAACTCTCCGGACAGAACCGGAAAATGAAAAATGGGGACGACACAGTGATGCAATGAAGAAGAAGAAGAAGAATTAGAGGCTGTGAAGTTAATGGGAAACGCAGACGAATGAAACTGGAAAATTAATGGATGGAGTAATGCGTTCAGACTCGGTGACTCGGGTGAGGTAGAGCTTGTAAGAGGAGGAGGATTTAGGGAAGGAGGAGGAGGAGGAGGAGGTGAGAGGAGGAGAAGGAGGATGAAGAGAAGGAGGTGCCAGGTGGAGAAAGAGCAGAGGAAGAAAGGATGAGAAGAAGAAGGAAGAGGAGGAAGAAGTAAGAATAGTTTATAGAGGAAGAAGCAGAAAGAAGGGAGACACACTTAAAAAGGAAGAGGCGCAGGATTAGGAATTAAAAAGAAGAGGAGAAGGAGGAGGAAAAGGAGGAGGAGAAGGAGGAAAAGGAAGAGAAGGAGGAGAAGGAGGAGTTGACAAGAGGAAGAAGACGAGAAGGGAAGGATCATCACTGTCGTTTGGATATTCTGTGTAATTTGAGTGAGGCGAGTCAGTTATGTCTGCCTGCCTGTCTCTGCCTGCCTGTCTGCCTCCCTGTCTGTCTGTCTGTCTGCCTGTCTGCTTGCCTGACTGGTTTACGGACGAACGGGTTTAATGGAGGCCAGGAGAATGAATTTGAGAATAGGAGGGGAAGAGAAGGAAGACCATTGGAGGCGGACGAAGTAACGACGTTAGGGAAGAACTCACATTAAATCTCACAAATTATTCACAGATGGTCAATTACAACCCCTCTCCCCGCTCAGACCATGCTCACTTGCTCAGCTAACCCCCACTCTCCCGACGTCTTGCGATAGAACTGAAGCTCGGAGGTCAGATGCCCCCAAGGGTTATCGATTCACCCTATAGGACATAGGCGTAGACGACTCAGGAGGACAGCAGGGGCGCGTGCCCCTTCCGGTAATTGAGGAGAATTTCTTGCAATATTAAAAACTGCTTCATAAACAGAGACAAAGAACTGCAATACTATCAGAAATTCTATAATGAAAACAAAGATTTATTTACATCTTCGTGTCTTCAAGACTTCAATATAGAGCAAAATTATTTTACATTGTAAACACAACGCACCAATTTCGTATACGTAGGAAAATTACCTAACACGCACATGATGTCATCAATTTTCGCGTTCTCATTGTCCAGACCCCAGATTATCTTCCCCCTCCCCATTATTTCTGACAAGTGTACGCCAGTGCCCTAGGAAGTGTCAAACAGGAATTCCTCGAACATAGTGGACGATCAGAGCTCTTAACAGCGTCAACAGTATAGTCCGAAAGACCGAAAGTCTTGTTTCACTAGGATACCATGTAATGTCACAGTACTATCTGATGGACATTAGTCTCGTTGAAGGAGCTACTCGCAGCACCAGCAGCAGCAGAGTAGAAGAAGGAGAAGAGGAAAAGAGGAGGAAAAGAGGAAGGACAGGAGGAGGAGGAAGACAAAGAGGAACATGGGAAAATTGGAGGAGGAGGAGAGGAAGGAAGAGGAAGAAACGGAGGAAGAGGAGGAGGAAGGAGGAGGAATGAAAGCAAGAAGAGGAGGGACGAAAAATAGGAGGAAGAGGAGGAATGAGAAGAAGAGGAAGAGGAGGAGGAGGAAGATAGAGGATGAGAGGAGGAAGAGGGAAAATAGGAGGAAGAGGAGGAAAAAGAAGAGGAGGAGCAAGAGGAGGAAGCGGAACATAGAGGAGAAGAGGAGGAAGATGAAAAATAGGAGGAAGAGGAGGAAGAGGATCGCTTACCGGAGGTTTACTTACAGGAGCTCTGCTGCTCCACCCTGAGCGTCCAGCGCCGTGGTTCTCTCCGCTCCTCTAAGCAGGCTGAAACGGACAACTATTATGCAGCCTTTTCTGTTGCTGCAATCTGGAATGAGCTCCCTGTGGATCTACGCCTAATGGATAGAGCCCTTGCGGCCACATTCTTCTCTCTCTTTAGCCGGGGTTGAGGAGCGCTTCTGAGTAGATAATCTTGAAGGGCGCTATATAAAAGGAATATGAAGAGAATGAATGAGATGAAAGAAGAAAGGAATAAGAGGATGAAGAGGAGGGAAAAGGAAAACAGGAGGAAGAGGAGGAAGGAAAGAAGAAGAAGAGGAGGAAGAGGAGGAAGAGGCGGACAGGAAGTAGAAGATGAAAGGAGAAAAAGAAGAGAAAAAGAAGAAACAAAGGATTAGTTTCTGCGTTAACTATTTCCATCCTGCCATTCGTATTCATTTCGAAGATTTATATAGCGCCCCTTCAAGGTTATCCACTCAGAAGCGATATAGCGGTGATACATATTCCTATTTAGAACGAAATCGATTGGCTCATTCCGATGAACAAAAGCTGCTTCCATTAATTGTATTTCACCATTTGCAATTGCAGAAACATTCTGTCAGGTCGCGGTGGGCGGGGAGAGAAGGGTGGTCCCTTGCAATTAAGTATTTCAAATGCAATTAACGTTTGCATATTGGTTGGCTCTATATGCAATTCGACACATTTAATACGATGCAATGCAGTAAACATTTCAACTAGGCATCATGATGATGAAGATGAAGATGAAGATGATGATGATGATGATCACGACGACTATGATGATGACGATGACGATGACGACAACGATGATGATGATCACGACGAATATGATGATGATGATGACGACAACGATGATGATGATGACGACGACGACGATGATGATGATGACGATTACGACGCTGATGATTATGACATCGACGGTGATGACGCCTGAGATAATGACTGATGATGATGGTTGCTACGACTGAAGTTTATGATGATGACGACGATGGTGGTGGTGGTTGTGATGAAGATGGTAAATGGTGACGAGTTTAATATTTATTGTTGAAATCCTGACCTTCGAAGAAACTTGCTAGGAACAGAAAGATCCAAAAGCGTGACAATGGTCGCTTCACGTCTCCACTTGAGTGAACGCCACCGCCTCGTTCAAAGACAAAACTCTTCATCACGTGATCTTGGTAAGCGTCGACGAATTCCCGTCAGTCGCTAACGATGTCACAAGTTTTTAGGATAACGCATGCTCCGTGTCTCAAGGGTTTCCAGTTTCACGAGTTTGGTCCATGCGAACCTGGAGTTTCACAACAGCGTGTTTTAGAAAGGCTGTTAGCAGACGCCTGTATCGTAAAATTAACATCTGATGCGGCCTAAATTTGTAAAAGACTTTCAAAGATGTCTTCTGCGTAATAAATCTGACATTTTAATCGTTTTCGTGCGATGGAATGCTCTCATAAGATCTGAATGTCACAAAACCAACATTCCGATTCGATTCTGTTCTTTAGAATAGCCAACATTCAACGACGTTTCTGCGTTACAGACCAATACGCGCAACAGCATAGTCAGACATCGTAATCGGACAGCAGATCGATCCGTTGTACATTTCACGTCGCAATGTTCGAATGCACTGACTTGAGCTTTAGAGAAATGCTCGCATGCATTGACCTGAGCTTTAGAGAAATGCTCGCATGCACCGACTTCTTTGAGCTTAAAAGAAATGCTTGCATTCACTGACTTTTGCTTTAAGAAAATTAATACTCGTATGCACCGACTTGCGCTTTAAAGAAATGCTCGCAAACATTGCCATATGCCTTTAGCTGTAACAAACATTATACAACAATGACGCAAGTGAAGCTGGACTACGATGTCCTCAGCAATAATGAGCATCTCAGGTAGTTGTTCCCGAATGCACGGAATGCCGATTGGCTCAGCAGCTGCAGGATCAGCAGCCGGAGCCAGAGATGTGTTGGATGACAAACGTGACAAGGTCCGTGGTTCGTAACTGCGGATGGAGGAGGGTTGTGTACGAGTTGGATTTAGGTGGATGCCGGCGGGACTCAGCTGTCCTGTACCCTTGTACAAGTCCGGAGCGGCTTAATGAGCGTCGGACATGTTTTGGAGATCATGAGGCCGATGATTATAGGACTGTGAATGAAGCCCGAGGCGGATCCAGAGGGGAGACTTCGGTTATGGTCCCCGTCTGAGATTGGAAAGCCAGTGTAAATAGAATGAAGAGCAAGTGATCAAATATACAATGCAACTATATATTTAATATTGTTCTCCCAGTGCCATGCCAAAGTGGGATGTTTGTTCTCCCATTCCAGGTGGGGGTTAGACGCCACTATCCCCCATCCATTCACCCGTCCACTGCGCACATCCATCCAACCCAAACCACGTAACCCATTCTTTCAACCGTCCCAAGTCCCAAACTATAGTGCACACCTGTATCCCTCCCATCTACCCAACTCAACGCATTTCACCCACTCATTGCATCCACACAACTTAATCCGCCCCAGGGCATGTCTCATACATCCATCCATCCATCCAATCCATCCAATCCATCCACCAACTATAATCCACCCCATTTAACACTCACCCCACCGTTTCATCTCACACCCATTTTATTTTCCCCAGCCATCATATATATGTATGTATGTGTATGAATGAGCACTTGTTATAGCGCCCCTTCAAGATTTCTACTCAGAAGCGCTCCCGACTATTATCGCGGACACTGAATCGGAGTTTCACGCCGAAGCGCATGAGCAATTGCGAGTGAAGGACTTGCCCAGGGTTCCTACGCGGCGGCTTGACGTGGATTCGAACCCGCAACCCTCCGGCTGTAAGGCACCGAACATACCCCTACACCACCGCGCCCCGAAACTGCATATACTTCAGAATATAGAGACTGTAACGAACGTGTTTGCCAGAAATATGGCGATTGGAGCGCAATTCCACAAAGCGCAACGATCCCTTTACGAGCCGCTTTACGCCGTCATATCCATTCGCCAAACTGGCGCACGTACACACACAACCCATTCATCAGTCAACTAATTTGACATTTATATGCCTACATTAACCCTGAATATAATGAAATGCAATTCAGTATAATACACTGTTCATCACTCAGTAACTCTGACGTTCATATATCCAACACAATACAATATGATACAGAACAATAGTGTAGTTCTGTGTATTAGCCTATAATAGTTGTCGCAATCGTAATCTGCAAACCACTATAGCGCCACTCGAAAGCCAAGCGCAGGGCACCAGCTTATTCACGAGCGCTCACACAAGTTTATTTATTTACCCAGCGCCTATATTAATATGAATAGTCTATGTCCGATATTTCTGTTTGGACTTTTAGGAAACTCTCGCTGTGTGCCTAAACGATAGGCCTTTTCGCACACTGTCAGATGGATACGCGCTCAGCCGGAGAAGGCCTCCACTGGTTGTCTCCCACAGACACGCAGAGATAGACCAACGGAATCTGCCAATTAGAGGACTAGAACCAAATTCGTCGTTTTGTTCAATCTAATCGAATCAAAAGTAATCAGACCTAATCTAATCTAGTCTAGTGTATAGACTACTCCGACTTAATGGGTTATATGCATGCACGTATATATACTTATGCAGAACTATGCTTGTAGACCTATGTATGTATATATGTACGAATGTATGTACGAATGTATGTATTTGTGTATGTATGTATGTATTGTGTGTATGTATGTATGTATGTATGTAGGCCCTATGCATGTATGTATGTATGTATGTATGTATGTATGTATGCATGTATGTATGATATAGATAATATGTAACATGTATGGTGATATGCAACATTTTTCACATCGCAGCACTGATGGTTGGAGCTCATGCTCTGAGTTAAATAACATTTAGGTTTTATGTCCAAACTCAAATTTTGAGGCGTTGGATGGGACATGAATGGAAGAAGCATCCCAAGTTCATGCTTTTGTGTTCATGCACCATGTTTAAACCATAGTTTTGTAGAAACAGAAATATGTAACACGTTTAGCTTCATCTTCACACCACATCACTGATGGTCACCTAAAACAAGCCTAGTTGGCTCATGTTTATGTCTGGCTTTCTAACTGTGGCCCTGAGGCTTCACGATTGCATGTGTAATATGACTTGATTTCATTGGTCATTGCCACTTCTCCTGTAGCATGGCTCAAATTTAACGTGTTCGAATCACGGGACAGTTCGACCCTCTCCCTACTTCTCTGTACTTATCTTAATTTTGTTTTGGATGTTTATCCGATCGATACCTGAAGGCACTTGTGTTGCAACCTATATGGACTCTTGTTCATGTGAAATGACCTTAGTTAAGTGTTGTGTGTGCGGGAGTGTGCCTGCATTTTCTTTTGATGCATTTGTATCTAAAGAACTTTTGAGTATTTGTAACGGTTTGAGTTAAGTTAGAAACAAACACTTGTACATTATAGGACCTCTTGTTGTTTTGACATTAACCTAGTTAAGTGCTTGAAAGTAATCTAAAGTTGCCTTTGTGTATATATTATGTTCTGTCATGATGGTTTGGGTTGAAACATGTTAACGTCATAGAACTGTTATCATATGACGTTCGAAAGTGTTAATCAAAACCGATGCCACTTGGCTGTTTGACTGGCACATTAGTGTTGCGAAGTTATTATGGAACTCTTGATCATTTGCATCTAAGTGATGATTATGTATCGTGCTCAACGACATTTGTATCCAGTGATTTTTGTGCATCTGACTGTGAACCAAGTTAAGTTCTGGAAAACAATTAACTATGTTTATGTCTTATGTTTTATGATACCAATCTGTCTCATGGCAGCATTCTTGAGTATTGCATATAATGTCCTTTTGAGTACAATAATGACTCACACTGTAATTACAATGTTACGTTACTAGGTCACCTGACTGCTTCACTGTTGGGATAAGGTGGTAAGAATTTTAGAGCACTTGCGGAAGATGAATGTGATATTCCTGAGGTGCATCTAGTCAATGCTCTTCTGTCATGCTCAACTTCAGTCTTCGTTCATGTAATTGTATGTGATAGATGTGGACATATTATCATATGAGGTCCAACCTCTGCTTTTATTTAAGCAGTCATTCTCATCAAGAATGAGAAATTGATGTACTGTGGTGAATTTGACTCTCTTTGCTTTGTTGTTTTTTTTACTTTGATTTGATGTTGCTTGATCGCCCAGTGAAGGCGCTTGTATGTCCCAACATAGGGATTTTCCTTTTTCTGTAACGAACTTAGTTAAGTGTAGTGTGTGTCTGCATCGTATAATTGGTACACACAAGGCAGTAGTATGTGCACTTTGCGGGAAGGGATACCACCTGGCATGCCACCAAATTACATCCTTGAGCTTAATTGATCCATCCTCTTGGTTTTGTACACGTTGTTTGGAGACCCTCTTTCCGTTTAATCATATTAGTTGTGAAGATGAATTTGTCCAGTGTTTGAATGATACACCTGATGTAATCCTGTCACTTGGTCGTTTAAGGGAGGGACCAAGATTAGAGGTATATACCGATGTACAAGAAAATCGTCCCCTAACTCTCAACTACGATTTGGACCCAGACGACAACTACTTCATTAATCGTCCCTTGGTCTCCAAATATAGTACTCCTTCGGCCTTAGAGACAGTATTTTCTTCTAACGGGCAATTGACATCTCTTATGCATATCAACTCTCGAAGTATGGCCTCAAAGACTTCAATAATTGCCTGTCTCTTGAACCAATTGTCCATTGATATTCTCGCTATTACTGAGACCTGGCTTGAGGAATCAACAACCGATTCTACACAAATCACAGGCTATAGTTTAATTCATAAGGTTAGGAGTTCGGGCCGTGGTGGAGGAGTGGGCTTTGCCATTAAGAATCACATAAAGTATAGCGAAATGGAGATCCCAACCAATTGTCGTTCACATCTCACTTATGAGGCGCTATTGCTTCGGTTTCCTCAAGCTGACGGATCATACTTTGTCATTGGTGTGGTGTATAGGCCCCCGGGTCAGGATGTCGGAGCTTTTAACGCTGAATTCGTGCAATTGTTATCCATGTTAACAACTAAAACTAGAGATATATATATTTTAGGTGACTTTAATATTGATCTATTAAAAGCCCAGGACCATCTTCCAACTTCCAGTTTCCTCGATATCATGTCCTCTCACCACTTCTTACCCTCTATAACACAACCCACAAGAATTACTACAACCTCCTCGACTCTAATAGACAACATCTTCTCTAACAGAACTTCTAAAGTAGTGGACTCATACATACTTGCATCAGACATATCTGACCACCTTCCTATTCTGGCGAGAATTAATCTCACTCCAATTACAGAGGATACAACAGTGAACTTAGTTACTCGTAACATAAATGCCGCCTCATGTGAGCACTTTAAAATGCTACTGTCTCAAGTTGATTGGTCTGTTGTATCTGACTCTTGTGGTGGGAATGATCCTGATAGCTCCTATGATTTATTTTTATCTCTATTCAAGACAGCATATAACACAGCCTTTCCTCTCAAAAAACAAAAACTCAAGGCACACAGGGGCTGTAAACAACCTTGGATGACACCTGGACTACTCAAATCATGTAGGAAGAAATCGAAGTTATACTTGAAATTTATTAAGAATCCTTCCCATGAAAATAAATCAAAATTTGTTACTTATAGAAATAAATTTAAAATGATCCGCATAAGAGCTGAAAGAAACTACTATGAGTCTGAATTTCTAAAATATAGTCATGATCTTAAAAAAACTTGGCAGGTTATAAGAACTATAATTAATACCAAGGATAAGAATAGAATTATTAGCAAGTTATGCATAAATGGCAATTCTATAACTGATGCTGATGTTATGTCAGAGAAATTCAACAACTATTTTGCTAATGTTGCTCAAGATCTTGTCGAGAAGATACCAGCTTCAAATAACACTATTCAAACATATTTAGACCCACCCCTACCAACTTCCTTTGCCATTTATCCTACCTCTCCTGCTGAGTTAATATCTATAAATCATACTCTAAAAATTTCACATAGTGCGGGATTCGATGAGATTGATCCAACTGTTGTGAGTCCGGTGTTCGACCTTATTGCTGCTCCCTTGTCTGATATCATTAACTGCTCTTTGTCCTCAGGTATAGTCCCCTCTGCTCTAAAAATAGCCAAAGTTATACCAATATATAAACAGGGTCAAGAGGAGGAACTAACCAATTATAGACCAATTTCCATTTTACCGTTTTTCTCAAAATTTCTTGAAAAGGTTATGTATTCTCGACTATTTGACTACATTAATAAAATGAACATTCTACATACTTCACAACATGGTTTCCAGCCGGGTCATTCAACCTCAATGTCGCTCTTAAATATTCAGGATAATATATCATCTGTTATTGACCGGGGTGAATTTGCATTAGGTATATTTATTGATATTGCAAAAGCTTTTGATACGGTCAATCACGACATACTCACCAGCAAATTACAAAATATTGGTGTGCGTGGAATTGCTTTGGACTGGTTCAGAAATTACCTAGACAATAGAATGCAACAGGTTTTATGTAATGGCTCTTTATCGGAATTGAAACTAATCAAATTTGGGGTGCCACAAGGGTCTATTCTTGGACCACTTCTTTTCTTACTCTTTATAAACGACCTCCCCAATGCTTCCCTAATATTGCGCTTTGTACTCTTTGCCGATGATACAAACATCTTTGCTTCTCACAAATCATACGACATACTTTTTCAAACAATGAATCAGGAACTTAAGCATGTGGTCGATTGGTTTCGAGTGAACAAGTTATCTTTGAACCTCAATAAAACTAATTACGTATTATTTTGTTCACATCGAAAGCCTATTCCTGAAGTTAAAGGAACAGTTTTTATGGATAATAAACCTTTACCCCGGTAACTTCGGTCAAATTCCTGGGAGTATATGTAGACCAGTTTTTAACTTGGAAAGTACATATAGAAAATATTTCTAAGAAAGTGGCAAAAAGTGTAGGTATCTTGGCCCGTACTGCCCACCTTCTACCGACTAGAATTAGACTTAGCCTATATTACTCCTTAGTCCACCCTTATCTCTCTTATTGCAATGTAGTGTGGGCCTCTAATTACCCTTCTCGACTGGTTAGGTTAACTTCATTACAAAAAAGAGCAGCCAGAATTATCTTGGGTAACTTGAACTCCCTGTCTTCACAGGCCGGGTTACAGAAATTGAAAATTTGTAATATAGAACAGATTAGAATCAAACAGACCTCAGAGTTTATGTTTAAATATATGCATAATCTTTTGCCTGGAGCTTTTACTGACTTCTTTAGCTTGACATCCCAATCTAATCCTTACAATGTTCGGTCTTCTTCCAATTATAGAGGAATTGCCACTAGAACGAATACACGAAAATTCTCCATCAAAAGTGCTGGCCCTAGGACATGGAATAATCTCCCTGTTGCTATTCGTGTCTCTCCTAGCATTTCAGTATTTAAAAAGAAACTCCATCATCACTTACTGTCTGTGGATCCCTGACTCCCACCATGCTTCCCCTGCTATTACCTGCCGTACATGCTCAAATTCGTACATACTGTGCTCGTTGCAGACACTCACTGTGTGTAATTTTTGATATTTAGTTAACTAGTTAAGATGTAAAATTTTTGGTACCCTCATGCATAACCTGCTGCCACGTTTCCCATGTACATGGGTAACCCTGTTAGCGGGACCCTGGTCCCTTAAGGGTTTCTCTCCCTTTTCTTTTTGTTGGCGTTTCTATAATAATTATATTTGTGATGTTGTGATGTTGCCTACTTGAAGGAATACAATTTTTGGTTATGGTTATGGTTATGGTTATGGTTATGGTTATGTATGCATGTATGTATTTATGTACACCTATGCATGTATGTATATGCATGTAGTTACGTATACGTACGTATGTGGGTACGTGTGTGCATGTATGCATGTATGTATGTATGCAAACCTATTTTGGATTGAGAGTTTGCCTGTGTGCATGAATGAATGTGTGTAAAAACACTGTGTATGCATGTATAATATGTATACGTTCGTGTTTGTCTGCTTGCTTGTTTGCCTTTACATAGACTATAATCATTACGTTTCGTCTTATATAGATGGTTGACAAATGAGTGACAGTGGGTGAGCTGCCCGTCGTAGGTGATTGACAGCGTATTAGATGTAATGAACGATCGTAAATCAGCCACGATGTAATTAGTTATCTGTGCTGTCGGTTGATGGCGTGTCTTCTCCTCCTATCAACAGGTGGAAGAAGACGGTTGCTGAAGAGAGTGATTGGGACTGGAGTGATATGCTTAGACAGATTCCGAAAGAGTCCGCTGCAGCAGGTGATGGATTGAGAAGGACCAGACCAGTCGCTGAATCTCGCACTGTTGTTGCGCAACGGACATCGTATGAGACAACACATTTACAGTGTGTCTGTGTCTATCTGTCTACCTTTGTCTCTCTGTGTCTGTCTGTGACTGTCTATGTCTGTCTGTGTATGGCCGTGTCTGTCTGTGTATGGCTCTCCGTGTCTGGCTGTCTGTCTGTGTGCGTCTGTCTGTGTCTGGTTGTCTGTGTCTGGTTGTCTGTGTCTGGTTGTCTGTCTGTGTCTGTCTGGCTGTCTGTCTGTGTATGGCTGTGTGTGTGTAGGTCTGGGTCTGTCTGTGACTGTCTATGTCTGTCTGTGTCTGTTTCTGTCTGCATATATCTGTCAAACCATCGAAAACGCTGCATTCCTTTACCTCTCGATAGGCTATGTCCTTGACTGATTGGTTACCAGTATAAATATTAATTTTATTTATCCAGTCCTGTCGTTTACTATTCATTTAATTTCGAGAATCTTGCTGCACATAATCTCGAATATAATATCGAGCCTAAGAAAATGAAGGTGCTTCAAATACCCGTGGGGTAAGCTGAAGTGGTGTCTGCACAATTTAGTCAAAGTTACACGGAAATGTATGAGCCATATAAACGACTGGCCGTTTACCATTACAAATAATTGCGCGCTCAACATTAGCGCCTCATGCGAATGCAGTTTACACACCTGCGCCCTCTATCAAATGACTGACAATAGAGCGATTCTGCGAGCTGCCTAACAATACAAAGTATATTCTAATCAGATTGGAATCATTCTATCAGTGTATTGTATTGCACATCTGTCATTCAGTAAGTCAATCAATCAATCAATCAATCAATCAATCAATCAATCAATCAATCAATCGGACATCACTACCCAAGCAAAACCTACTCACCTATACCCATCTATTCCGATATTTATTATGAATGTATGTATAATTGTATATCCTTCAGCCTCCTCGCTTCATCCACTCCTCTCTTCAAACAGACTTTATCTTCTATAGTTCCTCATACTAGAACTATGGCTCAGTCCCGGTCCTTAACCTCCCTTTCCTTCCAGCATATCCACGTCGACTCCAGCGAGTGCATGACCAGGCTACAGTACAGGCTGCTTAGGTGGGGAACTAAACTCCCTATTTAATAATAATAATAATAATAATAATAATAATAATAATAATAATAATAATAATAATAATAATAATAATAATAATAATAATAATAATAATAATAATAATAATAATAATAGAGATTTGAGTGCCGTAGTTCGTAAGCAGTCGATGACTCGAAGCAACGATTCAGAAGCACGTTTCTTCTCTCATAGCCTCTGGAAACCGGACACGGACCTTCGGAGTTCGGACAACTTTTTGGGACAACCCCTCTGACTAGACACAGCGCTCGTGAACAAGCTGGTGCCCTGCGCTTGGCTTCGAGTAGTGCTTTAGAAGTTTGGAGGTTACGATTACGAGGTGTCCAAATTAATCTAGCACGTCACGTGCTATCAGACGTGTCCGCCGACCCATGGCCTTCTAGATATTGACGACCCCGTTAGCAACATTGCCAACAGCGCATGTTCCATGCAGATCTGTGTGTGAGAGAGATTTAACTTACTGGCTAGCACGGTCCATGCAGAGTTTGTGTAAATGTAGACCTGCAGTCTGCAGACATGTATTCAAAATTCAAAATCAGCGCATTTTAATTATCTCTCAAAAGTAGCCTATGTACATTTAAATAGTGGCCGTTTAAAATTTAAGACTGTGTGACTCTAGAGTTAGGAATTTGTTTCCTCTGAATCCCCTCTAGATTTATTATTGGATATTTTGCTACTTCCGTTGATATTCAGACTTCCATACTGGCTTCCCGTCCATTCCTATTTATAACTCACCGATGATTCCAACTTCTATGCATAGCACTTCCTGTGCGCGATCTCTTTATAGAGCGCCAGAACATCCGGTGGTATATATATATATAACTAAAGTCACGGCTACGTCATTCTGACTTCCGGTCACGTGTCACTCCGCCATGTTGTAGTATTTGCTTTTGTGTTTATGTGGCGGAATGCCCTGTGGGGTGAGAGAGAGAGAGGTATAAAAGGATTTGGTAGTACGGTTAAAGTTCATCTGTAATAATCGAAAGTTTATGTAGCGCACTGATATGTAGTCTCGTCTTCCGATTGACTCTGGAATTTATGCCACCCTGTTTCGCGGGTAAACCGGCGGAAGTCCTCCCGAAATAATGTCATATTTTCTGTTGGAAGGGTCACTAAAATATGCCGTGACCAGTAATAATACCACTGATAAAAAATTTCCCACTTACCGTAAAGAATTGACCTCGGAACTATGAAAATGGAGGGTTCATTTGTCATTGTAGCATACACATTAGCTGAAATATGCATATTTTTGTGTTTGGCGGCCATCTTGGAAATTGGTATTGACAGACTATTCTCACTACGATAATAGGATTCCTTGACCTCGGAACTATGAAATTGGAGTGTTCATTTGTCATTGTAGCATACATATGAGCTGAAATATGCATATTTTTGTGTGTTGGCGGCCATCTTGGAAAATGGTGTTGACAGACTATTCTCACTACGATAAATGGATTCCTTGACCTTAGAACTATTAGAATTGATACTTCATTTTGTATTGTACCTTACCTATGAGCTGAGATATTAAAAATTGCTTTGGGGTAAATACCCCTCTTCGTCTTCCGTGTATCGTAAAATGTCTTCGTCCTGCGAAGGTTAAATTACGGTGGCAGTCAAATATGTTGTAGCAACATAGGTTGAAGCATTTCCCATTGTTTAGCTGAAACTTGCTGATTCGACCTAATAGCCTATTACACTGACGTCGAATTCACCAAACATTCAATCTATGCGAAAATTGATTGCGGTCTAACGATAGTGTGGTTGGTTGGTTGGCTAGTAACAGTAGTGGCCTACTAGTAGGTTTAGGCGTCTTTGTTGTTTATCGCCATTTGTGGCCGTCGAGGGCCGTTAACGTCGACCGTCCTTGCTAGCTCTCGGGCGCTAAGCCTAAGACCATCAAACTAACGATTGGTGGTTGGTTTTTCTGTTTAACGACCACTGTATGATAAAAAGGACCATTAGCGAAGCCCTCCTCCTTCATCCTGTCTTGGGACTGGCACTGACAAAGTACGATCAGTGGCGGAGTTAAACTAACGAAGGCGTTAGCTGAATTTACGATTTTTTTCATGTTTAACGGCAGCTTATGACAACATAGGCCGTTGCCGTCGACAAAAATTATTTTTTGGCATATTACAGCTGCATATTTGTGTGTCCACGATATGTACTTTAACTGGAATGATGAATTCACAGAATCTCTTATGAACTGTCACACCGTTAGATGCCAATATATTCTTGGAACACATTTTCTGGCAAAATATTTAAAAGTCAGATGTTGTATCGACGGCAATCTTCCGTATTCAGAAGCAACGGCAGCTTATGACAACATAGGCCGTTGCCGCCGACAAAGATTAGTTGTTGGCATATTACAGCTCATTTGGTTGGTTTCCCAGTTTAACGGCAGCTTATGACAACATTGGCCGTTGCCGCCGGCAAAGATTAGTTTTAAGCATATTACAGCTCTTGAATATAAACGCGTTTTCTGAATTTATGGCGTGTGAGGAGAGAATAGTAAAGGTTTCTAAGATGAACACTGTCATCAATTATTTAGCGATATCTTGCCGCTGCCAAGACCCAATTTGTGGAACTCTCTTTAGCATATATTTAAAATTATATTTATTTCCGTCTTTATTTATTTATTTATTTATTTAATCATATGGTTTTTCATCGGTGTATAGTGGTTTCTGCGTCATAAGAGAGATAATCAGCGTCGTTCTCCTTCTTTATCAAGGCTTAGTTTTCGACACCATCCGAGGATACGGCAGTGGTCGAGTCTTTCTTTCATGTAGGCCCCTTTGCGTGATTTAAGGACGATGATCACAGCGTAAATGATCAGCGTCGACCTCCTCTATTATCAATGCTTCGGCATGGTATCACCCAATGTCAGGCAGTAATTCCGTTGTTCACGCCAGTTTTTTGGCAGCCAAGGGCCGTAAGCATCGTCTTCACCCTGCGAACGAGACCGAGTATTTAGCTTATGATTTAAAACCTTATTCTTAGCTAGGTTGCTCACGTTAGTTTCGAAAAGAATATCAGCTTATTTATTATTGCATTGAACATATGCTGTATTTTGGCGTATTTAATTATTTCTCTTATCTGGCTGCGTAAATGGAAGTTGGACTGATGAAAATGATTCTTTGCATAAAATAATAGAAGTTGGACTGATGAAAAGAATTCTTTGTGTAAACAGAAGTTGGACTGATGAAAAGAATTCTTTGTGTAAATAGAAGATGGAATGATGAAAAGATTCCTTTGTGTAATTAGAAACTGGATTGATGACGACAAGTTTTTGCATGAAATGGAATTTGGATCGATGAAAAGAATTCATTGTGCAAATTGAAGTTCGATTGATGAAAAGAATTGTTGCGTTAAAATGGAAGCTGGATTGATGACGACAAGTTTTTGCATGAAATGGAATTTAGATTGATGAAAAAACTAGTCTGCAGTAGGCCTACCACGATCTTTCCAAAAAAACTGACAAAAAACTTGTAAAATTAGAAGTTGGATAAATAAATTAAAACTTGCATATACAGAAGTTGGACTGATGTCAGTAATCATAAAAATCCTTTACATAATTAAATAGGCCTATGTTATTACTTTTCACTGGAAGAAACAAGGGTTATCTTGTAGGTTATATTTATGCCAATTTAGTTTAATGTCTTCAATGCCACACGTGAAGTTGGTAAGTAAGCAGTCTACCAATGTCCTTGAAAACTGTCCTCAACCAGCTTCTATAGAAGCAAAGACAGTTTTATCAATCCAGCTTCTACTTACGGAAACAATTATTTCCATCAATCCAGCTTTTATTTAAGCAAAGAATTAGTCTAATCAATCCAACTTCCATTTAGGCCAGAAATTATTTTCATCAATCTAGCATCCGTTTTAAAGTGACAATATAAAATAACTTGGCAACATAAACTACGGCTTAACCATAAAAAGCATTTAAATAATCAAGTACTCTATTACTTCTCACTGGAAGAAACAAGAACAAAAAATACGCTAAAATACAGGTCTTCCTGCAGAACTAACGGTAAAGCATAAGACTGCTTAATTGCACGACTTATATTACATTACTTATTTACGCATGTAGACCAACGAATTATGAAGAGTAAGTTACAAAGAACGATGCATAACAACGAACTGCGTCTAACGACATCTAGTGGTCTAAATGACTTTCAGCCATCGTTTCAGAGGGAAATAAACATTAAGATCAAACCACAATTATTATATTAGCAACTCTCTCATTGAATTAGCTGCCGTTAGTTAAATGTCTTTGTTCACTAAATTACATGCACAGAGTCAGAGAATCTAACCATGTTTGGCATTAAAGTCGAATTTATCTATTACCCGCTTGAAACAGTACTGTTGTCAGCACAAAATGGCGATGATGAAAGTATTTCGCTACAATGAGAAGTACGCTGAAGTTTTAGAAAGCATATACTGTCATCTAGCGAATACATTTTAACGCGCTGCAGCCAAAGAGATTTTAGGCTTATATTGTGCATATTATCATCTTATAATATAAGTCTTAGTCTGTTACGTTGTCCTTCCTTATGTTTGTTTGTCCGTTAGCTCCGAAACGGAACGCTTTAGCGATTTAAAAAATCGCACGAAACGTTATTACGCCACGTATATTTCAACGCGACTATTTTCAGCTCGCAATTTTATTTAAACGCTGACATAATACATTTTAAACTTAAAAATTATGAACCTACCTTAATACCAATAACGGAGGCCATTAAAATGCGTATTTTAACCTCGCTTGAGCGGCGTGACGTAAGAGAAATGTTGTCTTACGTCACGCGAGAATTAATTAGGCGCAATCGAAATAAAACACGGACTCCGTTCCGAAAAATTACGAGCGCTGTAATGGAACACGATCGAGCTTCGTCTACTATTATATTATTTAGCCCGGGGAACAAATAATAGGCCTATATAAGGTAGAGATAACCTGTGCGGTACTATAATTTTCAACTCGTTATTTACTTTAAATTCCGATATTACCTACGGAAATGTTTATTTTCACCTCTAAATATCGTCGCCATTCAGATATGTGGACATTTCAAATATTTGAAGCCTTCAGCATATAATCATAGACCCCTTAAATTACAGGACTGTAGCCTACTGTAGGCGCTCATGCTCGGGACTTGGAACTTGGTCCATTCTCAATTACACTTTTATCATGACAAAAGAAAAGTCCGATTTGCATGAACTCTTTTTGTTCTATTTGTCTCGACGAGAACTATATTGGGGTAAATATTGACGCTAAATTCTGTATAATTCAAGGTCATTTCAAAGGTCATAAAAAATGAAATATAGCAAAAATCTGAGATGATATTGGATCTCAGCCAATAATTCTAGAAATCAGCTAATTCTTTCTTATGTTTCTCTTCTAGATAAAGGCTACCTGGGATAAAACAATTTCAGTAAATGTAAAAGGCGATCCAAGGGTTATTTACTAAGGTCAAAAGCAATTTTACAAAATCAGAGGAAGTAGCCATAGCTCCAGACAAATATTATTACATTGATTCTTATACCAATTTGCTCATGCCGATAAGGGCTACATAAGAAAAGACAGTGCCTAAAGGTTAAAATAATCAAGGTTATTTCAAGGTCAAGAGTCAAAATCAAAAGAAAATGACCATATATCAGCCAAATATTGTGTTTTATTTGGGTGATTCTGTGCAATGGTCGTTGTTCCTTGATTTTGACCTTAAATATTTCTTAGTAACAGGTCGTTTCAAGGTCAAAATGTAAAAATAAATGGAGTGCCATAACACAGAATCACCCAAATAAAACAATATTCTGTGTAATGGCTATTGTTCTTTGATTTTGACCTTTGACATTCAAATGACCTTGGGTGAACCCAAGGTCATTTCAAGGTTAAAAGGTCAATGAAAGGGGCTGTACATCAGTTCAAAAACTTAACGGCAGACATAAGATTGTTTAAAAAGATAAGTCTTAAGCTGTGATTTAAATGTCTCCAGAGATGGCGCGTTCACATGGTCTGGAAGACAACTCATGCAGTGGGTCCTGAGATAAGTAGAAGGAACAGTCGCCAAACCTCATAGTAGACCGCAGGCCACCCATTCGCACATCTTCCTCCAATTGCTCTCTTCCTCTCTTTCCTCCATTTGCTCTCTTTCTCCCTACCCTCCACAATATGTTTATACCTTAAGGCTTAGGCCGATGGCGTTCTTGGAAATTGAACTTATTTTCTAGCTTTTATATTAATTTCGATAAATGTCTGGTTTGCTACTATAGTATTGTCTGCAGTCAAAATAAAAAACGAATCAAACTACATCTTAGCTACCAGTGACAGCTGGTGCTACCAGCACTGAATTTATAGAGCAATTTTGTTCAGATGACTGCTAAAACTGCTACCATTACAGTGTGGAAATTCAAAAAGTGCGGACGCTCGTTCTTCGTATCGTCCCCCCACATATTTTCGTGGGCCCGGCCTATACGCATGGTCGCATGCTGATTGTGCGTACACAATTAAAATCCTAGCGGCGGCGCTGTATACGCCCCACATCTTATGCATCCATCCATCCAAACCATCCATCCACCCAGAATAATCCGCCCCACATAGTAACACTCACCCCACCGTTTCATCTCACACCCATTTTATTTTCCCCAGCCATCAAATAACTGCATAGCCTATACTTCAGAATATAGAGACTGCATGGAGTGAGCGTGTTTGCCAAAAATATGGCGATTGGAGCGCAATTCCACAAAGCGCAACGATCCCTTTACGAGCCGCTTTACGCCGTCGTATCCATTCGCCAAACTGGCGCACGTACACACACAACCCATTCATCAGTCAACTAATTTGACATTTATATGCCTACATTAACCCTGAATATAATGAAATGCAATTCAGTATAATACACTGTTCATCACTCAGTAACTCTGACGTTCATATCCAACACAATACATGAATACAATATGTAATGTAATGTAATGTAATGTAATAAGACATGATACAGTAATACAATACAGTGTAGTTCTATATATATATATATATGTATTATAATAGTAGTCGTAATCGTAATCTCCAAACAGTGTGATTCTCCTTACAGATTTTATTTTAGTTATAGTTACAGTTATAGTTAATGGTTTTTTTTTTTTTTTATTTTAGTTATAGTTATAGTTATAGTTAGTATTATTTTTAGTTATAGTTATAGTTATAGTTAATGGATTTTTATTTTAGTTAATGTTAGTTACTACTTAGTTACAATAATTAAGGATATAAGTAAAATTGTGCATTAACACGCTGTTTCACAATTTGCTCAGAGCTTTGAAAACCTTTGAAACAATTTGCTCAGAGCTTCATGAAAACACGAGTTTCCAAAGTAACTGACAAATTGCAAAATAAAAATATCGCATTTTTCGTTCTCATTTATGTCGATTCATCCATATTGCACTTCCTATTTTTATTTTTTGTAATAACGAAAATAAAGATGAATTTTCGTCATCGTTATTTTCGTTATAGTTATAGATTATAGTTAATGATATTTTTAGTTATAGTTATAGTTATCGTTAATGAAATCATTTTATCTTCGTTAACGAACATTTTCGTTATCGTTATCGTTAACGAGAATCACACTGTCTCCAAACTTCTAAAGAGCCATTCGAAAGCCAAGCGCAGGGCACCGGCTTATTCACGACCGCTGATACCAGTTTATTCACAAGCGCCTATAATTATATGAATGGCCTATATATGTCCGATATTTCTGTTTGGACTTTTAGAAAAAATCTCGCTGTATGGTAAACGATAGGCCTTTTCGCACACTGTCAGATGGATACTCGCTCACCCGGAGAAGGCTTCCACTGGTTGTCTCCCACAGACACGTAGAGATAGACCAACAGAATCTGTTAATTAGAGACCAGAACCAAATTCGTCGTTTTGTTCAATCTAATCGAATCAAAAGTAATCAGACCTAATCTAATCTAGTCTAGTGTATAGACTACTCCGACTTAATGGGTTATATGCATGCACGTATATATACTTATGCAGAACTATGCTTGTAGACCTATGTATGTATATATGTACGAATGTATGTACGAATGTATGTATTTGTGTATGTATGTATGTATTGTGTGTATGTATGTATGTATGTATGTATGTATGTATATATATGTATGTATGCATGTATGTATGTATGTATGCATGTATGTATGTATGTATGCATGTATGTATTTATGTACACCTATGCATGTATGTATATGCATGTAGTTACGTATACGTACGTCTGTGGGTACGTGTGTGCATGTATGCATGTATGTATGTATGCAAACCTATTTTGGATTGAGAGTTTGTCTGTGTGCATGAATGAATGTGTGTAAAAACACTGTGTATGCATGTATAATATGTATACGTTCGTGTTTGTCTGCTTGCTTGTTTGCCTTTACATAGACTATAATCATTACGTTTCGTCTTATATAGATGGTTGACAAATGAGTGACAGTGGGTCGTCTGCACGATCTGCCGTCGTAGGTGATTGACAGCGTATTAGATGTAATGAACGATCGTAAATCAGCCACGATGTAATTAGTTATCTGTGCTGTCGGTTGATGGCGTGTCTTCTCCTCCTATCAACAGGTGGAAGAAGACGGTTGCTGAAGAGAGTGATTGGGACTGGAGTGATATGCTTAGACAGATTCCGAAAGAGTCCGCTGCAGCAGGTGATGGATTGAGAAGGACCAGACCAGTCGCTGAATCTCGCACTGTTGTTGCGCAACGGACATCGTATGAGACAACACATTTACAGTGTGTCTGTGTCTATCTGTCTGCCTTTGTCTCTCTGTGTCTGTCTGTGACTGTCTATGTCTGTCTGTGTATGGCCGTGTCTGTATGTGTATGGCTCTCCGTGTCTGGCTGTCTGTCTGTGTGCGTCTGTCTGTGTCTGGTTGTCTGTGTCTGGTTGTCTGTGTCTGGTTGTCTGTGTCTGGTTGTCTGTCTGTGTCTGGCTGTCTGTCTGTGTATGGCTGTGTGTGTGTAGGTCTGGGTCTGTCTGTGACTGTCTATGTCTGTCTGTGTCTGTTTCTGTCTGCATATATCTGTCAAACCATCGAAAACGCTGCATTCCTTTACCTCTCGATAGGCTATGTCCTTGACTGATTGGTTACCAGTATAAATATTAATTTTATTTATCCAGTCCTGTCGTTTACTATTCATTTAATTTCGAGAATCTTGCTGCACATAATCTCGAATATAATATCGAGCCTAAGAAAATGAAGGTGCTTCAAATACCCGTGGGGTAAGCTGAAGTGGTGTCTGCACAATTTAGTCAAAGTTACACGGAAATGTATGAGCCATATAAACGACTGGCCGTTTACCATTACAAATAATTGCGCGCTCAACATTAGCGCCTCATGCGAATGCAGTTTACACACCTGCGCCCTCTATCAAATGACTGACAATAGAGCGATTCTGCGAGCTGCCTAACAATACAAAGTATATTCTAATCAGATTGGAATCATTCTATCAGTGTATTGTATTGCACATCTGTCATTCAGTAAGTCAATCAATCAATCAATCAATCAATCAATCAATCAATCAATCAATCAATCAATCAATCAATCAATCAATCAATCAATCAATCAATCAATCAATCAATCAATCAATCAATCAATCAATCAATCGGACATCACTACCCAAGCAAAACCTACTCACCTACCCATCTATTCCGATATTTATTATGAATGTATGTATAATTGTATATCCTTCAGCCTCCTCGCTTCATCCACTCCTCTCTTCAAACAGACTTTATCTTCTATAGTTCCTCATACTAGAACTATGGCTCAGTCCCGGTCCTTAACCTCCCTTTCTTCGGAATGAGGTGTCGACTCCATCTACTCGCTTTCAAATTCTAGTTGGTAACCCCTCCTCCTCCTCTGCTTTTCTCAAAACCTATTTAATCTATATATAATAATCCAAAGTCAGTTTTTTGTGTCCTTCCGTATGTTTGTCCATCCGGCTAAAGGCTCCGAAACGGAACGCTTTAGCGATTTACAAAATTTTTCAAAACATTATTACGCCACGTCTTGATCAACGCGACTATTTTCAGCTCGCAATTTTATTTAAACGCCGATATATGGACATTTTAAATTTACAACTTTTTCGACGAGGCTATCTTATAATAGCATGGCCATTTGTCCACGTCACACTGGTTTCATATGCAATCTTAAATTACGTCACGCGGTGACGCGGGCTAATTATGCAATCTTACGTCACGCTGGCTAACGGCAGAACTTCGTCTATTATTTAGCAAATAATACGCCTATTATAATTTAGAGATAACCCGTGTAGTACGGGGAACAAATAATACGCCTATTTAAGGTAGAGATAACCCGTGTAATATAGGCCTACGGGGAACAAATAATATTGCCTATATATATAAATTTGCTTTGCCCGTGCAGTACACGGGCAAAGCAACTATGTTCACCTCTAAATATCGTTTCCATTCAGATATTATGGACATTTTTAAATATTTGAAGCCCATCAGCAAATATAGTAAATAAGTAGCCTTTATTTGCAGTCGTTAAAAATTACGCCTGGCAAAACCCGGGCGAACGCCGGGTAAAAATGCTAGTAATAATAATAATAATAGAGATTTGAGTTCCGTAGTTCGTAAGCAGTCGATGACTCGAAGCAACGATTCAGAAGCACGTTTCTTCTCTCATAGCCTCTGGAAACCGGACTCGGACCTCCTTCGGAGTTCGGACAACTTTTTGGGACAACCCCTCTGACTAGACGCAGCGCTCGTGAACAAGCTGGTGCCCTGCGCTTGGCTTCGAGTAGTGCTTTAGAAGTTTGGAGGTTACGATTACGATTACGAGGTGTCCAAATTAATCTAGCACGTCACGTGCTATCAGACGTGTCCGCCGACCCCGTTAGCAACATTGCCAACAGCGCATGTTCCATGCAGATCTGTGTGTGACTCAGTGTGAGAGAGATTTAACTTACTGGCTAGCACGGTCCATGCAGAGTTTGTGTAAATGTAGACCTGCAGTCTGCAGACATGTATTCAAAATTCAAAATCAGCGCATTTTAATTATCTCTCAAAAGTAGCCTATGTACAATTTTAAATAGTGGCCGTTTAAAATTTAAGACTGTGTGACTCTAGAGTTAGGAATTTGTTTCCCCTCTAGATTTATTATTGGATATTTTGCTACTTCCGTTGATATTCAGACTTGCATACTGGCTTCCCGTCCATTCCTATTTATAACTCACCGACGATTCCAACTTCTATTCATAGCACTTCCTGTGCGTGATCTCTTTATAGAGCGCCAGAACATCCGGTGGTATATATATAACTAAAGTCACGGCTACGTCATTCTGACTTCCGGTCACGTGCCACGCCGCCATGTTGTAGTATTTGCTTTTGTGTTTATGTGGCGGAATGCCCTGTGGGGTGAGAGAGAGAGAGGTATAAAAGGATTTGGTAGTACGGTTAAAGTTCATCTGTAATAATCGAATTTATGTAGCGCATTGATTTGTAGTCTTGTCTTCCGATTGACTTTGGAATTTAGGCCACCCTGTTTCGCGGGTAAACCGGCGGAAGTCCCTCCAAAATAATTATTTTCTGTTGGAAGGGTCACTAAAATATGCCGTGACCAGTAATTATACCACTGATAAAAATTCCCACTTGCCACAAAGAATTTATTTAGCCCAACATTCGGGTCAGTTGTGCATTTCACGACTTCGGGGAAATCGGGTTTCGGGAAGACCCCGAGAAATCACCCCACTGTTTTGAATTGTCTGGATTATTTTGCGAATGGTTTGATGGCGCTACACAACAACAGGTTCCATTATTTAATGTCAGTGAAATGACGGAGAAGGGTGGTCTTGTCATTTGCCACATGTGTTGGTCATTGTGTTGTGACAATGAGTGTCGATCACGAAAGACTTTCTGGGTCCACGAATGCTGTTATGACTACTGACATTCTTAACGTTCTTGCCGCACCGTAACATCACGTGATTTCCAATTACCACATAAGGCTTTAGTGTACATCTAGTTAATGTAGGTTATAAAGGTTATATAACCATATGCATGTCAGTTTATATCTATTTAATTAAATTTGATTACAATCTCCAAAGTTCAGAAGTGCTTGTTGAAATGTAGCAGTGAGCACTGTTTTTAACTTTATAGTTGGCAATTTCTCTCAAACGTGATTTATATGTTGATTGGTGTAGCTCCTTTTTTTCACTAGTCAAAGGCAATGAATTCTGTAAATTTTCAGTTCCTACATCATCATTGCCAATCACCCACCATCATTTGCGGCAGGCTCCTCTTTGTATAACTCCATGGGCTTTCCACTTAAAACTGAAGTCTCACCTGTTCAAGAATTTCAAACCCTGACTCATCTGATCATCCACCTTCCACTTCTCAACCTAAATGACACCCACATTAACAGCTACACTATCAGCTACAGCTGACCCCCTGGCAACCCGACTCAGACCTCCTTCTGATTACCATTTGGACAACCCCTCTGACTCGACACAGCGCTTATGAATAAGCTTGTGCCCTGCACTTGGCTTTCAAGTGGCGCTTTATAAGTTTAGAGAATACGATTGCAATCATGGCTATCTACCGGATCTAAACTTAAGTTGCCTGTTTGCCATAACGGTATAGACAATGACTTAATCGATTTTAAATCATTTTGTTTCCGTTGTAGATACTTCTTACGAGACAATGAAACTTTGATGTGAGAAGTCTTTGGTTAAAAGCTTGTTCAGAATGGAATTTGCTGAGTGGATACCTCTGAGCAAACGTTCTAACCATTCTTCTGGTGGAACCCTTAGCAATGGTGTTTATCCTTCAGAAACTGCTGACATAATTGAAATTGATAATGATCCTTCTGAAAACAGCTGCAGTTATTCGGAAACGTGCGATGGAAAGAGTTCAGAAAAGTGCTCGGACATTTCGAAACTTGACGAGCATCTGCGAATATCTGCATTAAATGATTCTGCTGCAGTTCATACGACTGATTCGGTGGACCAGGTCATCAATGGCAACAGCGGTATACTGCAAAAGAGCTCGAATTCTGATGACAAAGTTACGGTAGAAACTGATATTCCTGCAAAGTTAGGTCCAGAAATTATTGGTTCTGATGATGGAAATGGAAAACTGCACACCGCAGGAACGGCAAAAGATGAGGACGGACAGATAAAGACTGGGAAGGGTAAATGTCAGGATGCTGCTTCTGATAAACTGGTTTCTTCTAGTTCTGAATCATCTACAGATGTTGCTGATTTGGAGGAGGAGATGTTGGCCATGGCTGCTGCAGCTGTGCAAGAGACGGTTCACAAGAGTAGTGTGAGTGATTCAGTTAATGTGCATCATGCACTCGATTCTGGTACAATTAGTCAACAGCCCAGTGCAGATAGGATCGATAATGGACTATCTGTTGCAGATCCTGGTGACAATGGTGATGCAGCAGCAACTGAGACGTCGTTACTGCCAGTATCAGTGAACCGGAACAAAGTTGGTGATGATCGTGACTGTAATGAAGTGCTTTCTGATGACTCTGTTATTTGTTTGGATAACGATGATGACGACGACAGCAATTCCTGCAAAACTGAAGCTAAAGAAAGTGCTGATCACAGAAAGTTGCCATTGTATATTCAAGTAGTCAACAAAAAAGTACCGGTATCAAATGTAAGACTTGGCAGTATTGCTTCAGTCTGCCCTGCTATTTTGCCTGGCACAACAGTGATGGGTTCACGTGTTTCATCTGGCAGTAACACGTTGCTAAAATCTGGTAGCCTGTTGCCCACAAGCACAATACCAGTTTTGAACACTCCAACAACCAACTGGGTGATGAAATCGGTAGTTCCTGTGACAGACAGCTCTAACCAGCCAATGATTCCGAACAGAAACAGGTGTCCTCGAGCAATGGCCCAATTGCTGAGTGATGTTGGACTGCAGCTTGTTAGTCGACGTGTTCACGCAAACCGCGTAGCACAGCAAAGGCGAAAACTGCGAAAGTCGCATGGGAAGAAGTCCAATTTTGATGCACTGGATAAGCTTCTGAAAATGGCAGTCGATCCAGTGCTTAGAAATCATCTGCAACTGAAAATGCAAAGATGCTCGTGCGGCTTCACGACCGAGTCGGACAATGTTCTTGAGCTTCATTACGAGTCGGGACGCGAGAGCTGCGGTCTCCAGCACTGCTGCCTTTGCGAAGATTACAGCGCTCGTTACCCCGGCCAGTTTGTTAGACACATGGAACTCGACCACGGCCGGAAAGTGAGGGTGCATCCAAAGCCTCCCACGTACTTGTGCCCGCTGTGCTATTTTGACACGAATGGCAGAGCAATTTATGAAAAGCACATAAAAATGTGCCAAAGGCAGTTTGTGTTACGGTCCAACCAAAAGCCAGGTTCGAGTCACAGCGATATTCCCCTCGAGAAAATCGAACAGCCTAAACCAAAGCCGGTTAACTGTGTGGTTGACTTACAACCGAAAGCGAAGGCCGGTTCAGCCCAAAATGAGCCCGTCGTTAGTTCCGTGTCTACTTTGTCGGCTGGTCAACAGAATCTTCTTCGTATAGGTGGTCGCCTTTTTATCGTCGTATCAAAACCAGGAGAGAACGTCCCTTCAGCGCTAATTCAGACGTCATCTGCGAGTCATTTGTCGTTGCTGCACGTCGACAAACGCCCGGCACCAGCAACAAGTACAACACTGGCAGTGACAAAAGCCGTTGGACAGTCAACCAGTGTGGTTCAGTTGACTGATCAGTCGTCCATTGGACAGGCAACCAGTTTGGTTCAGTTGACTGGTCAGTCGTCCATTGGACAGTCAACCAGTGTGGTTCAGTTGACTGGTCAGTCCATTGGACAGTCAACCAGTTTGGTGCCGTTGACTGGTCAGTCATCATTGAGGTCGTCTAGAGTTGCGCCAGACATATTGGCAACCTCAGTGTTGCCACCATCAAACAAAGCAGTTATTAACGACAGCATGTGGGCTTCAAAAATAGCTGCGGCTGCTGCGAAATCAGTGTTTTCGTCATGTCAGCCGACTGCTTCAAAAGTTCTTGCTCAGCCTTCACTGAAAACATCGTCAACTACGGTTAACAAACTCTCGTCAACAACTGCGCCCAGTCGTTCCACAAGTACTACATCTAATTTGATAACCGTTGCTAAGCTTCTGAAGAACCAGTCATATAAACTGGGTCAGGGTAGTACGATGACTTGTACTGTTCCCAGTTCCTCTACCCCGACTCTCAGTATTCCACCTAGGAACTCCCTTCTTCTTCCTACGGTCAGGATGGCGCCTGCTATCACTTCGACGCCTGTGCTGGCTCCTCCAGCAGCTCCAAAGACCATCCTGGCCAAATGCAGCAGTGTTGCGAAACCGTCGGCAAGCAACCAGCCAAATGGCTATGTCATATGTCCTTTGTGTAGTGGATTCATCAAAGACGTACAAGCACTTGATATACACATGCGTGTTTCTCATAAGACTGGAAGTGACTGGGCTGCCAAGTTATTCAGGTGTGCAAAGTGTGTTCCTGTCAGGTGGTATTCTACCAGGGACGCACTGTTTAAGCACCAGCTCAGCTGCCACAACATCGGCAAAAGTAAATCCCAAGGCTACTGTAGTCACTGCAAACAGTCTGGAATTAGTGACCTTATAGAGCACTTTAAACAGAAACATGACATCACTATATTTAGCATGTTCAAAAGTCGGTACTGTTCGATTTGTCGTATGCAGCTTGAGGGCCACCGAGCTTTTGAAAATCACATGATTTTGTCACACAAGAATCTGTTTCCCAGTCTTTCCTGCCTACAGACCAAAATCCGCTCCTCAGGACCAAAGAACTCTTGCAAGCTCTGTCACAAAGACGACATAGTTAACCTCGTAAGGCACATGGAAAGTCGGCATCGGCTGACGTTAAGTGAAATGCTCAGGCAGGTTTACTGCTACTTCTGTTCATCCCGCCTTCAGGACGCTCTCGACTTTGAAGATCACATGCTTCAGGTTCACAAAAATGTGTTTTCCAGCCTTGACACGCTTTGGGACGAGATCTTCACAAGTCGCATAACCTCTGGCTGTTCTGACGCAACGGAGGGTTTCTGCGGTGCATTCAAATGTTCCTTATGTGACGATGAGTTTGTGTCGGCCAGCTACAGATACCGCCATCTAGTGATCAGTCATCCGAAGCGATCATTTGTGTGCTCACTGTGTAGAATGAGTTGCGGCTCCAAGCAATCTCTAATGCGACATCTCAAGCTTCGTCACACACGTTCGTGCTCAGTTCCGGTCCAGCGACTGGGACGCGACACGTTCGAAAAACATTATCACTGCACCGAAAACAGCTGTTCTGCAAGTTCGATTGATCTCTGTAGCAGTCCAGAGACGGTTGTGATAACGGATGAAGAGGAGGATAAGGTTCAAGAACCTTTGCTAAAGAAACCACGATTGACAAGTGACTTAGGGTCTAGAAACATTCCACCGGAAAGTATCGAGGAAGTTCTGGAAATTGATGGGGAGACTGTCATAATTGTTCAAGAAAGTGACCGTTGCTGATTCCATTTGTTGGCTTTCCGTAGTGATACAATAAGCGGATATCGAAATAATGATTATAATTTGTTTTTCTCATTAGGCCTTCGACAATTTAAGAAATAGTGCAGTTTCCACTGTCACTCCTTTAATTTTAAAGATTTCATGGTAATTAGACCTCTTATTAGTTTTCCTTAATTGCTGTTAAGAGTTTTTTTAAATTTACTGCCTAGATTGTGTTTATTTAAAGCTGATAATTTGAATTAGCCTAACTTGTATCTTTCAACATGCCTTAATGTTGTTTGGCCACAGGTGAAATTATAATTAGTAATAATTTAATTTACAACAGTTTGTTGAGTCAGGAGGACAGTGTTGCAAAATATAATTGCACGTATTAAAATTGTAGCGAATTTTTTAAAAGATTTAGTAAGTTTGGATAAATGTTGTGGTGCCTTACAAATGTGCTATATGCACAGCTAACGGCAAGTTTGAATATTGCATTTAATTTTTGAGTAAGAAAGGATGTTTCTCAGATGTGATCGATTGTATTTCTCGTGGAGTTTTTAGTTCTGTCTGCGATTAGATAAATAAAGTTAAAATGATAAACAGCTTAAAGAAAAGGAATTTCTGGTTTCCTTGTAATCTGCTGATTGTTTTCATTGTTCTGAAGTTTGAACTTTTTGTTTTACTACAAAAATTAAAAGAGCAACTACTGAAAAGCCATGTTTTCTGGTCTTACAGTTTCTTACTAAGTAATCACAACAATTCCTTATTAGTGGAGAATTACTGCAAAAAACAGCTAAAATTTAAAAAATGTGAACTTCTTTAGTGCTAGTGTTTGTAAGCTGAAAAGACTTCCTGATCTTGAGTTGGTGGTTTTTACAGTTTTAAGCCAAATAGGCCATAAAACGTCCTGAGCTTCTATAATGCCTGAGCCAAACAGGCTATGATCTCTGAATTTTATGAGATTTTCACTGGCTGAATGAATGGGTTACCTGAGAAAAATTTGGCCTAGCTTTGCTTTGAAGTCATGCTTGGCTGTGTACTCCTTATTTATGTGCTATTCAGTGTACATGTAGTTTGAGGAAGTACAAGCCTTCAGCCCCAGTTAGTATGAATACTTAGCTAAAAGCACAGAATATTAGCATTTCCCAAACTGCTAATGTATACAATCTGAGGAATTGGTAAACATGTACTGCAAAATTAGCTAAGGCATTTCAAGCCCAATACAAAAATTAGTTAAGGTAGTTTAAAATCAATAGGTTCTGCGTAAAAGCGCGTCATGGCTTTCATAAAATGGTTCATCACTCCATTTTGTGTTGGTACTTCCTGGATTGTCCCAATTACCCACTTCTGCGCACTTTGTCGGTCATACTTACTTTCCTCAAAGAGAAGTAGGTCAGTGAAGCGAGGATGGCGGGCACGTGACTCGAATATCTCGACTGTGATTGGTCGGTTGATAGCAGCGACCTCTTTTGAGCCCAAATAATAATAAGAAGCAGGTCTAATAAACATGGCGAATCCGCGAAAATTCAGTGAAAAGATTGCTCTTCATACGCAAAAACAGGCGGAGGAGACGGCAGCCTTTGAGGCCATATTAAAGGAGGTCTCGTCCACGACGCGGGTAAGCGATGAAATTTTTCGGAACGAAACGGGGACGGAATAACGCGTGAACGTGTGGTTGGATATTATACACCCTTTCTGTGGTTGAGGACCTCCCTGAGATCGTAAAACATTGTCCCTAACTCTTCTGAGTTACGTCAACGCTGGTTGTCAGTTGTAGGGGACTGTAGATGGTTGGCGTCGCTGTTATTTAGCGATGTCGTAGAGCAGGATTGTGATAAAAGTTCTGAGGAAGTGCCGCATATCGGACGCAGTTCTACAAAATATTGATGAGTTCAGCAGTAAGTAAGTAAGTAAGAGTCCGATCGTAGTTCGCATGGTTGATTCGATTGTTTGATTAGCATGTATTTCGATCATTACTTGGTCTGCTGAATATTTTGAGACTATACTTGACCCTTCTGAACTCAGTTTATCAACCTACACGATTTCATTAGTCATCATTAATCATTAACACTGAGAAATTGCATATCCTTTAACGCTTTATTTTGTAAGTTTCTAACAGAGTTTTTGGGCAAATATTCTTGTCTAAAGTAGGAAAGGGTATTGAAATCTCTTTATTAATGATCCTACATGTAGTCACCAGCAAATCCCGGTAAACATTTAGAATCGGGGTGTGTAGGTTTTCCTCGTTTCGGTTAGGGTCAGGTTAGGCGGCGCCAGAGTAAGGTTACGCGTCGTGAGGGTCGGCTAGGGTTAGGGTTTGTGTCGTCGTTAGAAAACATCGTACCTTCCGGACAGCATGCCAAAAGATGCCGTCAAACGCCAGTGACCTTACACACCCCGATACTAAATGTTCGCCCACATCCCTATATTGTACTGTTACTTGTATTGTATTCTTTAAATTTATGCAGCACCTATTATAGTATAGAACTACTTGAAGCTGATCCCAATATGAGAGCTCTGTGGAAATAAGTGTTTAGACAGTGAGCTTTTTAACTCCTACGCTCCTACTAGCTGAGAATGAAACTGAGGAGGGAG
Organism: Aporrectodea caliginosa; assembly: GCA_020284085.1. Lineage (NCBI taxonomy): Eukaryota > Metazoa > Annelida > Clitellata > Crassiclitellata > Lumbricidae > Aporrectodea > Aporrectodea caliginosa. Next base: position 1,064,576 of record JACEVL010000470.1, read on the forward strand.
TTTATTCAAGAGCAAACAATTGCAACAAGAGACCTGTGCTGCATCATTGAAGTCATAGCCTGAGATAAAAAAAGAGGTCAGCTCGTTCAGGTTAATGTAAGGAGACACTGAGGCAGGACAAAACAGGTGGGTGCCAGAGGTCACAGGCGTTGATGTTGGCCTGTCGTCAAGAGTATCAGGCAATAAGAGAAAATCCCTTGAACTTGATTCTAGAGGAGTCATGCAACAGTGCATGCGTTAAAGTGAATGGAAATATCAGAAGTATAAAGAATATAAAGTAAAGAACCGCGTGTGACGTCACGCTGTATACGCTGGATCGGTTAGCTACATTGGTTAGAGTGTACATCCTCTGTATATGAGGATGTCAGTTCACATATTGATGGTGGCTTATGTCAGAGATTTTAATCTCGGTCTAGCATGGTCCATACATGGGGACTTTAAATGGTGTGGCGCCCATTCAAAAGGGCAAGCGGTGGTGAAGGATCTCGCCCGATCAATTCATTGAAAAAATGAGCAGGGTCAAGGCCACACAGTCGGTATAGAAATGTGTAGGTGTACATTTATTAACCCAGAATGCGTGAGTATTAGCTAAAATGACTGTCTTAGTATGCCATAAGAGATAAGTACAAAACAGTTCTGATGTGGGATGAGACCTGGGAATCTCAAAGGTTACTTCTGTTGGACATGAAAGAGTGATCAAAGAGTGTCTGATGTTTGACTGTTCATTGGCAGAAAAATGTTGAATAAGATGTGCAGCAGAACAACCTCTGTTGAAGGATGGCATTTTAAGCTAGATTGGAAATACGACAAAGTCCAGTTCTCTCAACTTACTGGTACACAAACAATGGGCAAAAGGAGACCAACCGATCTACGGTACCATAGCTGTTGTTGAAATGAATGAGAAGTTAGAAAATGGGCTATAATTTCAGGCTTTTTAAAGATGAGGGAACTATTTGCCAGCTTCTTGAAGTCTGACAGAAGCCCTTTGGAAAGATATCTATGTTGCAGATGTGAACTTAAAATGACAAAATATCATCTAAGATGTCATGGATCTTTTATGTCCAGCAGTGGTTAAGAAGCAAATGCATGCAAGCTATTGATATTTGACATTAAATTGTATTTTATAATAATTTATCACCAAAAATTACTAATGTTTGAATCGATGAATGTTGGGCTGATGTACCATAAACCCAGCCAATCGAACATAAGCCATAATTACTGACAGCAGGCCTTAAATTTTGATAGTTGAGTGGTAAAATGAGAAAATATTTGATGACAGATAAAATGATGATTGTCAAGATTATGAACATATAATTCAAAACGAATGTTTCATACCCTACCTAACCGTTTATGGCTGAAAGCAGAAATTAGTAATTTCTTGTAATTTTTCCAGCAAGCCACAAAGCAACATGGTCAACCGTCACAGTCACATCTGGCTCAGCCTTCATTTGGTGCCTATCGAGGTCGTTCCTTGCCAAACGTCAACCAGATGGCATCTGGTACGGTTGACCTTCAGGTAAGCTATGTACAAGTCTGTAACTATTTACTCTCCAAGCCCTCACATTACATCCTGTGGTTCAAGCAAGGATGCGATGTATGCTAAGTTGTAGTGGGCAGGAATGAAATGTGTGGGTAAAATGTATCTTTAATGGGGGAACCGCTTGGGTGGGGTTCCTCCATACCCATTACCTTTCTACCAATTGCACCAGGGAATCAGAGTCTGTTTTTTTATCCTTTTGTCCCAATGTCCAATAGTTATGGGCTTTCATTGGCATGCCACATGAGATTTTTTCTTGTGATGAAGGCACCAAATAGAACCGCTAACCACCGCGTCGCACGCTCATACATACATATGTACACACAAATAAATAGACATACATACGCATACATACATGCCACGCACACAAACACATGCAGTCCAAACTAGTGTGGTATCCATTTAGATAGGCAAGGCGAGGATGGTGATGGATTTCGCCTCGTGAAACCGACAGTTAAATGATAGAATTTAGGCTGCATGGTTGCTATAAGAAACATTTAAATATGTCATCATTTACGTGGTTGAAAAGACGTTTAAAGGATGGAACAGATGCTGACTTTACCTTTGACGTTTGCATCCAGGGTTTAAACATCATGTGACTGTGACAGTTCTTTTTCAAGCCATGCATCTCAAAGGAGTCTTAAATTGCTGTTGTGTTGAAGAATATCTGTAACCCTTGGACCACACCTCTGAGTTTTTTCTGTTGTGAGACATGGTAGCCAATTAGTTAGAACGCTTGTCTTGTATTGTGGGTAGTAGAGGTATGAGCCTCCCCCGAGCAGTTGCCGTGTGGCAACCTTGAGCAAATCCTTGGCTCGCCTGATAGCCAGAAATAAAAAGTAGCCCGTCCAAAAGCCGCCACCCTTCCAGTCTGACGGCAATGCCCCTACCCTACACTGAATGACCTTTGACATTTATGCCCTCCAAGCTAATTTCCACCCATCCTTTGGAAGGGTGGCTGGCTAAGGGTCTGGGTTTCATTGATTCACAACTGTGACAGGCTGTGAAAAGGAAGGGCCTTAACAACCCAATTGAATAGCCTATTGTAAAAGTTTCCAATTACATCAAACCCTTCTGCAGTTTCCAATGTAATTAAATGGCCCTTGGAGATAGAGAAATTGGGAGCAGTAGGCTAACTGAAAACTGGGTGACCTAGGTTAATTGAACTGTGACTGCTGTCTGGATTATAATCTGCCCAAATAGACAGACATCATTTAACAATTTATGCCCGTCCAAATTCATTTCCACCCGTCCAAAGGACTGGTGGACGTCCTTTGGACGGGTGGCTGGCTAAGGGTCTGCTCACAATTGCTAAGCACCATTAGATAGCAGTGCTCAATAAATATGTAATAATATTTATAATGTTATAGGGATGCTCGATAGTGTATTGGTTAGCATGCTAGACTGTCAAAATATGAGGTCGGGGTTCAAATCCCCGCTAGGACAGAAATGTTGTTAGAGATTTCTGCTCCACGTGCACCCCCTAGCCAACTCAGCTATAATGAGTACACTGACCATACACTGTTGATGGGATGATGAGACGGCAAGGGAGAGAGAACTCAACATCCACCCTCATATATGCTGAGGCTAAGAAAATGAAGTCGCTATCACTTCATACCCATGGCTGCCTCAGGGCTAGCTTAAGCGACTGCTCTTCATCTTCTAGAGGTATATGTCACTCGTGAGTAAACTGTTGCCCTGTACTCAGCTTTAGAGTAGTGCTGTAGAAGTTTGGAGTTTATGATTATGATTGCCCTGTCCTTACCTAACCTGCCCATTCTTTGCGTTCGGCAGAGTGCTTTGTCCAGTCTGGAGAACATGAGGCAAACTCTGAACGGTCAACCCCCACCGCAAGACAAGAATGCACGACATCGAAACCAACAACCGCAGAAGAAATTCTCACTGGATCGACATGTATCCTTTTTAGAGTAGAAATGCATGTGAAGGAACAGCCTAAGGGAAGCAATACAAAGGAAGCAGAATAGGTTGACAAAGCTGCTGGGTTCAAATTATGTTGCGGGTTGAAAGCTTAGATAGTTTTGAGTTTTGGTGTTCTTTGTCGTTGCATTGAATGTAAATGCAGTGATGATATGTTAAGTTTTGGACCATGTGGCAAGAGTTTTATTTTGGATCACGGGGTGGAAATGAATTTCAAGATTCGGGTACATTTACCTGAATAAAAATGAATAAAATAAACTGAATTATATGGTATCTTGTTTGGAAGTCTGGGTTATGTTCATTCCTGTATCAAGTCGGATTTTGAACTATCATAGTGCATTTGTATTTATTTATAAAAATAACTTTTGGGGGTCTGATGTAGACATGTACCTTTGTCTCTTTTTCAAATAAAACGAATATATATATATATATATATATAAGATTTAAAATTTTGTTTAAGGAAAATTTTGTTTAAAGAAACTTGACTGACTTCCAGCGAGATTGTTCGCCCTATGGGTCTGTGTACCTTTCACCTCCAGAATCAAGTTGGAGAAGGTACGTTAGAGTTTAAATTGCTTTTATATCAGCCGACTGTGCTTAGAGTTGTGAGATTTTTTTAATCTAAACCTTGGCTTTCCATTCTGGTTAATGTCTTGTGTGTTAGACACCGGCACTATAGAAGTTGTTAATTAATAATAATAATGGTAATAATAATTATTATTATTATAGCTGACACTTGATTTAATAGCTGACACTTGATTTAATTGGAAGAAAGAGAAAGCCTTTACATGCATCCTGAATCTGGTGACTCATTGATTTTATTTGGGCCAAGATTAAGGAACAGTTGCAATTACCAGGAGGAAGGGACGGATGAAGATAATTAGAAATCCAGAGGAAATGTAGAAGTTGGGGGGATAGAGGTGGGGAAGAAGCTTCTGAGAGATACTTACAAAGCATAGCTGTGAACTATCACCTCGTGTGATAGCTCACTACACGTTGAGTCCTGACTCAGCCACGAACTGAGAGTGACTAAATTTATTACACACAAGATTCTGTATACATAAAATAAGACATACTTAAACCATTCGTATCATTCTGATTGGTTCTAAGAACTGTCCTAAATATATCGTCCTACCATAGTAGAGTGTCTTTTCACGTGATAGTTCTATATAGTTATTTTACATAGGCACACATAACATCAAAGCACCACACCTTCTTAAAATGTAAGACAGTAAGTACGTATCAAGGTAATATGACACTAGCATAATAAAATAATTGTAAATTAGGACAGAAGTAGTTGTGCTATTTATTTTGTAATTATCTCCAAGTCTCTGACGTTATTGTTTTGAAACAGGTCAAGTTCCGATTCTGCTTTGCACGCCTCTGTCCAGGCATCGGCCGCTCCAGATTCGACTCTCACTGGGTCGAGTTCTATGCTTATGAACAGACAAAGTAAGATACCACGTCATAGCTCTTAAATTATTATAGACGTATGTGGCTGTTTTAAATATTTCACCCAGTTTTCAATATTCATCTAAATCTCTACCCAGATTTCTGTATTTACCTGGATTTCTGTACTATATCCAGATTTCAATATTTCACTGAGATAGATCTGTGTCTTATCCAGCATTCAGTATTTTACTTGGATTTCTGTATTTCACAAAGGTTTCGTGCATAAGAATTGATTGCTCTGTTTTGTTTTTAGTCTAACTGTTTCCATTCCTATATATGACCCTTACAAAAGGTTTCCTTGTGTTTGATATGCTGAACATTTGAAGTTTTGCACCACAATTAAAAGATCCTCCAACATCTAACCATTGTTTGGAATGCTAATTTCTTAACACCTTTGTGAGTTTCATTATAGATAACCAGCTACACGCATACCACGCCCCGGTAATGTAGTATTCATAGTAGCTGGTAAGAACCAGCGGCTGCTTGACTAATTTACCGTAGATAAATGGGAAAGCATCCTTACAATACCATATACTTTAATAACGATTGTTTTGCATACAGATGGCAGCTTGTTTTATTTATTCTCTGACCAGGTGGTGTGGCTATTCTGCCTACTGGTCAGTCTGTACCTATGGACACTGGTCAGTTCTGGGTCAACTCAAAAGATGTAAGCTATGTGACGTACTTAATGTCTTAAATGCGTGCGCACTTGCTGATAAATGCTACCGAAAGACTACTGTTCCTGAGGGCAGGCAGAATGCTTGGAAAGTTGATGAGTGTATGGACATTGAAATTGAATCCCCTGTTGAGTTGAATGAGAGCATTCAAGTGAGGTTTTTATTATGGGGAAGAAAGAATAAGATGTTCTCAGCAGTTATGGTCTCTGATTGGTAGAAATGGGAACTTTGCGAAGATGCGGGTTGCATTTTAGTTAAAAATCTATTGTCTGCTGAAATCTATTATTTTATTGATTGCTGAATGCTCAGGTAGTCTAACTAAACTGCTTACTGATTTACTAATTGATTAAAAAGAGAATTTCTAACTATGATGCTTAGTTCTTTTATCAGTATTGAGAAGATTATGGAGTTGCTGTTTTTTTGTAGTTTGAGATTTAATGCATTACTGTCTTAAAACACACTTGATTTAGATCTGTTATATAGTCATGGGTACAGCACCTTTGTGAGTTACTTAAAATGCGCTAGATTGAGTGTGCTCGTGCATACATACCATGTCTTTCTTTTGATTCAGGGCAGACCAAGGTCGTGTGAAGTGCCGGGAATAAGGTAAGATTTAGTATGCGACTTTAACAATGAGAGTTTACTAAAAATGACTCGAAAACCAATAGCTCGTCATTAACACTTTAACGATGAGCATGTACTAAAATCTATGGGGAACCATAGGCAGCTCGTCGTTAAAGTGTTAAATAAGATTTGGTCAAGTTCTTGTAGGCATTGTTTTTGAACATTTGGTGTTTGTGGTGGTTTTATGGTAAGTTAGGTATTTTGAAATTAAAGATTAAAATTTGGTGTTTGTTATGATTTTACAATGATAAGTACTAGGTTCTATACCTGATGTTGCTGAAAGGATCCAAGGATATATTGACTGATAGAGAGGTGCCAAGTTAGATATTAAACATATTGGGTATCCACTTCAGCACTTTTATATGAGTCGCTACCCACAACTCTCATGTAAAAACCATGACTTATAGTCCAGAAATTACTGTAACAAGATCTTAACACTTGAACTTGCATAACGCGTTATTTGCCTATGCACTGCTTTACCATTGGTTTTGTGAATGACTTTGCCAGCATTTATCCTTCGCCCGATCAAGGCTCTGCGTCGTCTCATGTCCCAATTTCTAACAACACTGGTTCCCTGCCAGACTTAGCGAATCTCAATTTTCCGCCGCCTTTGTCCACGCCGCTCGACATGGAAACGCAGAACGAACTACAAGAACAGCAGCAGCATCTGCAACAAGTGATGCAGAACGTCCTTCCTTGCTACATGACACCAGTAAACGTGGCCATTCAGCCTGGCCAGCATCGGCCGTCAACGGGAATTCCCGTGGTTATGGATAGCACCCAGCAACAGCAGATGGTTTCAGCGCCTTCTGTCATCCTTCAAGGCAGCAACCATCTTCTGATGAGAGGTGGAAGAGGAGGAGGCAAAGCAATTTTTACACAGGTAGGTGGCGGCTTTCGTGATTGGCACCGGCCTTTAATGTTATCTATATACGAGAAACTCATTGTGACACTGTTTTCGAGAGCCATTACAAGAGAGGCTTTATTATGAGTTGAATTTCAATAGATGAAATTATTTTGGGATCCATGTTCCCAACTACGTGATTCAGAATTTTTTGCGACAAGGCATGTTATGATGAGTTTCTGATGTTTGTTGTGTCGGGTATCGTTGGTTAGGTATGTGTTCGTGTCGTTTGTGTTGTGCTTATGATTCGTTGTGGTGTTGGTGAGTAAAGTGCGTTGTTTTCAACGGCCATCGAGTTTAATGCTAGCTGTGGTTTGGTGTTCAGTTGATGTGCCATTCTTGATCAGTTTTGGTGTTTTAATTTGCTGTGGTTTTAACGACGGTGGTTTGTTGCTTCAGACTAACTGAGACTGTACAGCTACTGTAACTAATTTATTTAATCGAGGTGAAATCTGTTTCTCAAAGAAAGAAATTTTTGGACTGAAAAATTCTGTTTGCCTATGTCATACACCATAAGTGATAGACAGGATAGAGACTAAAGTGAAGCAAAATTTATCTAAGATATGAGAAATTAGTCTGTTGAAACTGGTTGAGAATTTAATATGTTTATGAATATATCTTGGTCTGCAAGAGTGAAAAGAGGATAAAAGGTTAAAGTTAAACTGAATGTACTAAGCAACCTACTTCTGTGAAAATTAATCCAATTTGTTAGAAAGTTTTCAGAACCTCGGTCATTCCAAACAATATAAACAGTAGGCAATTGTAAACAAAAGTAGAACACCATTGTTATTACTGATATCTTGCAAGGTCCAAAGCTATGCTATTTATGGTAGTACTTCTCGTTAACAAGGTAGTGCTCTTTGGCAAAATTTCACAACCAAAAGGCAGCAAACAAATGTTTGTGGTCTGCAGTGTTTTAGTTTTAATTTAGGGTTAAGGAAAAGGTTTGAAATGCTTATTTTCATCTGTTCATGTAGGTTGTAGTGTAGTTTTTTTTATTACAGTTTTGTTGCTCAACATTCATTAGTGAGTTTCATTTACATTAGCAATCTTTATGAGATTAGGGTTAGTGTACACGTGTCAGTTCTCCTTTAGATCAATATTTGTCTCAGCTGGTTAAGTTTTGTTTTACTTACTTTAAAAAGAAAATTAGAATTTAGTTTTGACTTCCAGATTTGACTTTATGTTATCCTTTATGAATTATGCATGTATCTTAGACGACTTGAAAAAACTGTTCTTGTCTCTAGCTACAGACAGTGTAACCTTAAAGGAAAACTGCAATGAAATTGAAATTAATCTGAAAATAAATTTAGACTTCTTGTAGTGGACTACACTGTGTCCGGATGAAAAGTAGAACACAACAAAAAGTGTCATAACTCGGTCAAAACTATCAGTATTTACCTGAAATTTTAAACACAACAACAGTGACCATATCTACACGAGATCCTAAAGCCGTTTGGAAATGTTCGTGAATTTATCATATTTATGAGCGTTTGCAATGGAGCACTGACAAATTAAAGTTTCCAACATGGGCCCTTACTTACGCAGACGCTGTGACGTCGTCATCGATGAAATACGTCACTTGTTTTGGTCTAAGCACAACAAAAATGGCGTTTACAGAAGAAGATAAAATTTTAATTAAAGTACTGCGGCAAGAACATGGTTATGGAGCGAGAAGGTTTCTGAATGAATTTTCGAATAAAGGTTGGTGTCTTTCGTCTGTGAGTAAGCTATTGAAGAAGATCGATGAAACCGGCACAGTGAAGCGAAAACCTGGCAGTGGCCAAAAACGCACGACACGCACTGTTGAAAACGTCGAGTTGGTTGAAAGGCTGGCATTAAGCCAAGAAGATGCACCGGGAACCCATAGAACGGTGCGTCAGATTGCGAGGGATATTGGGATTCCGAAGACCGCAGTACACGAAATCGTTGCCAAGGACTTGAAGCTGGTTTGTTTTAAGAAGAGGCGAGCGCAAGATCTAACACCAAGAAACAAACTGACACGTCTTGTACGCGTCAAGCAGCTGCTGAAGAAATACCCTGAGCACACAGTCCCATTCATATGGTTTACGGACGAAAAAGTTTTTACCGTCGCTCCTCCTGTCAACCTCCAGAATGATCGCGTTTATGCGGCGGCTGGGACGCGCAAGAAACACGTGCCTGCTGAACGTCGCCTCAAAACACGTTCACACTTTTCAAAGTCACTAATGGTCTCAGTCGGTGTGTCAACCCTGGGGTGCACTCATTTGATCTTTGTTGAGCCGGGTGTGAAGGTAAATGGAGCGTACTATCGCGATGTGCTGCTCACTCAACATCTGCTACCTGCTATCAAGCAGGTTTCTGGCGGCTACTTCACATTCCAACAAGACAGTGCCCCTGCGCATCGAGCACGTGAGACCATTGCTCTGCTGTCCCGGGAGACACCCGACTTCATATCACCGCAGATGTGGCCACCCAACAGTCCAGACCTCAATCCAGTTGACTACCAAATCTGGAGTGTACTGCAGGAGCGCGTTTATCGTTCCCGTATTCGTGACGTCGATCATCTAAGGGCGCGTCTGGTTGAGGAGTGGCAGCTGTTTGACCACGCGATCATCGACCGGGCCATCAAACAGTGGCGTCCACGTCTACGGTCATGTGTCCGTGAACGAGGAGGACATTTTGAACACCAGCTGTAGCTGAACTTCACTTTCTTATGTAATATGTAAGGGCCCATGTTGGAAACTTTAATTTGTCAGTGCTCCATTGCAAACGCTCATAAATATGATAAATTCACGAACATTTCCAAACGGCTTTAGGATCTCGTGTAGATATGGTCACTGTTGTTGTGTTTAAAATTTCAGGTAAATACTGATAGTTTTGACCGAGTTATGACACTTTTTGTTGTGTTCTACTTTTCATCCGGACACAGTGTAGATTATGAAAAACTTTAGCAGTCCAGTTAGTTACTTTTTAAGTAAATTTCAAAAGTTTGACAATTTTTCCTTCAGAACCAAGTTTAATTTCATTAACAGAAGCCAAAACTAATCAAAAGCATCAGTGAAACTTTGGCAAGTCTTCATTCCAAAGTTTGAATCTTTATTTTATTTTTGATTTGGTGTTTTGTAAATGATTTGAGTTCTTCGTCTAACCTGCTTTGCTCTAACCTTTTTTGTTTTAACGCCTGATTGTGTTGTTGTGTTGTTAGGATAATCGTTTTATGTCTAGCCTCCCCGGGCTGTCCCCGGACTTGCCAACCCCGCCTCCTCCCCCATATCCCAGTTCCGCGTCTCAGGTTATGTCTCCGCCGCCAATGATAACCATAACTGACGAAACACTGAATGGTGGCGACGATGGTCAGATCCTGTTTGACGATTATGAACAGTGTCTGTCAAAAGACGGTGGACCGTTTAGTTACTTTTCTTTCGGTAACAACACAGCATGTAACGTGCCATCGCGGTCGACAGACGGTTGGCAAAATGCCGCAGTGTCGTCCGCTGCTAATGTGGTGACGAGTCTTCCATGTCAGTCGTGGCCAGCTAATGCACTTGACTTAGCGTCGCAGCCTTCCAGTAAACAGATGCAGCAGTTTTCACAGTCAACTAGTCCAAACCGGGGGACTGATAGTTTTAAGGGCAGTGCACATCCTGTGCCCTCTCATACTGTGTCAGGTCACAGTTCAACCGCAAAATTACCAGCAACAGATGCGTCAAATGCCGATAAACAGAAGGTGGGTCTTAGTCTTTGGATGTCAGTGTTGTGCTTAAGTGTTCGTTTTGCTTCGGTGCTTTTGTGGAAATTAATTTCAGTTTTATAAAATGACAGTATGAAATGTGCATACTTCTGTTTGAGGGTGTCGAGGTAAAAAACATTCACTAACTGCTGTGACTGGAAGGCAAGACCTATGTTGTGTGAAGGATTCTGTTGACTTATGTGTGGTGGCATTTCGTGACACTTAAAATGATGTGTAGCATAATATGAGCTTTACTAATTTAACAAGTCTGCTGTTATATCAGATGTTGATCATTTTTAAGTGAAAGTGCTGTCCATAGTCACAGTCCAGCACAAAGTTCCAGTTTAAGTCTTATCTTGTTCTGAACTTGCAAAGTCTCATTAGTAGTTAATTTATAGTAAGTTTCTATATAGTATTTTGTATTATATAGTAAGTTTACTGACCAGTGTTGGTGCTTCCACTACTGAACCTTCTTGGAAACTTTATTACTTCATGTATAATTCGTATTATAAGAGTCTGTGTTTTTTCAATTATGGCTGTCATTTGTGACAGCAGGGGCTGTCATTTCAACTCATTTGTGACAGCAGGGAGATGATTGAACATTTGGTAACGTGCTGGCATGCTGATCAGAAGGATGCGGGTTCGATACCCGCTAGCCCCATAAGGTTTACTCAGCCTTCCACTCCCTAGGGGCGACTGTAAAATGAGCAGTAGGACAGATTGTATCCTTGCAGGCTGCCATACAGTTAACTTTGACTCCTGTTAAACTTGTTATCATCTGTTACTACTATATCATGTAATCTTACGGCATACTTGTCAGTTTGAATTAATGAACGAATATTATTATTCTGTGGACTTTTTCAATCTTTTGCAGGCGGTGATTCAACCAATCGGCCAGTACCCAGCTGGCATCACCAACTGTAGTTCCACGTCCCCTCTGTCTTCCCAGTCACACAGCTCGTCTTGCTCCCCATCACGGTCGCCAGGAATGTCGTCTGCTTCTGTGGCGGTGCCTGCCGTAAGTCAGACGTTGTCCGACGTCATCTACCATCCAGGTATGGTCGTCAGTGGTCCAGCAATGATTTATAATGAGCCACAGTCTCTCAACTCAATGTTTTTCAACGTGTCTCAGATGTCTGGGCAACCACAACACCAATCCACCACCAACAGTCAACAGCCACAACACCAATCCAGTCAACAGCCGCAGCAGAACTTGATACTACAGCAGAATTGTCAGCAGTTTGGCACGGCAAGTTGCGATTGGCATTTGCATTATATTTTTTCAGTGTTTACGCATGGAAAGTGTACCAAATTTGAAGTTTTAGAAGCACGGCAAGGTAAAGAAATGTAATCGGTTACTTTTTATTCAGCCGTAGAGCTGATATTAAAGTATTTTTTTTTAAATTGGGTTGTTATTTTTTCCTTTATTCTTTTTTCTTATCCGAGGTAAAAATGGTCCCAAAAAACTCCATTGAGTAAAGAAGCTATATTCTGGCATAGTCAAAACTTGTCTAGACTCGGCACAGGAAAAGTATTACAGAAAGTGATGACACTGTGATCTTTCTTGTTTTGTTATTGCCCAAGACTTGGAAATAATCTCGTATGATCTGGGATTAAAAAATCAGGGAGGAATGTTCTGGAATGGTTATTTTGTTTTGTAATATTTCTATGATTATTTTGTTATTACTATTTTTTTATCAGAGACTGAAACAATGCATTCGGAATATAAAAATTAAGAATCATTTACTATTATTGCTCATATTACTGTAAATTATTATTATTGACTCTAAGTCCATCCTTTTGTTATCATGTACTACAATATTAGTAATTACTTAGGTGACCCTATCGAGCGGGACTATTGTCCCTTTGGGGTCCCCTTTTGTTGCTAGTGATGGAAAATATTCATGCTGCTATTGTGTTGTGATGCTAACAATGGCAAATAATCATGTTACCTCTGTTTTGCGACTCAATGGCTTCAATAAAAGAATTGATTGATTGATTCATTGATTATTTCCTTGCCTTTGGTCATTATAAGGGACTCGTTATTTTCTGATTTTTTTCTGGTGATCTTAACCATCGGTGTTTGTGATTTGATGCATTGCAGAATCCTGTCTCAGGTAGTTTTACCATGTACACCATCCCAACAGTTCAACAACAGCAGCAGCAGCGTGTGATTCTGCCAGCCAGTTACCAGGTCCAGATGCAGACGAATACGACGACCACGATGAGCTCTGTGCCTGGCGTCGCCGGACAGCAGTTGCAGCAATCGGATAATCTCTTGTACCAGGAACTTCTTCTTCAGGCGATGTACTCTCAGTTGAATAATTCGAACCAGCAGCTTCCGCGTCCAGGTGTGGCGGGACAGATACCTGTCTCACAGCATCAACAGCAGCAGCAGCAATTGAATCAGTACATGAACTCAAAGCAGCCCACAAGCCCCACTGTTCCCAACATCGTATTCACTGGTTTGTACATTTCTAACCACATTTCTAACCCATGGACGCATTGCGTACTTTGTGACCACTGTATTTATGTTTCTGTGTATTTAACACTTTTACGACGAGAGTGTACTAAAAGTGACTGGGAAACCAATGCTGCTTGTCGTTAAAGTGTTAAAGCATTGGAATCGAATGGTTGGGCTGTGTGTATGTGTGGGAGCCTTATTGCAGTGTTGACTCATTTTTCTGAGTACTGATGAGCACCACTTGAGCTAACGCAAGTAGCACTTTTATGAGGTACCGAGAAGGCACTATATTACGTGTGTAGATACAGTTGTATATGTGCATATACATTAGAGCTGTACCGATTAAACGGCCATACGCGTAATCGGGCCGATTATTCGAACAATCGGCATAATCGGGTATCGGCAGAAATAATCGGTTAATCGGTGCCGATGTCAAAATTGTGTTATAATTTAATAGTTTTACTTGAATTATTGCATATTCCAAGTTTTTCATCGATTTTAATCTATCGTTTTACGTCCATTATTATTTACGCATTAAAACATTATCGTTAACAACTTCCCAATGTAATTTAAACGTCCATCCTTATAGTTGTGGCGATAGATTACTGGTTTATGTTTCGAAACCGAGCATTTTGACTAAACAAATAATGAAATATTCGGTCTCATAAATTGGGTATTGGCAGTGTAATAATCGGCAATACGCGGTATCGGTATCGGCAATTTAATAATCGGCTATACGCGGTATCGGCATAATCGGCAAAAAGCGATATCGGTACAGCTCTAATATACATATATACAGGCATACATAGATACATGCCTACATGCAGGCATACTTAGAAACATGCATACACAGACATACCTACAGGCATACATGCAGACACACGCACTGATAACATTCACATAGTCAGCATATCTGAACCTGAGATGTTGACGAATGTTAGCTAAGATGTAGCCAATGGCAGCTAATGGCTAATAATACTAGTGTTGTTGCTTCTATGTAAAACTTCCTTTGTTGTACTTTTAGCTGAAGATCTGCTGTTATACGGGCATCAGACGTCAGATGGTAGAACCACAACAGGTATAGTACAGAGCGATACAATTGCTCAGCTCCGTCGATTGATTCTTGGTCATTAGATGGTGGCACCTAATCAATTTGGAAATAATAAATAATTTAAATTCCTTTATTTCATAAATTATTTCACACAATACACACCACTTGTGGCACGTATTGTGTACCACAAATGGCTTGTATTGTTTGCCATGATTGTTGGAGCTGTGCCTTGGTTCCACCTGGTTTTATGACTTGTTTTGCATTACAGATTTTTTAAATAATAATCAATAATTTTTAAACATATTAGTAGTTTTAAATATTTTCAGACCATTGTTATTTTTTTTCTGGTTTTTGGTACAATTGCAATTTGCTGCTGTTCTCACTGTTCGGTTTGTGCTGTGAATTTTTAGCGAACACAAGTTGCAGCGGTAGCGACCCCCTGAGGGAAAGCCTGATCAATGCTTCAACGTATCTCGGTGATTCGTTTGATGCTAACGACATGTTCACCGCTGAGGAATTTCTTACGCTTGGACTCGATCCACTTGAACTGGACGAAATCAACATGCTGTCAGACACAACCGTAGTGACGGACCCCGCGACCGAGGACTCGTTTCGGTTGGACCGGATATAAGGCCATTCTGTCCCGTCTTCCCCATTCGCTTGCCCTGTAGCCACTGGGTGGCTTCTGCTGTTGGACAACCGAGTCTAGATCTAATAGCTCAGTGGATGCTGTGCAGTGGTACTTTGAGATATGTTGGTGCAGTGGTACTTTGAGATATGTTGGTGCAGTGGTACTTTGAGATATGTTGGTGAGTCGTGATTGCCGTTTGGTTGCTATGACAGTGAGACATTTGTGGCTGTTCTCGCAGCAGTTTTGTTTTGGTTTTGTGTGGCTTCGATGGGAAAAGAAGGGGAAGAGGGCGTGCTGACGATTTGCATTTGAAAGTGTAATTATTTTTAATTGTTTTCAGAATTGCAAAATTGTACAGTGTATTTGAGATGATGATGCTTAGGGTTCATCTGTGCTGTTTTGTGTGAGTTGTTGGATCCTTCGTTGCCCTTTCGGTTTTTACAAAATTTGTGACGTACACGCCTTCGGACTTGTGTCGTGCATTTTCAAGTTCAAATACACACATGTCTTAGTGTTGTAAACATTGATTTTCCCTGCAATTAGGCTCTGTTTGGCTCCACAAAGTCAGTGCTCACGAATATTTAATTATTCTTCTTTTAAGAAGGATAATTGAGTTTAGCTTTGTTTAGATTTAAATCATTTGGGCTAAAAAACCATGCATGATTTACTTAAGTGACCAGACTCGATGCAATGATCTGGCTTCATCTCTGTTCCAAAGCAAACATGACTGCTCTGCAACGTGCTGTCCATAATTTTAGACCTGAACAGGTTGCCTGAAAGCCTGCTGTATGAAATTTTTAGTGAATTTATATCTGTATTTTTTTCGTAATTGAAAATTATTGGGTTCTGTAATGGTTGAAACTGTCTATCAAGTCTCATTGTTAAACTTTAGCTTTGTCCGTTGTGTGAAAAGTGACACATTATGAACCCTTGGTGCGCTTAAAGGTAGTGGAAGTATTCAGACCACAAATACTACTAATACATGGAAGATACTATTCAGCCCACAAGTACTTCTAATACTTGAAGATTGTATTCAGCCCACAAGTACTTGTAATGCTTGAATATTGTATTCAGCCCACAAGTACTTCTAATGCTTGAATATTGTATTCGGCCAACGAGTACTTCTAATACTTGAAGATGGTATTCGGCCCACAAGTACTTATAATACTTGGAAGATATTAGTCGGCTCACAAGAATTGTTGAATACTTGAAGGTAGTGTTTATTTGAATGGAAACGTTGAACTGTGCAATCATATGCGAGTCATATGTGTTACGTGCTTCCCGATTACTCTAATAAAATTTGTAATGTTAGCATTTACAGAGGTTTGTTATGCATTTATAAGACATACACTGTAATATGCTGTTTTGTAAAAGACGCCATATTTAGATCGACTCTTACTTACTTTTTTGTTCATTTTTATTGTTACTTATGAAGTTGTTGGTAGGGGTGGAGGAAACGAAATCCATTGGTAAGGTCCAGTTGAATTCCAGGAGAGCTAAGAGACTGAAAAACTTATTAGGCCAAAACAAAATAATGTTGTGTTTCTGGTAACCCGACCGAGTCACTTTTTTTTATGCCTGACTGGGAAAACATTTTGAAAAAAAAAATTTTTTTAATTATTTTTAAAAAAAATTTTTTAAATTCTTTCAAATTTTTTTTATTGACACATGAATTTAACCTTTGTGACATTGATAACATTGCTTTCCATTGCATAAAAATATTTTGTTTGGCCTCAGCAAGGTGAAATATGATGACGATATATTCGTTTATTATTACACAACGATGCAGCATTGCATAAAAATATTTTACAAAATAAAATTTTGTTCCTACCTACCTACCCAGATTTTAAAACCACTGTTACCGGAAACACATCTTATTTTTTTTGGCCTTATGAGGTATTTTTGTAGAAGAAATACTAGACATGGTTGGACAAATGTTGCTGGAAGTGCTTTGGCTATGGATAGACATTCTCAAGTCGCCGTATTAATGTCTGGATGCTTAGCCTTTCGTGGTTTAGTTTTTCGTAGAGAGGTAGATTTTAGTTCGGTTTAGTGCATCAGTGAGTCTTGGGTGACGTTTTAAAACTGCAATTCAGTAGCCTCATTTCAAGGGAATCAGGATCAGTTTTCGTTTTGTTTTAGTCATCGGATGATTTGCAGTTTTGTTGTGTAGTAGTTGTTTCTCCCATTTTTCCTGCCATGCTTCATGACCTATTTTTGAAGATCACTTGTGTGATAGGTTTTATGGCATATTGCCTTAATATTTGCACGCCAATTATGGTTTTTATCATAATTTCTACTAAGGAAAGATAATTCAAGTTGGAAGGTTTAAAATAGATGTTTTCCGATGGTCATTTCGGTGCCTCGGCCTTCCTTCGACATTAGGATGAAACTTCTGAGCTGTTTCTGTCGAGGTCGGTAAAAACAGAGGGTTGTAAATAAGTTTCATACTTTGATCGTTGTAAGGCTGCTTGTTTATGCCAACGAAGAAGTTGCCTTGGACACACGATGTTACCGATGTTACCGTAGTAACTATTTCTTAGGTCTTTAGGTGCATGGTGAGACATCTTGCTCAATGCCTGTGGTTTTTGGCTCTTTTTGTTAGACAAAACCTTTCTGTTGCTGCCATAGCTTTGACCATTTACGGTAGAATTGCAACAGCTTCTATGTCAGTAGCAAGCTCGTTTTGTAATGCTACCTTTGTGAGGTGTTGCCAATCTCATATTATGACAAGGTTGTGTTGTAAAGAAGTCAGTTTCAAAAGCTGAATTTTATTTGGGTTTCATATTCCTGAACATGTCATTTTCAGACTTTGCAGTAGAGAAATGCATTTCATAAGGAGATTCTGGTGTCCCAATACTGAGTTTTGCATATTTATGCATTATTGCGTATTATTATCTCACTATTAATTATTCATGCATGTGCGGTCTTGTTGTCATATCTTCTACTTTTGAAGCATTTTCTTTCTGTAACTGCTTTGATTCTTAAATAAATATATTTTATTTTCTGAATGACAGAACAGCTTTACAAACAGAATGCCTTGGTTATGGAAACTCCGCCACTGTTTGCACTCTGATAGTGCCAGTCCCAAGCCTGGATAAAGGAGGAGGGTGACGCTAATGATCTTTGTTATCACACAGTGTCGTTAAACTGAAACTACTACTACTACTCGGTTACGGATAAGGACTTGAATTGCATTATACAGAAATATGATTATCACAGTGTTTATGCACGCATGGTTTACATGCCATTCTGCTTAACTTTAAGTGATATTAACATTAAGTGGCGTTATGTCCACCATAGCTATTAACTGTGCAAAGACTGCAGTGTAGCATTCATTCATGCTGAACACTTAGATAATGCCTCTCCAAGATACTCAGAGGGAGTCCCAACCCAACTCTGGCAAAAAAGAACAGTTTTCAGATGCTTTTGAACAGTGTATGCAGAGTTCCTGGTTAAAAGAATATACAGATTTGAAAGAAGGTTATTCCGCGTGTTGGGCCCAATCACTGAAAGTCACAATGTTGCACTAAATATCGACTTTCAGCAATATCCCATTTTACACGTTGCTTGGTGTAGGCGCTGTATTGTAAGGCATGTCTGCTGACAATTTTTTGCTGATGAGCCGCACTGTTTTGGTAATCTGAATATTATTGTTGGTATTATTTTATTTATATTATTAATTTCTAGCTGTTGCATAATTTTTTATAGCCTTTGGCTGTGGAATTGTTCCTGTAGAAAGAGGCTGGAAAACTATTGCAAATAAATTGAAGGATTGATTGAAGAATTAATTAAGATGTTTAACTGATAAGTCTTAAATCAGATTTTACTTGTAGCGCATACTAACTTCTATATTTTTCATAATCATTAATCAGTCGGAGTTTCATGACTTTCTGTTTTCGATACAGAGACAATGATACTATATCTCTTCATATGTACACATACGGATTAGATTCTTGGTTGTTTTAACCGAGTATATTTCTGTTACATGTATATGTGTGTGTACGAACACATACACAAGTAGCAGAATTATACCTTTTTTATGTAAATATATGTGGAATATCGGTGTAGAAAATAATTTCAGATATTTGAAAAGCAATAAGCAGCATATGATTAAGCATCAAATATTTACCAGAACTTAATGTATTCAGCCTTTTCATGAGAGTTCATATTTAATTATGCCTGTTGATCTATATGTATACCGTGTGCGCGTTGTGTATGATATATCTGTATGTGAGTCCCACCTTGTTAGTAATTGTTATCAGAGTAAGAAATTTAACAATATACCGGCAATGTTCACAAAATTTACTTCTATTTCAATATGGATACTATGGTTTCTGGATGTTTTTTTTAGCTTTATGATATTTATTCAGGAAGTTCCATATGCACATAGCGATTTCCTGTGAAAAGGGTACAACTTTTGGATAAGGGATATTCAATCAGGAACTTCAGCTTAAATGAAGAGTAGTTTATTTGATTAACCCATGCATTTAACAAGATCGTAGATTCAAAATCGAGCCCCACAGAAAAGGAGTTAATTTGCTTAATTTAGCAGTTTGAGTAACTCGAAATTGGATTCTTGTTTGTGAAGAAAGTTTGTGTCATAGTGGGTCAGGTCACAGGTTAAGGTGATAGTTGGGTCAGGTCACAGATGTTGTTAAGGTGATAGTTGGGTCAGGTCACAGGTTAAGGTGATAGTTGGGTCAGGTCACAGATGTTGTTAAGGTGATAGTTGGGTCAGGTCATAGATGTTAAGGTGATAGCTGGTCTCTCTGATGATGTGTGCCATATTCTGGGTGTTAGTCCTGGCACAGGATTCTTTCAATTTGTAGCATTTTACAAGCTGCTGTGAAGATGTTCGGCTACTAATAATATAGATGGATATAATGATAATGGCTATAATAATTATTTATTTAATATTTTCCTATGTACTATGCTTGCAAAATTTTTATTTAAACATTTTTAATCTCATCATCTGTTAATAGATTGATCTTACTTCAGTCTTTAATATGATTAATGCCCTTGTGAGACACATGGTTAGTGTACTTGTCAGCAAGTTTTAATAGCATACTTGTTAGTACATGTTAGTACTCTTTTCTTGTTTCCCTTTAATGGATTAGGTAGACCATGACAGACTTTTAGTCAGGGTAAGAAGGGTAATGTTTTTCTCAGAATACAGTCCATTCATTACTTACGCTTCGTATTCAACGTTTAACATGAATTCGGTCACATTCAATACTTAGTGTCTTATGCTCACATTCACCATTTGAAGTAATCTTATCAAATTCAACATTTAATGTAAGCTTATCGCACTCAATGTTTAACATAATTTGATCACATTTAACATAATTTGATAACATTTAACATAATCTGATCAATTTAACATAATTTGATAACATTTAATGTAGTCTGATCACATTTAACATAATTTGATAACATTTAGCATAATCTGATCAATTTAACATAATTTGATAACATTTAACGTAGTCTGATCACATTTAACATAATTTTATCACATTCAGCATTTAACGCAATTTGATTACCCTCATTCTCCATAAATCTGATTACCTTACATTTAGTCTTTAATTCGAATTCAAACTTTGCTTGTTGTGAAACCAAAACGCAAACTGCTAGTCAAAGGCGAACGATCTCAGGGTGTTACTGAGTCAAAATGTTTTCTGTGTTCAACAGTTCCCTTCCATACTTACCAAATACTTTCTCTACAGCTTTGTCTTCGAGCTACTTACCATAAACATTCCACTTCACCCCAGCCCTTGAGGGGGGGGGGGCATTGCTGAAAATGGAATGGAGCAAAGTAGCAAATAACTTGCCATACCCACTCTAAACGTTTTTGATATTCTCAATTATCCATTACGTTCATGTATGCTTGTGCAGAATGATCATGAGGCCTCGGTACAGCAGTTCTCAGACGTTTCTGTAGAAGCATGTAAAACCAGTTTTTTACCTTTACCATCTGTGTGTTACCTTTTACCTGCGCATTATGCACAGGTAGATTTTTTTATTTGGTGGCCAAGTAAGACACCGTAGTTGAGTACCTGTATTATTTCTAGTGCTCACAACATAACACCAAATGCTCATATGCGAACCTCCTAATATGATAGGACCTTTGTGCACAGTTGCTGTACCCATAAATTTATGGTACTCGAATAGCTGTGCTATATAAATGGCAGAAAAATGACAGGCTTTGTTAAACTGTTGTGACTTGTTTAACAGAACCTTGCTCTTCCTTCTCTGTGCACTGAAGGTGTTTATTTAAGACTGCTCTGTTGCTCCAACCCTCCTGTTGTTCACCCTTTGTCGTTTATCTTGAGACATATCTATTTGTCACTCTTCAGGCTTTCTGTTAAAAGCCACAATCCCACCTTTCAAGAAGTCTTGCCCTGATTCCTTTCAAGAAGTCTTGCCCTGGTTCCTTTCAAGAAGTCTTGCCCTGATTCTTTTCAAGAAGTCTTGCCCTGATTCCTTTCAAGAGGTCTTGTCCTGGTTCCTTTCAAGAGGTCTTGTCCTGGTTCCTTTCAAGAAGTCTTGCCCTGGTTCCTTTCAGGAAGTCTTGCCCTGGTTCCTTTCAAGAGGTCTTGCCCTGATTCCTTTCAAAAAGTCTTGCCCTGGTTCCTTTCAAGAAGTCTTGACCTAATTCCTTTCAAGAAGTCTTGCCCTGATTCCTTTCATGAAGAAGTCTTGCCCTGATTCCATCCGCTCAAACTCCGCCACTGTTCGTACTCTGACAGTGCCAGTCCCAAGCCTGGATAAAGGAGGAGGGCGACGCTAATGGTCTTTGTTATCACACAGTGTCGTTAAACTGAAACTACTACCATCCGCTTCGTCGCCATCCCATTTTCCTCTACCTAAACACAAACCTCCGTAACAGCGCTCCGTAACTCGCAACTGGATTTTGTTCTTCACCTCTTTCTCTGTGTCTGTCTGTTTCTCTCTCTGTCTCTGGAGAACCCCTCTGACTTGACGCAGCACTCGTGAATATGACAGTGCCCTGCGCTTAGCTTTTAATTAGTGCTTTAGAAGTTCTCAGGTCTAGGATTACGATGGCAGGAATGTTCGGGAGCTTTATTGTTTGGGCAACTCTTACAGCACATGGGCTTTGAATTTTTCCGTTCATCTGTTTTGTTGTTCGACTGCATCTGGTTTTATGTCCCATTCATCTTCTGTTTAAGTTTAAAATTGAGAATTTCTTCTCCAGCCATGTCACTTGTTAGGAAAGGCTTTCCATGTATTGTTGTTTTATATCGGCAAACGGATATTACAGTATCACAACCTCTGGTAAGTCTAGTTGTTCTACCGAACCGGCTGGTGTACTGTACTGATGAATTTTTGTAGCTCCTCTTTAGTTAAAGAACCGAAGAGGTATGTAAGAAAGGAACAGGTGTGTCATCTTTGTCGTAATCTTGAACGAACAACTTTAGAACAAACTTACAAGTGTGTGAATATTTGACTTTTTATGTGCAACTTCTTTGTAAAAACTCTGCTCTGATGTATCTGTATTTTAATTAATTGTAGAACGTTTAATTAATGCTGGTAGTTTGCTTTCTGTTTGTTTTTCGTTTTGATTCGTAACAGTGAATATAATTTAATTAACCAAGTTGAGGTGAGCTCCTCTAACAACGCACGGCCTCTTGTGTGGTGGCACGGTGGTAGACTGAAATGCATTTGACCTCAGTGGCCGAGGTTTGAATTCTTGTGTGCAGAATAAAGTTGACAACTCATTGTCAAACCCATGAACGTTGTCAAGTTGTTGGGTTGGTGTTGTCAGGGTTGCACTTTGGCCAAAATATCCCCATGCCTCCAAGGATTTGCGATGATAGTAGTTGTAGAAGATATTAGCAGTTGCTGTACTGTACATTGTATTATTATTATTATTGTGCATTTAATAAGCACTGCTATCTAATGGCCAAGCATCAATTGATGGTACTGAGCAGTAGTGAGTGAAGGACTTGCTCAACTTCCCTAAACAGCGACTATCTCAGGGGAAGAGGATCGAACCCTTACTCTCTACATTAGAAGGCGAGCGCTCTAACCAATTGGCTGCCAAGTCCCACGTTTTATGGTTGTCATTAATGTCTGAAAGTTGTTGTCATGCTCATGTACATCACTTATTGTTTGAAGCCTATGCTAACCATTATGTAATACTGCGGTTCAAGATGGCTGTTAATAATGTGCTGCCAATCTATAGTATGTTGTGGTGAACAGTTGATTTTCGAAGATCATTTACCAGAACCTGAGTTTGTTGCCATTTTCAATTTTGCTTTGGCCCTGTTGAACCGTTAGTTCTTTGTGTTTGGAGTGTGCAGAACCCCTTTGCATTGAAAAGGGCATAGGTGTGACCACTGCTGTCAGTGTTCGCGTTCTTTTAAGTATGTAAATTTCGGTCTGTAAAAACATTGTCGTAAAAGATTGACTTTCATGAGAGAGTGAATGTGTCTTGCTCAAACAGCTTAAGTTTATTTAGGGCTTTGGAGAAAAGGCTCTTCATAAATACCCAGGTAAATACATGTGTACATACTGAGCTTCACTTAGAAATGCAAACCATTATAGTTTTTCATTTAGGATGGTTGAAATTAGAATTGTGCTTGCTAAGGGGTGGTGGGGTGGGGGGTTAAAGTGTGGTGCAAAGGGAATGGCAGGTGACATGATGGATACTATTATCGGGAGGCAGTCCATGGCATAGGGATTTTTGTCTTAGGCCTGGGAGAGGGAAACAAGCACCACTGGACATACTTTAAATTAAAGCTCAGACAATTGAAAGAGGCCCTTCAAAGCACTGGAAACCTAATCTAGTTAAGCAACGTATATAAACACTTAATATACACTTACTATAATTATATATATATTATTATTATTATTATTAGACTGTCATTTATAGCGCGCCTAAACAAAATGGGAATCTTGCACAAAAGCGGGTAACATAAAAATCAATCATAGTAAATCTTAAAGAAACAAGTTTTAAGGTTAGTTTTGAAAATCGATAAGTTTTTACAATATATATGTACATGTATGTATGTATATATATCTTGTGTGTGTGTACACTTAACATATATATTAAAAGATACATATTATATAAATATATCATATACATACTTTCAGAAAGGCTGCTGTGTGTTTTCATGCATAGGCAAGCAGCTAAGCATGACGTACGACCAGCTGCTAGATACCATAAAGAATTGACAATGCATTAATAAAAGGTACAGACGAGACGGTTAAGTCATAAATCATGAATTTTAGGCGTGAAGTTGCAGGTGGATCTGAACAAAACAGCATTGTTACACTGGTTGCTACATGCAACAGGTTTGGCTTTCAACTGGTCTAAGGGTTGGAGACAAAGCCAAGCCATGCTTCTAGACTTGATTTGAAACATCATGTCTATGTAAAGTTTATAAAGTCTTGATTGTTGCTTAACATATTCACTTTGGCAGCTCATTGAGTATGTGGCTGCATCCAAATAGCTGAATCGTGTTCCAGATGGGCCTCCTATAGGCCTTGAACTGGGCCACCTATTGACAACGTTACCAGGGATCTGTGGGGTTGTGTGTCTCAGGATGGTTGCCCTTGCAAGTTCGTTTGACTTTTAGACTGATGTTTGCACCATTTGACCTTTAGACAAATGATTGTGACATTTGCATGACATTGAAGCATGAAACAGCTGTTTTGTATATAAATTTTTAACCATATTTTCCTGCCGTTCATTGTGTTAATAGACTTAATGAGATGTCTGAGGAATCGTATGTAGGACTGTTCAAGGGTGTTGTACAGTAGGAGCCGGTTGCTTTTAAAAATCATCTACTAACTGATGACAGAATACTTTTGTCATCATCGTGTTTAAACTGAACAGTTAGAGAAGCCTTTTGTATCAAAGATGATGAACTTTGCTGTTTAAAATGGAATTGGGTAAAAGCTAGAGATTGTGAACCAGCAATGTGCACTGCAGACATGAAATTTGTGTTGCAGTTATTACTGATAAGGAACATTATGCATGTACAGAGGTACTAGTAGAGTATGAACTCGACACGAAATGGTGTTCTGTCCCCAAAGCTCTTAACATGACACATCCTATTGGTTAACGTGCCATACGAAAACTGCAGTGTAATGCTAAATATTGACTGGTTTACATGCTACATCATGGCCCATGATGAGTTTGTGTTAGTAAGTCCACACTGTATGTTCAAAGCGGAGTGAAGTTTCTGGTGCACTTGGTACTCCCACAGTCCAGCAAAACCAGCTCTGGTTCAATTGCAATGCAGTACTTTACATTACAATGAAGTGTAGGCTTTGTAGCCATTCATTCATTCATTGGACTTATATAAAAGCCTGTCAGATGCTCCGGTATATGTTTATGATGCGGTAAATGTATGTTGAAGTTATTTTGACCGGCCGAACTGTGTCTGACGTTAAGATCTTTTCACATACGGTACAAGTTTTGACTATTGAGTGTGACCCAGAAGAGGCACTGAAAGGCCGTTGATTTGACGTAATTCTCCATTACAAAGCAGTGTGTTTACAGATAACACTACGACGGTCTACAACTGACAAACGGTGTTCATCTGTAAAGGACAGTCACTAAGAATTACCCACTAAGACCCCGTCCGTTCGATGTCCACTTTTTGGCATTGCCATCTCCATCCTTTTGTGAACGTTTGCACTTCCACACAGTATTGAGGCCTAGTTTAGGCTAACCTGTTGATCAGGTGAGGTACTGTCATACTGCTGTATCCAACTAATTCAATCCAATGCAGTACAGACTACCTGACCGCAGTTGGTATTATGAGACACAGGCTATACTGAAAGAATTGTATGTACCGGATATGAAATTTAGATGTAGACGTCCAACGTTGGGCATACACCCTCAGTGTTGTCCATATTTGGGCGACTCCTTTCACCCCCTCTTTGCGGATCATGTTTTCTTTTGTGCATAATTACGTTCAGATCAATGCGTGGTATTTTGCAAGCGATTACTGAAATGAGCATAATAAGAGCCATACACGACAACATTCCTTCGTCGATGCCCTTTTTCAGCATCTGTTGGGTTTTTGAATGGCACCCACTGACTTGTAATGGGAATTTGCTCACTTAGTAAACATTAGTATTTCATGTACATGTACAGTTGTCAACACAGCCTTGTAAATAAACCCAGAATCGTTTTTGAGTGCTGTGTGTTCGGTTGCAGTAATTAGAAGTTTGACTTTTTTGTCGAGTGTACATCCTTACTTCGTTACTTTGGAAAGTAGTGGTTTATGACGGCTCGTCTGTTTACAGGAATTGTCCTAGTAGCCAGGTTAAAGGTTAAAGATATGCATGCTACTCTTTAACACTTTCACGACGAGCTGCATTTGTTTCCAAGTCGCTGTTAGTACACGCTCGTTGTTAAAGTGTTAAATCACAATGAAAAGTCAGTTTCATGAAATCCATGTACTACATCCAATTATTTGAGAGTAAGAGGGTGGGGCAGCATCAGCTTTATCATTGTGAAATCTTTTGTACAGTTGCAAAATAACTAAAACTAAGTCTTGAATTCTGTAGCCATGAAGAAAATATTTGATAACCATTGATTGCAGGTGTTGATGCTGAAGTTTGCAACCATTAGTTGTTAGCCGAATTGACGTCGCGCCACGGTAACTGCTAGTTGTATTTCTGAACGGAGGACTTTGTAACTGCTAGTAGTATTTCTGAACAGAGGGCCTTTGTAACTGCTAGTAGCATATGTGAACATATTAACCGGTGTCTTGTAGGAACATAGAAACATCTAGCTTTCTTAGAAGAGAATTTTCACTGTCACTTGCGATGCACTGTACATTATTCGGCAATAAACTTCTAATTCTTGAGATATGGCTCAACTTCTTTGGTAAGTTTTTACCAATTTTACTGGATGAAGTTTAAATGATTTCTGAAATGAACAAACAGCATTAATTAAGCTACCCTAATTAGCAATTAGCATCACATCATGACACCACTATGCTCAGCTGATTTTGCCACCAGGAAAACTGCCACAATTTGAGACATTTAAGAGCTATAAAAATTTATTTCAAAATAAAAAGTAATCCCTGCACATTCATGAAGCTACTTTCAACCTGATACTGACCTTTAAGTCACAAGAGCATGAAGTTTTATTAACAGAAACCCACAAAGTTCAATTGACATTTCACATAGCAGCTGCAATGTTTTTGACTGAACACAGGTACATGGTTTATCTCAGGAACAGTTGTTTGCATAACTATGGACCTGCAACTCCATGGTATGGGGTCAGAATCTGTAAACAAGGTTGCCCACACACACAGACCTTGATAAATACATATGAACTTTACTAGAGGGACCATTTGAGTAATCTGTAGGGGTCTGAAATCTGAAGTCATGCCACTGAACACAGTCAGATTTCTAGGTGCCATGGTGATCTAAGTAAGTAAGTACTATGTATAGTCTTTATTGACCAATTGCTAATCGCACTTTGGTGTACAGACATGTAATAAACACAGAGCTGACCCCAGTACCATATTGCAATAAAAGTGTGCTCATTACATAAAGAATTCAGTTTGAAGTCTGTCTTACAGCTTACAAAACACTGCACTCTAATCATTCATTACTTGAATTTGTATAGCGCCTCTTCAAGGAAACTACTCAGAGGTGCTCCCAACCCCAGTGCAGCCAACATATTACTTCTCAATGATCACGCCTCATACTATATATTGCACTCTAATGGATATCAAGACTATTACTGTGCCGCACACCAAAATGGGTTGGGTTCTCGGCGTCTGGTCTGAAGCTTTGGTATTCACTGCCCATGGTTTAGTGTGTTCTGTCAATCGTCCAATGCATTCAGAAGTGAACTTAAAACTCGCCTGTTTCACCTTGCTTACCATCTGTAGCTTGAAATTAGATTTCAACCTGATTTATCTAATAATATATTTTTTGTTTAACCAATTCAAACTGACAAACCGCAGCATGATTACATGATATAGTAGTAAAACAGATGATAACAAGTTTAACCCTTTAACGACGAGCTGCCTATGGTTTCCCATACACTTTAGTACACGCTCGTCGTTAAAGGGTTAACAGGAGTCGTATTTAACTGTATTCAATCAACCTTGACTTTACTATGGATTTACAATAGCAAAGTAGTTAGCATGTGGGACTGTCAATCGAGAGGTTGGGGTTCAAATCTCCACCAGAACAAAAATTTGGTTTAAGATTTCAGTTCCATCTGGACCCCTAGCCAACTATGAGTACACTGACTGTACACTGTCGGGGGGAAGATGAGACAGCGAGGGAGAGGACTGGCCACCTGCCATCATATACCAAGGGTAAGAAACATGAAGTCGCTAACACATCATACTCGCATCGTCCACTCTTCAAACAGAATTGATCTTCTAGTTCCTCATACTAGAACAGCTATGGCTTAGTCCCGGTCCCTTACCTCAATTGGTCCCTCTCTTTGGAATGCGTTGTCTCCACCTACTCGCTCTCAAATTCTACCTAGTAACCCCCCTCCTCCTTTGCTTTTCTCAAAACCTATTTCTTCTCTCGTGGCCTTGTGCACTCGGAGTGCCTCTTAACGGTTCACCCTACTAGAGGCGCTTTATAAATGTTTCAATACAATACAATACCCATGGCTGCACAGGGCACGTGAACTCAAAATGAAGAAGTCAAAGGCAAGCACAATCTGCCACAGACTCCACCCTGTTAAGCCTATTATAGGCAAGAGCAATTTTTCGTCTCAAGACATTTACCATATAACATTCCTAAATTCTATTTATAGACAAAAACCATTATCTCAATCCCAACAAAGAAGCATGCAACAGCAGCTCTACTGGCCTTAAATATTTATACGCATAGAAGCTTCCAAGGTCTGAGTACCTTGTGGCAGCAGCCACCTGAAAAAGTTCTTGCGGTAAAAACCGTGAGCAACAACATTCTTAACACTTTACGACGAGCTGCATTGGTTTTTCAGTCAATTAGCATGCTCTCGTCGTTAAGTGTTAAATACAGACGAAATACGAAAGAGATGTTTTCGCTGGCATTCATTTTCGTTTATTCGCTGAGGAAGCGCGTCTGTTCGATGGCTTCCTCGCATGGAAAGTGTCCATTGCTCGATCGAGTCGCATGAACTTCTGCAGCAGTAGGAGTGTTTCGACTGGAAGTATTCTGTAACGAACACAAGCAATGATAGCATCAGTTTATTTAATTTTAATGGGAGTAAATCTTTTGCTTAATATAATGAACACCAGATTATAGCAGCCCCTCGAATATGGAACAATCTTCCTACGGACATTAGAAATTCTACAGCCCTCGCTGTCTTCAAGAAACATCTAAAAACTGAACTTTTCACACAGGCCCATCTTGAGTGACTTAACCCTGCTCCTCAAAGTGCTTCTGAATCGTTGCTTTCGAGTCATCGACTGCTTACGAACACGGCACTCAAATCTCTATTATTATTTTATTTTTTATTTTTTTTTTTTATTATTATCACTGAAGAGAATTAATAATTCACCAGAATAAATACTTGCTGGTTGTCCACAGTACAGTTAAATTCGACTTCTGTAATAATTTTTGATCATCCATTCATACTATGAATTGTAATAATACTGCGTTGTGTTAGTTTGAAATAATAAACGGAGATTATTATTATTATTAGTAGTAGTATTATTACAACTCTGTAGTCTAACTTACATTACGCATGCATACCATTTATTTCTAGAGCTCTCTCCCTGTGTTTGTCCGCTCTGCTCAGTCGCTTGTGTCATTTCGTTCTCAACTTAAAACTTGTATTTTTCAAATTACTTAATATACACAGGATAAGCAATTAGTGAGTCATAAACCGTTACTAAGAAAATGAAGTCGCTAACACCTCTTACCCAAAGCTGCATTTTGGGGTTAGCTTAAGAGACCTCTTTTCCTGACCAACTTAAGAACAAATTCTAGTCAATGTCTCATGTACTTAATTTAAAATTTAAGTCGGTCGCTGTACAGAAGCCGTAGTCATGCCAAAGAGCCAATGACACTAACTGTTTCAGGAAGTTCATCATGTACATTACTCGTGGAATAATACAGAACTGTTGATTGATGCACACGGCATTAACGATCTTCCAGGCCACGTAATGCTTGTCAAGCGGTGGAAACAGACTCTGAAACCTAAAGCAGTAACAAGCTGGAAATATTACACAATCAAAAGTGTTCAAATGTATCATAAAAAGGTTAGAGTCAATTACACTGTTACATCATAATCTGGCACTACACTGTTACATAATGATACACCATCAAGTAGTCTTACTCTGAAATGCAAGTATTGCAATCAAAGTTATTCATCGCAACAAATTACAAGGTGAACGCTAAAACAAACATCACTATGTTAGTCAAACAAAATAAAATATATGTAGGTCAAAATTTTCTAGAGACACAGAAGACTTATAATTAACATTCCAATTACCGCATCATCAGTTGTAGTCAGATTCTAAGACTTAATTATCATTCCAATTATCATTAAATATAATAAGAATTCAAAGACTGTATAACCATTCAGATAATTGTACACATGCATAACAGATGTTTGTATTCAGAGGCTGTGACTGTTAATTATCATTGAGACAATCACTGATTATAATCAGAAATTGTATTCTTTCTTCAGCACCAAAAAAGCTAAGTTAGGAGAAAGAGTTTATTCACAGGCTTTCAATACCAAGAAACATCTGAGAGACAGGTATGATTGGGTGCAAAATCAGACAGACACAGACAGACAGACAGAGACCGATAGACAGAGACAGATAGACAGAGACAGACAGACAGATAGAGACAGACAGACACAGATAGACACAGACAGACACAGACAGATAGACAGAGACAGACAGACAGATAGAGACAGACAGACACAGATAGACACAGACAGACAGAGACAGATAGACAGAGACAGATAGACAGAGACAGATAGACACAGAAAGACACAGACAGATAGACAGAGACAGACAGACAGAGACAGATAGACACAGACAGATAGACACAGAAAGACACAGACAGATAGACAGAGACAGACAGACAGAGACAGATAGAGACAGACAGACAGAGACAGATAGACACAGACAGACAGACACAGACAGCCACACAGACAGACAGAGACAGATACAGTGATCGATGCACTGAAATTGTTACCTTGGCTTAACGCCTTCGAACATATCGGTGTTGACATGGTAAGGGTGGATGGAAGTGACGTGTATGCCATCCTTTCCATCTCGTGCCAGTTCCATTCGAAGCGACTCGATGAATCCAAGTGCTCCAAACTTCGAGGCACAGTAGTCGGCCGCTCCGCCGAGTCCCATGAGACCGAGCATTGAGTTGATGCTCACGATGTGGCCGTGGTTACGAGTCATGACATCACCGGCAGAAACTCCTTCACTGTCTAGAATTGAATAGGAAATTGACAACACAATATGAGAGCATCTTAAAATGTGCTAAATAAAAGCCCAGATACATACATACACACACACATACATATATACATGCATTCATATATACATACATGCATGCACACACACACATACATACACACATACATACATACATACACACGCATACATACATACACAAACACATACATACATACATACAGAAATACATACATGCATACATACATATCATTCTGTTTTCATTTAATGTAACTGACACTATGCAGGACTGTAACTCTAATTGGTTTGTTGCTTGAAGGGCCACACAATTTCGAGGTCAGTTACAATCAGACAGCCGTGTCGATATCATAGTTGATTATTTTAACACTATTACAAATCCTCGCAAAACGATGGCTTCAGGGGGCCTGTCAAAAATCTTAAATCTCCTTTTGTTCGGCAAGCTCTAAGCCAAGAAACGTCTCTTGCAATTTATATAGGCATAACGTTACATTTCACAACACATAAAAAGAAACTTGTGGGTGAATGCAGTAGTCTAGGCCTGTCGGTTTCATATGATACAGTTAACCAAAATATCAATATCTTCTCTTTTAATGACAAGACATGACTCATAAATAAAACTGTCTA
The DNA here is from genome assembly GCA_020284085.1 of Aporrectodea caliginosa. Classification (NCBI taxonomy): domain Eukaryota; kingdom Metazoa; phylum Annelida; class Clitellata; order Crassiclitellata; family Lumbricidae; genus Aporrectodea; species Aporrectodea caliginosa. The sequence continues at coordinate 1,096,605 of JACEVL010000470.1, forward strand.
CCCAGAATTGAGCAAGTAAGTTGACTTCGATGGTTTTCTCGATGTCTTCCGGATGACTGCTGACGACCGAATTTCCATACACAATGCCTGCATTGTTCACCAGAATGTCGACCCCACCATAACTTCGCTTAACGTCGTTAGCCTAAAATTAAATCACAAAATTATTTACGTGTGCATTACAGTACAGTTATAATAGTCTAGTCTCTAATACTGCATAATCAAGCATTGATGTTACTTGCTGCGCTGTGACAGCTAGTTATGAAATAAACGACAATACAATACAATATATCTATAGTTTAAATCCGAGGATCATATAAAATATACAATACAAAACAATTGTAATTTGATAATATATATCATATAATATATATTACATTATTTCAATATATATATATTGATTATACTTTATACAACACAATACAATTGAAATTTGATACAGCCCCTCTCTCACAGTAGGTGAACTTTAACACTGGGTAACAGGAAATATCACACAGTTTCATGGTACCTCTGCAATTTTCTTCTTATGGGACTTTGTTTGAAGATTTCTGTTATGTTTGGACAACAGGAATAACTACTGTGCACCTTAAGTTAAAAGTAAAAACTGGCCTACTTCATACTACGAGAATTTACACCCAACAGCAGCCAGAAAAGCACACGAAAACACTCTTCAATGCCGATTCAAATAACAGAGCAAGTATACAAGTTAATGAGTGAACAAAGAGTGAGTAAGTACGAAAAGCAAGAGTAAGTTAAGTAAGTAAGTGAAACAGCTCACCAGAAACTGAACTTGGTCCCTGTTGCTGACATCACAGACCATGTAATCACAGGCGACACCCTTCAACTGAACAGCTTTCGCCGTTGCTGAAAGCGTCTCTTCATGTCGACCCCAGAGTATTATCTAAGAAACATGCAACCATAATCATAAATGTATTCTCAAGATTTCTACGGCACCCAAAGAAAGTGAAGTCGCAGGAACCAGCTTATTTACAGGCGCTCAGTCAAAACAAACTCGATAGGTAGGTATCAGTCAAGGGTTCATATTCAGATCAAATTCAGTTCCAGGCTAAATTCAAAGGGTCAGGCAGTTAGATTATTATCTCATTGTCTTATCCAGAAAACATAAAATACGTTACACTCACATTGTACAGTACACGCGACATAATCTGACCTAATGACCTCTATAGTGCCATCGCAACAATCTGTATATAATCAGTCTTCACTTTAGGCCCATATGTAAGTAAATGGGAAATGGCATCCACTTGGTTATCGCCATAGGTCATATAACAACCAATATTCATACAGTGTCTTTTGGTATCCACTTTGGTTCCCATAGCAACCAGTACCAGCTTCCATATCCTCTTGGTTTCTACTATGGGTCACCATGGCAACCAGCATCCACTTTGGTATCTTTTCAATCACAAAAAAATAGTTAAATAGGCACATCATTCAACTTTTATCACTATAATGATCAAGACAGAATGTTCAGACTGTCTTGATCAGACTAAATTATTTGTACACAAAAAATTAATGTGGTTGGCAATTGGTTAATTAAAGGATATTCTTACTTAGTTACTAATTTGCCAAAGTAAGCACAAAAATGTATATTAATATAGCACCATTAAGAATCTTCATGGAAGCGCTGAAAAATGTGCAGCCAACCGAAACTATTCCACATAGTATTAGATGATACAACAACCAACCTGTTTGGGTCGTCTTTTGGCAAACTCGTTCGCAACCAGTCTTCCGATTCCTTTTCCGCCACCAGTGATCAGCACAACATCTCCTTCAATATCTTTGTACTTCCTCGGCCAAAAGAAGAAGATGGCACCAACAAAAGCACGTGTGATGCTCACCGCAATATTCTTAACTAACCTGACGTACTCCATGATAGAAGCTGAATTGCGGTATTGGAAAACTGCGAAAAAGAAATCAAACTAATGTATAAATTGAAATACAGTATACTGCCACACAACATTTCCTATGATATTCTTTGGCATACATTTACACGAGTTTTGCACCCGCAATACATGAGATAGTCTCCAGTGTAAACTAACACAGGTTACTTTAGGCACACTTCAAAGTTTACTGATGGAAAAGCTCTGCATTGAAAATTATGTCTCAGTATCGAACCTCTTCTACTACATCAGGTAATGGTGTATGATAGGAAGTGATACACTTTGCAGAGAATAGCTTCGTGACAGAAAACACTGGTGCCAAAGAATCATGCACAGCTTCAACTCTGGCAGAGCAAGACAAAGAAATAAACATGGAAGATAGAGAATGGTGTTTCCTTGCACATGATTCTGTTTTGTGCTCTAATAACAGCTCTAACACTGTTTGATCAGATAATACGATTTCTGGCCCATGGTCTTCAAAAATCAGAGGCAACAACCATTTTTAATTGTTCAGTGTTTCTTAATGCAGTGTTGAAATGTTTTAAGCGTCACATGCTATGCTGTTTAGAATAGTTTTAAAATATCGTTATAGTAATCTCAAACTTCTACAGCGCCCAAAAAGGCGAGGTCGCGGGAACCAGCTTATTCACAAGCGCTTACTCAAAACAAAATCGATAGGCAGAGGGTCAAGATCCAAATGGTCAGGCAGATGCATAAACTACAGTTATGTTTATTGCTGATGGTTTCTCGACTCTTTCTCTACGTTATACAAAAGTATCACTATTTGGGCAACTGAACTTTAGGCAAGCTTATAGTATCGGGGGCTGAAGGATATAGTGCGTAAGCTTACTGGCATCGTGTGTGTCGGTTAGGGTCAGGTTAGGGGTCGTGAGGGTCGGTTAGGGTCAGGGTACGTGTCGTCAATAAAAACCTGGTACCGTCCGGCCCGATAGCATGGGAAATATTATCCATGACCCTTATCCCCCACTATAAGTTTGCCCTACTTTAACCGTTGTCATATAACCATTCCAAACCTACTAATGGCATTTTATTTTTTAGCGATATAGACTGACGGTATAGTAGCTTTATGTGGGTCCATAGTTCATTGGTACGAAGGAAATGTCGAGCTTATGTTCACCTGAACCCACCTTGCAAATCGCCTACACACCCTCCTAATATTAGAGTAAACGAGTGTCGAAGTGCAGTGGACTGTTAAAAAAGATGAAAAGCGACAACAAAGGAAAACAATTGTAGTCAAACTTTTATTCTGGTTTGTTTACGAAAACGCACGCCCGGGTCACAGATTACATACTGACCACTGCCTTGATGCATCACTTTTAATGACGTAATAATAATCGTAATCGTAATCGTAATCTCCAAACTTCTAAAAGCGCCACTCGAAAGCCAAGCGCAGGGAACCAGCTTATTCACGAGCGCTGCATCTAGTCAAAAGGGTTATCCGAGAGAGTAGTCCGAAGGAGGTCCGTTTGACCATCGTTGAGTTCGACTAGCTAAATCGATTTATAACCAAACGAAGCTTTTCTTCAGTGATAATAATAATAATCTTCGTTTAACATTTTAAAACTGACAGGAACGCAGAATGATTATAATTCAGTATGAACGGATGATCACCAGTTACTACAGGAGTCGAATTTAACTTACACCACAGCCATGCAATCAATCAATCAATCAATCAATCAATCGTTTATTTGTAGCCAAACAACAATAAACAATAATATTATAAATCAGATTGCACTTTTAAGTATGGATTGCTGAATGCCACAAGGGAAGGCCCTGAAGGGATCAAAGATCAAAGATCCCGCTAAGTAAGCGACCATCACACGTCCTAGGCTACATCTCATTTTACTAACGCGCCATCTCGCAAATGATAGGCTGAGTGGACCTTTGGGAGGGCCCGGGAAGCGATCCCGCTTCCTTCTGCTCTTCACGTTAGTGATGTTACCACTACTCTTTTGGAGGGCGACTTCGGATCCGAGGATTTTGCATAGCAATCTTGGGATTTCTACAGGACTGGTTTGGGGTTAGGCTACGTTACAATTACCACCTTGGTGGTCTATTGTTATAGAACTTTCCAACAGTGCCAGCAAATCAGATTAGAAAAAACTCGCTTTATTATTTAACATTTATTATTATTATTGTAATTTGTAAACATTGTAATTTAATGTTATATGCTTCTGTTTTTCTTTGCCAATTATTAGCTCGGCGTTTTTGTGAACAATTGCGATTGTTAAAACTCATTTCATATTTCATCACAACGTTTTCTTTTTCAGTAACTTTGGGATTTTATGGTCCACTTTTGGTCAATCTTGGGAAGTTTTTGGGAAGAATTGGGAATTTAGGAAATTGGAGAGTGGTAGGCTGGTAGCACCAAAGATTTTAACAGAGAGGTTACTGGCAGCGCATGCCGGGAAAGCAAATGGCGACCGGTGGGAGTATCGGAGAAGAAAGGCGCCGCCGCCGTGGTAAAAGACACAAGGCACCGGTCAGCTGCCTTTCCTCTTCCGATGGTACGACCCCTCACTCGTCGGGTAACATGATCGCCCGCCCTGAAATGGGTTTCTACTGTTTTGATGTAATTCATGGCTACCTATACGGGTACGAAGCCCCGAAAGCAGCGGCGACCATCACGAACAACGACTGCTAGTAAGTATGATAGATACAGAATTATACAATTGTACAATATGTACTTGTTACGTGTAGTTATTACGTTTGTGTGTATAATTAGTACACTTGTCAGGGATGAACCTGTTAATTTTAAATTATCAGTTCTATTTTCTTTAATTCGGAACCTAGTCGTTTTAAATTAGATGCGTAATTGATCCCTAGCTCATTGTGAAACAAAGCAGGCTTCGGTAAGTAAATTTCAGAGTGAATAAAGAGCTTGAAGGTGGATTGGGAGGATCAAAAAATGCCAGAGAGAATGTAGAGAATGTGTTGAAAATGAAAAGAAAATATCAAACAAAAGAGAAGGAAGAATTTTCTAAAGACTTCAGGTGCAATGGAAAAATGTGACTTAGATTGTCCAAGTAAGACTGCTACAAATTACACATAGCTTAAACCTCAATGCTTAAAATAGACATTTCAGGCTTATCAATTAACAATTTCTGCCCTAGTTAAGTGTGTCCATCCTTTAACTCTTCTGTATGATTTCATTCTCTTTTTAAGCCCACTATTTGTGACATGGAAAACTGGCAAAGAACGTAACCTGCGAGGCTGCATAGGAACATTTTCACCTGTCGCACTGCTTTCTGGACTTGGTGAATATGCCATTACCAGGTGACGAAAACATTTATTAAACATTCTGATCTGTCACAGTAACTTTGTACGTAACATTAATGTTGATACACAAGGCTTTTTAACATTGGCAATAGGCGTGAAAATGTGGCACAAACCTTGTAATGAAAATTGAAAGACGCCCTATATAAGGAAAGCTGCCTATCTGAGCAATGTAGTTATAGAGACTTTTGTCAAAATGTTTTATGCTGGTACATTTATGTTTTGTTCATTTGTAATTAAATAAGTTAGGAAAATTTTTGCAACATCCGAAATAATGGCTAAGATATGCACTGCTCTAGAACTTTGGTAACAGCCAAATTGTCACATTAAGATTTTATTTGGGTTAACTTGCTTATCGACAATAAATCTTCAGGCTAATTATTATTATTATTAAATTATTATGCACTTATATTAGTGCCCCTATCTAATGACCAAGCATGAATCAGTTATGCTGAGCAATTGTCAGTGAAGGAGTTTTTCTAAGTGCCTACACATTTGCCATTGCAGAGGAGGCTTGAACCCATACTCACCTTGCTATAGGGGGAGCACTCTAACCATTCGGCTATCATGTGCCACAACTGACTACCATGTCCCACAGTCGGCTACCATGCCCCATTTTCACTATTATAATCATTAATGGATATCAGTGTGTTCATGTTATAAATAATAATTATGATGTAATTACCAGCTATAGATACTAATTATGGTTATGTCTTAAGTTGACCTGTTGTGTATATTTTTTGCACTAGTGCTACAAAAGACAATCGTTTTAGTCCAGTCACTAAAGCTGAACTTCCCAAACTGCATTGCTCTGTCTCGCTGTTGACGAAGTTCGAAGATCGTAGAGATTACTTGGACTGGCAGGTCAGTTGCATTCGCTAAGAGCATGTAATGTAATGTAACAGAACACTTGTATAGCGTGCCTTAAGAAGCTCTTAGTGCATGCCTAATGTGCCTATGATCCCCTTTTTTCAACACTTGAAACTTTCTTCTTTATTACTGATTTTAGCTTTTTAAGTTCAGGTAAACCTCTGTTAATGAAACCAGGCTAATATATAAATCCTTGATGAAGAGAATGAAAACTATTCCTGGTGCACTATTACTTGACCCTTTACAAGGAGAGGGATTAGTTTTTCATGCATTTTAGTATGCAACTTCTTTAACCCGATGAGCTGCATTTCCCATACATTTTAGTACAGTGTTAAAGTGTTAAATGTACCTATCTGGATCACTATCATCATTTTGTAGTGTGTACGTAGTGTGTATATATGGTTGGTTGGTAGTAGCTGTTTAATAATGCTTTGACTTAATAAAAAGGATTATAAACAGTGTGGATTTTGGATATATAAGTACGTATATATTTACCTGTGTATTTATATATAGTGTCTTTTTAGAACCGTGTAAAGGCGCTGAACAGATTAAAGTATTCTTTTAAACACTTAACGTTAGTTTATTGACGTCTCTGTGGTTTATTGTAGACAGTGTATTGAAGTTATTCTCAAAGGTTTTCTTTTCTTGTTGCTAATTTTTAAAATGTTTAAATTGTTCAAGATCGGCAAACATGGCTTGCGGGTTGAATTCCTGTCAGAAACAGGGCACCTACGAACAGCCACATACCTACCTGAGATACCCATTGAACAAGGTAACTCTTGTGACATATCTGCAGGCAGGCCTTTTTTAATGATTGATTAACCTGTGCAATTAGTCCCTTTTGGGATACATTAAAAATATCTTTAATTACAGTAATATTAATAAGCCTGAAGACCTTAGGTATAAGATGGTGAGGTAATGGTGATATAATAATAATATTAATAATAAAGACTAATAATGTCTGATTTTCCAGAAATCAATAATTTTATACTCTGAGCATCATTTGTTATTAGATCAGTTCTAGCGTGCACTTTAGAAAATGTATAATTTAGCCAGAGACTTCAAAACCACTAAATAAATTGTATATGTGCTGCTTTTAACAGGATGGAATCAAGTCCAGACGGTTGACTCGCTGCTCAAGAAAGGTGGCTACCTGGGCACCATTACAGAGACCTTCCGGAAGACGGTCAAGGTCATGACCTATCAGACGGAAAAGGTGTCAATCAGCTATGCCGAGTACATGAAGTGGGTGAGAGGCGGCCGCCGCACTGTCAGTCAATTGCCAAATGCTCCACCCCCAGCTCAGGTCACCTCCTCCCTTCGCACGATGTCCATTGCCGGGCAGCTGCAGTTTGGGTGCGTTCAGTTCGCGCAGCCGAGCCTCTGTTTTTTTCAGCAGTGTCAGACACGATCCTGATGTGACCTGAAAGAAACTTAGGCAAATTCTTGGCTGCTAAATAATCGACGGAGTTTCCTCTGCCAAGCGGTTGTAGTGACACGCTAGATGTACTCTTGAAATGCAACGTTTTCGGTGTTGGCAGTTTTGCAATGTTTCATTTGCTGGGACGCGGCTTCATCTCGGTGCCTCTTATTCCTCTGGAGGTCTTCCTGTACCTAGGTTCTGCATGTGAATGCGGGTTTCTCCGGGAAATGCTGGTTCCTCCAAGAAATGTAGGTTCTTTTGGGAAAATCAGTTCTTTGGGGCACGCGAACAACTTTGTGGAATGTGAGTTTCTTGGGGATTGTGAGTCTCTCAGGAAATGCATGTTCCTCAAATGTATATGAGTCTTTTTCTCAAGAGATTGAGGGTTCCTCACATGGACATGGGTATCAAGACTAAGGGACCTGTTTGAGCTGGATAAGATAGAAAATGGGCTAGATCAAGTTATGAGAGGTGAGGCCATACAGTGTAGGTTGTGATAGGCAAAAGTGTAATAGTCCTCGTGCACAGGGCCTACTACGCCATGGGGGGGATGGAAGCAGACTGCTTCCAATTGGTGCCAGGGGGGAAAAATTTTACTATGCAGAGTGGAAAAATTTGCCTCCCAGGGGGGAAAAAGTTCGTCTAGGGGGGGAAAAAAGTTCATCCCAGGGGGCGAAAAAGCAAAAAAAAAAAAAAGGTCATCAGAAAATTTTAGGAGTAGTTTTATAAAAATTTCCTGGAAAAATATTAAAATTTTTAAATCGTGGCGACGAAGGGGGGATTGCTTCCACCTCACAGGGGGGATAGTAGGCCCTGCTCGTGCATGTGTACCTCCAAAATTAAAATTTGGACATTTTTTAATCGAATGACACGATCTCTTGGGTCACATCAGCCAGAGGACAAAAATCACCCTTTTAGAAAAGGCCCAAAGAGGCGGCTGAGGGTACAAACCATAGGCTTCCGCTGAGTTTATAGGGGATTCGGTCCCAAAATTCTTGTGTGGTTTGAGTTGCTAATGGTTGAGGTTCCTGAGCAAGTGGTAGAGCTAGTTGAGCCTACGCTGAGCAGTTTAGCTGAACTGACTTCTTCGGTAGATTAGTCTTTTTGATTGTTATTTCACGCTAAGCGTCCGTCGACTTATGTCTTGGGCATATGATAATGGAGCTATATAAATCGACTTGAATTAGATCTTTAGCTACAGAAGTAATTAAATTCGATCTTTAGAAGAGTCGCAGTTTTCACACGACCTGTAGGTAGAATGCTTGCACCTGCTTTGATGCTTCATTTTAAAACTAGATGTAATCTCCAAGATGTTTCAACTCCGTATAACTCTGCATAATATTTTACTGCACTTGTCTAGATCTGGCAGCTATGCGTGTAGCGCTTTTGGCAGGTCCTTTGAAGGTCCTTGGTGTCTTGGTGCATATGTAAATATGTATGTACATAAGAACATACATACTAATACAAGGTTATAATCTGTAGTTGGAGGCTTCCATAGATTGTTGCTTCTAATATTCATGCACTGCATTATTTAGTTTGCAGAAGTATTTGATTTCAGCTGTTGTTTTTCTTTTGTTGGTTTTTGTTTTTTGTTGTTTTTCTTTTGTTGGTTGTAGTCTAATGCACATGATAAGGAAAGCACTCTGTGTAAATTCTATATCACATTTTAAATCTGAATTAGATTTCAATCCCATGTTACTAACTGCATTGCAGAAGATGCATTGATAAAAATAATTGTCGTGTTTTGACGAAGTTCTAGTGTACTTTTGTGCAATATCCAATCAGAATGAATGATTAACTAGTAACTTCTATAGCACCAGTGTCTAATGCACAAGGGATCAATCGATGGTGCCTGTCTGGTGGGGGTTTTTTGAACAGAAGGGGCGAGTCCGGCTTCAGGCCATAATATATCCTGTATTTGGCCCTTAAAAGATATGTAGGATGATTTATTCTTGACCACAATACTGTAGACAGCACAGTTTGAAAAACAATAGAAATTGAAAAGTTAAATTAGAGATTATAGGCCATTGTAGAATGTAAAGCAGAATGCGGTTAGCAATTGGTGCAATACAGGATATACTTACTTAATAAATGAATAGGCTCGTTTTCTACCGGATTCTTATAAAAGCTTCGAGAGGTACCGAGTTGAAAGCTATTAGCGCCGTTGTATTGTCAGTGTGCAGACTCACGTCTTTTTTTGGCCGTAATTAGTAGTAGTTTCAGTTTAACGACACTGTGATAACAAAGATCATTAGCGTCGTCCTCCTCCTTCATCCAGACTTGGGACTGGCACTATCGGAAATTAAAAAGTATGATTAGAGATTATAGGCCATTGTAGAATGTAAACCAGAATGCGGTTAGCAATTGTGCAATACAGGATATACTTACTTAATAAATGAATAGGCGAGATGTTCAGACCATTTTGGAGTACACTTCCCTGTGATTGTCTACGGGAGATTAACGAACTCGGCTCGTGTGATGGAATGAATATTGACAGATTAATTTTTTCCTGAACAAAAATTATTGCGAAGGAAATTGTACAAAGGATGCTGTGCATAATTGTAATTGTAACTGAACATTTATATAGCGCCACTATAAATTGTTTACAATTTATTGAATGTGAGTATTACTGTACCGGATCTGATCGGTGAATTTCAAATTGTTTTTGACGGGATTATTGGATGGATATTGACTAAGAAAGGAAATAAATTGTTTGATGTATCTAATTTGATGTAATGATTTTACAGTTTTCTGAGTTTATTGTTTTCTTGTATTATACATGAACAATGATTGCAGTAGATTTTTTATGCCTATTATAGTTTCAATATTTCTTTGGTCACGATGTGCAATATGGCATCAGGAACTGGCAGCAAATAAAGGATGTTATTGTTTATTTAGATTTTTGTGTGTGAAATTGCTTGTTTATTTTTACTAGAATTTTATGCTGACATTTCTGTAGGAGTGTTAAATGCTGAGAGCGTGAAGAATAAATTTTCAGTGCTTTAAAATTCTGTGAAGTTGTAAGATAACAGGAGGCAAGATAATAGGAATGGTTTCTGATAGCATACTGCTGTTGATAGCTCTTAATGGATCTGTCTGTCTCTGTCTGTCTGTCTGCCTGTCATCATGATATGTATAACTTTGTAATGGCAAAAAATGTCATGGTATCACTATTTCTTTGTCTGTAATATGTAAAACTTCTGTAATGGCACAAAAATGTCATGGTATCACTGTTTCTTTTCTCACCTATTACCTTGTCATGTTAGACTTTGATCATAGCACCTAGAAATTTCGTAGTACTGTATTTCATTGTGTGGTAGACATGGTCTCGTTTTAACCAGATTCTGACTATACTGGCCTCGATTTTAACTGTCTGTATGACTAACTGCTTTGGTGTATGGTGTAGTGGCGCTAGTTACTGTTTAACGACCACTGTGTGGTAACGAGGACCATTAGCGTCGCCCTCCTCCTTTATCCAGGCTTGGGACTGGCACTGACAGAGTATGATCAGTGGCGGAGTTAAGGTGTAGTGGCGTGTATTGATTCTGGATATTATGCCCCGTGCTTTGGTTATGTCAACGTCACCGTGCTTACAGTAGTGAAGAATGATCGTCCACGTTGAAGCCATTAAAGTCAACATTTGCTCGCGATCGACAGAGTACAAACAGACCCACACCTCCTCCACCTCTCCCGTCAAGAAAAGCAAAGGCACACACAACGAACCGTAATTAATTAATCTTCGACGACGCCGGCTGACAACAGATGTCGCGCTGACATTCCAACAGATGGCGTTCACAGCGGCCTGCGTGACGTATACGCAGTGCGTACGCAATATGTGCATTCCCCGTCGTTACGGTAGGCCAGAGCGGTCTTAACGCGACGCCGCGCCCTGAACGGGCAGCCAGAGGTAAGCACGCGTAATGTCCGTACGGCTCTTCCGTATTCTCTACTTGGCTGATTACGAATAGGCCGTGTGGCCTACGTTAGGCCTTGTCGCAAATGCATTGATCGAAGCGCAAGCAAGCTCGCAACAGGAACGAAGGCTGCGTTTAGCGATCAGTAGTAGGTCTGTCTCGATTCGACAATATTAAGCACCAATGCGTGTACGGTCGTGGCGGCCTATGTAGGCCTGCGCGTTGCCAAAAAGCCTGCTTTGTAGCCCTAGTTGAACAGGTAGGACTTCTTACAACTTCCTTAACTAATCACATTCTCGCTTAGTTGAAAACCTGCGCAGGCTACTTGTAAAGGAAGCGTAGCCTACGATTCTATAAGCTAAAGTTTGTAGTTTAATATTAGCGGACGATCTGTCACATACTTTTAAAACACGCGTGTGTGTATAGGCCGACATATGCTTATGCGGGCCTTATATACATTTTTAACAGGTAGCCTACCATTTACATAGGCTACTGTTATATACACATGTGTTGTGTAGCCGCTGTTTCAGAACTATACCCTAACGCCGGGTCCATGCAACTATAAGCCCATTGTAGCTTTCTGTTTTTAGGCCAGCTGTGGCCTATTCAAGCGCGGCTGCTATTTCCTTTCATCGCTGCATTGGTAGAGCATGCGTCCCATGTGTCTATGTGCGCTTGAGTGTCGGCTCGCCTCCCGAATGTGACTTGTTTCAAAGATTTGAATCTTGGACTATAATCGTAATCTCCAAACTTCTAAAGCGGCACTCGAAAGTCAAGCGCATGGGACCAGCTTATTCACGCGCGCTGCGTCTAGTCAGAGGGGTTGTCCAAAAGAGTAGTCCGAGGAAGGTCCGAGTCCGGTTTGCAGAGGATCAGAGGGGCACAGCTGATGTTACGGTGGGTGTCGTTTAGGTCGAGGATTGGAAGGCACAGGATCAGGTGAATCAGGGTAAGAGTTCTTGACAAGGAGAGATTTTAGTTTCAAGTGGAATTGTAATCGTAATCTCGAAACTTCTAAAGCGCCACTCGAAAGCCAAGCGCAGGGCACCAGCTTATTCACGAGCGCTGGATAGCACGGTCCGTACACGGGGGCCTTAAATGGCGTGGCGTCCATTCAAACGGGTGGTGGTGGTGGTGAAGGATCTCACCCGATCAATTCATTGAAAGATGAGCAGGGCTGAGGCCAAAGGGTCGCTCTAGAAAAACGTGCGCATCTACATTTGTTCAGGTGTGCGAGAAATTCCTGTCGAATACTTCGACCCCCCCTCTCCACCATCACCAACTGGACCCTTGAGCTGACAGTATTACACGGTCTTCGCTTGAATGTTATTCCTCTGATCTTATCATCATTCGTGAAACTTGATCTTCAAGCGACCGTTGACCGAGTTTACGTACGCAGGTCTAGCATGCAGTGGCGTCTAACCCCCCACCTGGAATGGGAGAACAAACCCCCCACTCTGGCCGACTTATATAAAAGAGACTCAGAAGTCACTCGATCATAACTGTAAATTAATATACATCAGCATAGTACATTACAAAAGTTACTACAGGCAGCAACTGAAATAAGAAGTTATTTTACTGTAAATGTTCATTAGGCCTAATACTGTGTTCTGACCAGTAACGACTACATAATATAATAATAAATTTCACAGCTAACAAAGCACCAGTCACCGCAGTGAACGGTAGAATGGAATAATAACTTTATTCTAAGCGTCTATGTTATATGCAATGCAATGGGTAATGGTAATGGTACAACATAAGCAAACAATTTAAAGTTTGCAGCTTTACTCAAAAGAGCGTGTAGGGTACACGAATGTGCACCAATTCTATTTGAATTTAATACCAGTTTGGTAGGATGACTGCCCGCGGACAGCGGTTGATAAAGGAATATGAGACTGTGATTGTAGCCTACGATAACGAATCAAAGTAAATCGGCACAGTTTCTCAACAGCCCTAAATTAGCTGTAGGCCTATTAGCTGCAGATTAACTGCTTTCTCAGCACTGGCGATATGGCAGCTAAGCTGCTAATAATAATATCGCTAGGTATATTATCAGCCAAATAGCATCTTATAATGGCTAGTAGGCCAACAATTAACTTTCTTAATGTTACGTACAGAGCACTAATGCAGCGATTGCCTAGGGGGCCTACCATTTAATTATGTGATGAACTTCTAATGCAAAATGTTTCAGAAAAGAACAGGACAAAGAATTTAAACAAATTAAGCTAAATCAAAATGTGGTGGTGAATTTAGATACGTAGAAAAGTGTAAAATTCTAAATTATTATAACTCACCACTAAGAAATTTCCCGTTGCTGGTAACCGAAAAAAATATTACGCCAAATAGCACTTAAGCTAATCATCCGAATTCTCCCCAGAGATTGTCTGAAGGTCTATAGACTGCCTTCTATAATAGTTGTCGAGTATTTCTGTTGATGTTGAATGTTGATGCTTAATGATTACAGTTACTCTCAACACGTACTAGTCAAGAAATAGTAAAATTCCCTAGTCTCTGATTGTAATGAAATTCACATTCAACAACTATAGTTACGCCCCAACACTATACGACTGCACCTCTAGCACTGAAAGGCAGTTTTACAGCATAGCCTACTATGGCTGCTCTTATCCATTACAGGAATCTGCTGGCCGGAAATCTAATAGGAAACATCTGTTATTAGCTTCATTAACTTTACAGAGGGGCATGCGCTGTTTGAAGATTGAGGTACCTATACGTGCACAGCAAGTGTCTAACGGGTCGTTAGATATTTGCTACAAGGCCACCTTAATCATCTGTCGCCTTCATCACCTTCATTGCCAAGCCGAAACCCCCCGTCCTGGGGGGGTTGTTGGGTTCGGCTTGGCATCTTCAATAAGCGTGACCTGAAGTGATAAGAAGTGTGTTCAATCACTGATGTCTCTGAGTTGGAGGGATCCTTGGGTGTATTGGTCCGAAATAACATGTGTTTTCGATATCATGTATGATACATATTATACTAATGTTCGTACTGCAGGCCGTTATATTAAGGGAAGTCAACAACCCCCCAGTTTATGTCCAAAAACGTCAAACCCCCCACTTCTCCAATCGGTGGGAGATCGCTCTCCCAACCCCCATTGGTAGACGCCACTGCTAGCAGTGAGAGAGGGAGGGAGGGAGGGAGGGAGGGGAGGAGAGGAGAGAGAGAGAGAGAGAGAGAGAGAGAGAGAGAGAGAGAGAGAGAGACGGACGGACGCGGACAGACGATTGACACAGACAGACAGAGACAGGTATAATTAGCATAGAGGTCGTAGTCCGCAACTGTTCAAATGACTGCAGTTTGTCTGCTTTAAGTACTATTCATTAAAATCAGAAGTAGCTTTTGTCAGGTTCGATAGACCATATGTTGTTTTTGTTGAATAGTTGAGGCTCCCCCCCCCTGTTGGATTAGTAGAGGAGACCCTCATGTCGACGTTTTAATTATTGCCTCCGAGTTTACGCACATTTCAACGACACGAACCTAATCGCAGCGTTGGACAGTTACTATCACATAGTTACTTTTAACTAGTTAGGCATATACATGTAGTAACTACTGTTACTGGAAAGGAAACAAGTAAATAGTTACATACGAATAGTTACTTTACAAATAGAGTTACTAGTAACTGATTAGTGCCTACAGTTAGGCCTACTTTGAAAAAAACTGTATTTTTAGTTACTGTCGGTGACTCAGTGGGAACGTTAACTTGAATTTTCAGCCTCTATAGTCTATACGATGAAA
This sequence comes from Aporrectodea caliginosa, assembly GCA_020284085.1. Lineage (NCBI taxonomy): Eukaryota > Metazoa > Annelida > Clitellata > Crassiclitellata > Lumbricidae > Aporrectodea > Aporrectodea caliginosa. The sequence goes on from JACEVL010000470.1 coordinate 1,111,755, forward strand.
CTTAATTGACTTTAAAATTGATGAATGAGGCCTAAAAGGAAAGAGTTCAGAGACATGATATGATCACAAACAGGAAATGTCCGGGTCACTTTATCGCATGTGAACCAAACAATTTATAGGTTGATGATTAACACTCTTAATAATACTTATAGCGCCATAATATTACGCCACATAAATGTAGATGTAGGCTATTATGTGTTTCAGGGTGAGACGTGAGAACAGGATGCAGTCCTTTGAGACTCAAACCTGTGAATCTGCTCTGCTGTCATCGACCATCACCTCTGTGCCTTTTGGGAAATCCGTGCTCTCTTTAGAAGTCGGAATCTGAGAAAGAAAGCTTCAAAGATCCAGCGCAAGGGTTAAAGAATTCTTCGCCTGGGTGGAGTTGAATGCCTAAAAATATCGGAGTCTGTTATTCAAGTCAAGGATAGTTAGCTGATCTCTCTACCAAAGCATTTGATCCTATAGGCCTACTGCGTATCATCTTATAGGCCTGAAACACTGCGGAGAGCGAAATCAAAAGAGGCCTGCAGTTTTGCGCTGTTTCTATTAATCATTGTCAAAACTAGAGGCCTATAAATAGTAAGCCTTTCGTGATCGACTAATCAAAATGAAATTTAATGAGTGAACTAATTGGCCTAACGGCGTCGGCCTACTGAGCTTAACCACACAGTCTAGCAATATCATTTGTTAAAACAGAAAGTTAGGCTGTTAGCTATAGACGCATGTACAACAGCCAGTGGAGAGCAGAATTTTGTTTGTGCAGTTGAAGTGAAAAAGTTTGATATATTAATACTGTTTAGTATATCTTAAGAAATGTCTGTTAATGAGCCGATGTAGGCCTATCTGTCGCCTTAAATTAGGCCTATTTAGATATATTATGTTATTGTAAGTCGTATAGTTTATAGGCCTGTGTGATTTCGAAAAGCAATCGAAAAACTGGAGTTACCAGAAGATTGAGTTGTAGGCCTTTATGGAGATAGGTGGTCGTCGGCTGTTTTAGTCCGGCTCGTACACGTTTCTTCTCGCGCTATAGAGGGTCTTGGAGACAGAAGTTCTGGCGCTGTAGAAGTTAATCGCCGTTGTGGTTTTACACATTGTCATCTGGCGCTGCATAAATAAGAGAAAGCGCTATATAAATCATCCGACCATGTTCAAGACGCGGAGCAAGTCGTTGAACATCTCGGAGCGTGACCCAACGCACAAGGTCAAGTACCTTGGCAACGTTCTGACGGCGTTCATGCGTGGCGAGGGGTGCGTAGACCGTCCAGCGTTCATCCTCTGGAATAACTACTGCAGCAACCCGGACGTTGGCATCGACATGCAGCTGACGGTCAGCGTGTCCGGTCTCAAGGCGCACACGAAGGACCTCGGTCTGACGGAGTACCGTGCCCACCGGATCTCCTACTGCGTCTGCCACCCTCTCTATCCGCGCCTCTTCATCTGGGTCTACCGCCACGAGGCGAAGAAGATGAAGGTCGAACTGCGCTGCCACGCCGTCCTCTGTAAGAACGAAGGTCTCGCCAAGGCCATCGCTGTCCTCCTCCACGACAAACTGTCCTTCGCTCTGTCCGAGTTCTCGCGCGAGAAGACGCGGCGGCAGAGGGCACGACTGACCCTGCAGAGGGCGAACTCCCTGCCGAATGGGGGCGCGGCCAGTCCCACGTCCGCCGGGGCACCGCCCCAAAGAACGAAGTTTCTGACCGTCGGACAGAACTTTAAACCGCCCTCCGACCAGTCTTCCGGGGCACCAAAACTGGGCGCCATTTCGGAGGACCTCGAGGAGGAGCCTCAGGCAGACGAAAGAGGAGGAATGGGACACGGAGGGGGATTGGGGGCTGTAAGTAGAGGTCATCTGTCTGGATTTGAAGCGGAAGAAGGAAACCTGGAAATGGAAAATGACGATTGTGTCTTCTCGACTGGTGGCGACTCAACTCTGGACTCTGTACGAAGGACGAACGACTCTTCTTCTTCTTACGACGAGTAAGTCCAACTAAATTCCCCCTGGGTCATGTCTAGCAAGGGCGAATCCACGACTTAATTATTATGACAGGAAATTCTGTATGTATGGGTGTATGTAGGTACATATTCTTCTTCTTTTGGTGCGTACGTCCAATGTCGCCATTCGTCACGTTGCCTGGTTCTCTCCTTCAACTTGCTGTAATCCTCCTCCATCATCCAGTCCAATAACATCATTCTCGGTCTTCCTCTTGTCTTCTTACCCTCCATCCTTCCCTCAATTATAGATCTATATGCATATATGTATATAAATGTATGTATTTATGTATGTATGTATCATGAGTTATGCAGGTACGTATAGATCATGTGAGTCCAGCTATATGAGCTGGACTCACATGTAGCTCGTTTTAGCCTATGCGTCCACACATTGCCTTCTATAATAGATACTGAGTATCTATAGTAGACAATGGTCCACCACTTCAGTGCATCTGTACTTAGGCCTAGGCATATCAAGCCACACATACAAGCACACAGACACACGCAAATACACATATACACTTACACACACACTTACATATCTGCATACACGCATGCATGGCATTGCATGCACAAATGAATACACACATGCACACACACACACACACACACACACACACACACGCAGATACACACACACACACACACACACACACACTTACACGCATGCATGTGCACACACATGCATACACAGATTCAAAATTGCTTATTAGGCCTATTTTAAGCTGTTTGTGTTTGTGCTTGAACAGTTTTGTAATGCTCTAATGGGTTAACAGAAGAATCTGCAGTGGACCGCGGACTGGTTGCACTGAATGGCGTGTTATAATGGCACAGTTTAATTCTGTTGTCATAATTATTTGGCCACTAACGTCATTCAAATAGCATTGCATGAGTATCATCCCACAGTTACTGGACTACCACTCACCGACAATATAGTCGATTATTGTCTGATACAACAGTTTTCCGTCTGCAAACGGCTAATGCAGTGCACCAAAAGTAGCGCCAAACGATCGATTGATTAGTATGAGATCCAGATTTCTTTGAGTCGAATTCACTCACGACTAAACGTTCATTGATTTGCGCGTGTTCAGCTCTTGATAAGGCAGACGTGCTTACATTTATATTAACATTTCGATTCACCAGTTTTATTAAACGTGCGTGTGACGCTTTACCATATAATAAATCATGATATAGATAAATCGACACCGATAAAAAGATAAGTAGCCTAGGCCTAAGTAGGCCTAACTGCTTAGCCCAACCGAAGCAACCAGCGTCGATAATACAAAATAATATCGCAGTAGGCCTACCGTTCTGCGTTTCTTACTCTTTCAAATGAGATGAAAATCAACTTTTAGGCTATCTTCAACACTTCAATTCAATATATATCGTCAACATAAATCAACTATATTTCTTAACACTTCACTCTCAATATACAGCTCTGTCTACTGTATTAACTTATTAAGACAACTGCATTATTCAAATCGACTGTAATCAGCAATTTCTAACCTTTCCCGCGCTAATAGCACGTGCTCAGTACAAGCTATATATTCAGTCAATGTTTACATAAGACGAGCGGCGCTGACCGCCCGCTCAACTAGATCATGTTTATACATGTATAATCATATACAGGTGTATTGTCATGACACAACCCTAACACACTATAGGTCTTAAAAAGCTTGTTCACACTAAAAACACTATACAACTGCTTAAACGCCGCTGTGGCCTCACGATCATTAGTGTGGCGAGATAAATTTAGATTTATTTGTGTCCCAAGTCGGTTTAAGTCGACTTCTGTAGAAAACAACTTGAGGTTACTTTTCAGAACAAATTCGACTTGGAGGTCAGTTGCGCTAAGCAGAAACGACTCGACTCGACTTGGGATGCCCAAGTCGACTGGGGTCGACTTATTGGGGTCGACTCCCAGGTCTAGCCACAGTTCCTACTAGTTCTTAGTAAGTAGGCCTACATGTAGGAACTGGATTAGGCTACTAGAGGGAATAAAGTTTTACTCAAAAACCAAGAAATGAGACTGCAGATAAAGTGAAAATTAGACTGAGGTGGTATCACATAATGGTGTATAAAGCCTAAACTAATTTCACCTTTGAGTCGACTTTTATCGGGGTATGAATGACCAGATTGGCCCTCGAGTAACGGAACTCTGTCTATAACGTGAATCACGAAGGTGCTGCTAGTGGAACGTAGCGAATAGGCGAGTCATTAAAAATTCACTACGAAAAATAATTGCTCATTCGCGATGATTATTTATTTTTATTTTGAACACGGCTCAAATTATGTTCTTACGGTTTTCTCTCATTGCTAAGGGACACCTCTTCAGATCAAAAGACACAAAAATACGCTATACAAGAGTTAGGATACATACGTACAGGCGCGTAACTAGCATTACGCAATTACGCAACTGCGTAAAGATTTTAGCAGCTCTCAAAATTTTTTAACCGTTTAGATTACTTTTTGACATTCTAGATTACTATTATTCGTTGAATTTCTAATGTGCAGACTTTATTACTGTACAGTCAGTAAAACATTTCCCTTCGCCGACATAGTGAAGACTCTGCAAATTTCGTGGCACTTCTGAAATTTCGATCACAGACCGACACTATAGATTAAATCATCGTAAGCTTTAATGTCATCTGGTCCAGGCAAAACCCAGTACATAAGTCCGTTGATTCAAAAATCAGCTGATCCACCTGTGTGGTCTGTGAGTTCGAGACATTATTGTGGCAGAATGTCGTGCGGCTATATAGGTTGTACACTTTATTGTTTGATGCGAGCACAGAACAGATATCGGTCAGCTTATACGATATGTTGATAGCGTGAACAACCCGGCTCTCAGCATGTGGCAAAAGAACAATTTATAGGACCTAACTGTCATCCCAAGTTTTGCCAACGCTTGACACCACTGGCGAAACTATTGCGACACTCGTAAAGCAGCAGCTTTATGAAGTTGGTTTCTGTATATGTTAAGGTATCTTGATAAGAACAATTTGCTGCCGACTTTTCAATCTGGTTTTCGTAAGGGCCACTCCACGGAGACCCTGTTAGTTCGCCTCCTCTCTGATATCTATGGGGCTATTGATAGGTCACAGGTCATCCTCTTAGCATTATTTGCTGTCAGCACGGCGTTTGACACCGTCGATCACGATATCATTCTTAGGCGACTATCTACCTCGTTTGGTCTTTCTGGTAACTTTCTTGACTGGATTGTTTCCTACCTCCATCACCGTTCCTTCTCTGCGGTCTACGTGTCTACTAGGACTCCATGTGTTCCTGTCCTGTTTGGCCTGCCCCAGGAATCTGTGCTGGGCCCTCTTCTCTAATTATATTATTTATACTGCTGATACTGGTCCTCTCCTGGCCTCATGCTGAGCCTTGCTCTGTGCTGAACCAATCTTATGCGGGTAACCTGCAGGCGTTTTTGCACTGTCCTGCGTCAGCAGCCATTACCGAAGCCCGGGCCATGAACCGGGCAATGGAGACTCTCGAGGCCTGGATGTCCTCCAATCGCCTGCGGCTAAACTCATCTATAAGACCCAGTTCATTTGGCTTGGCACGCGCCAGCAGCTCGCCAAAATTGATTTGGAGGCCCTTGCCCAGGAGATCCCGCAGATTACTTTCTCACAGTGGCAAAGAAATTAATTAATTGGTAAATCCAGGCAGGCTATCAACTTTATAAAATAAAATTATAGGCGTGTATGTAATGAGATCGACGATCGTCATGAAAACTGCAATCTCTTAGAGAAAATAACATATCCAAAATTAAGTGGCCAAGGGCAGCATTTTGGGCCGTCGCCCCGGGCGGCATTTCAGCTCCGTACGCCATTGCTTTCTCATCCTTTGTCCGGGACCTTGGTGTCACATTAGACCAAGAACTAACGTTCACGCGGCATATCAGCCTGCTATGCCGCGATTGTGTATACCAGCTGCGTCAGCTTAGAGAGGTCTTCCGTTCCTTAACCTTTAATGCTGCCTTAATGCTTATCCACTTCTTTGTTGTTTCTCGTCTTGATTATTGCAGCGCCTCTCTGCGTTGGTTTTCCCGCGACTCTGGTTGGGTGCTTGGTTCGGGTCTTACGCTCGGCGGCACGCTATATTGGTTGCATCCCTGACTTACTGACTATATGCGGGATGTCTTGCATTGGCTTCCTTTCCCACAGTGGATCGCTTACCGGATCTCTTCCTTGGTCTGGCGCTGATGTGGTCTCTGTTTATCTACAGGAGCACCACCCTCAGCATCCAGCACCGTGGTTCTCCTCGCTCTCCCTAGGCAGGCTGAGGTTCTTGTCTCCCGGTCGCGGACTTCTATTCTGCAGCGCCGTGCTTTTTCTGTTGCTGGCCTGAAATCTGGAATGGGCTTCCTTTGGCACTACGCCTAATGCCGAGAGCCCTTCAGATCACGTTCTATTCTAACTTCAAGACTGTTCGGACTTCGGAGTTGGGTCGGGTGCTCTCCTAAGTAGATAATCTTGAAAGGGTGCTATGTAAATCTCTGTAATGAATGAATGAATCATAATTTGCCAAAGAGCTGATGTAAAATGTTATTACTTTTAACCAAAAAGATTGTCTCCAAAATGGACCATTACAAACCAACAAATAAATTTATTTTCTTATGCTTTAGTTAATTGCTTTGATAAGTCTGTCTGTTTCTAGTCTATACGTTGGTTGCTGGGACTTTGCAGCTGAACCCATTTTAAAAATCAAATTATGAAATTATAATTTTCCAAAGAACTTATGTAAAATGTTATTACTTTGAATCAAAAGTTGGTCTCCAAAATGCACCATTACAAACCCCTAAATGAAAATTTTTCTTACCCTGGGGAGAGGGCACAGCCCCCTCCCCAGACCCCTCCCCTCAGCGTTCTTAAAAACTGCGTAATTTTATGGAAGACCTGGTTACGCCACTGCATACGTACCTGAGGAATAGCGCTACAAAACGCGCATCTGCCGCGAGTGAGCGCCGCGCAACGAGGTCACGTGCCGCCTTTGGCCCAGATGGAGATCACGTGGTGTGGGGCAATTGTCGGCGCTGAACTCAGTCGTTCGTCAGTGGCTGTGGTTGGAGGAACTGCTGCGGTATATATACACTGAATAGAAGGAAGAGAGCTTTAGACACGATGGCGAACCACAGTCAAGGTGTGTATAATTATCAATTTCCTCTTCGTAAGATTGTGGCGCTTGATGAATTGTTGGAGGATGTTTGGGAAACACGTCGACTAGTGTTCTCGTTGTGTAGGGAATGGTAAAAATTTGTTTAAGCGTGTGTGATAGATAAGTGGCTGAACTCGTGATTTGGTGAGTTGAACAGACCCAGGGGTCAAGGTTCACTACTGGTTGTGCTCGCCTAGAGAAGAATGACCACGCCCACACATGGCGGTGTGAACACGGGGCGGTCCCATCCCTCCCTTCTGACTCCTTCCCACTGGTATGCAGTGTATTTTTAGACCGTGCTCCTTCCGCTGTTGGATACACTTATTTAGACCTGGGAGGCCGAGAGGATGCTGCTGGGAGATAAGGGACGTTGGTGGCTAGACCGCTTCCGACGTGGCTGTGCCACTTTGGATGGAGAAGGAGGCTACGGGAAGCAGATGGAAGAGGCTGTAGGCGTCTGGTATGCACTGCCAAGGCAAGTGGAATACGATCCGTGCAGCAGGGAGATGTGGATGGGCTGGGAACGGGGGTCGTGACCTTCGCCTGTGACGCAGGCCTTGAGAGTAACTCGGTTGGGTTGGGTTATGAAGCACACGGCTTGCCGTAGCCGCTGAAGGGAATTGGCTTGGCGTAGGCCTAAGTAGGGCAGTGGGAGATGTACAAGGCCTTGAACTTTGCCAGCAATGGCGGATGTGGAGACCACTGCAACCATGTACCCTCCTAAACCTCAATGGGGCTCCCTGAATGCGCCCTCCTGTCAGACCTCTGTGTGAGTAAGTTGGGGGATCTGGATGTGTATGTATGTATGTATGTATGTATGTATGTATGTATGTATGTATGAGCACTTGTTGTAGCGCCCCTTCAAGATTTCTACTCAGAGGCGCTCCCGACTACAGCTCAGACACTGAATCGGGAGTTTCACGCCGAAGCGCATGAGCAATTGCGAGTGAAGGACTTGCCCAGGGTCCCTACGCGATGGCTTGAGGTGGATTCGAACCCGCAACCCTCCGGCTGCAAGGCACCGAACATACCCCCACCACCGCGCCCCAATGTTTGTAGAGTACATTTAAGAACCTCTCAGAAGAGATCATGGTACACGGGTCCTTGATCATTGCTGACCAGAACGGATTTGGAGCCATGCCTCTCCCATCTCTCGGTTTAGGAAGCCAGCACAGAGAACAAGAAGCAGGGGTGCAATGTTGATTGGGTAGCACAATAGGGTCGTACCTCTTGCCTAAATTAAGTTGGGGCCCTTGAGCCTTGTTTGTCTCCAACAGGCCAAACACTTGTGATCTGTTGGTGGTTTTGTCTTTTATTGGTTTTTGGAAAGACCAACATACCTTTGGTCTTCTTTGAAGGATCAGTTGGGCATCTGCACTGCCTGCTGGGTGCCAGTTAATGTACTTAGTAGGCATGTTTCTCAGAATATTGCCAAGCCTTACTTTATTTCGATAACTTACAGTTTGCCTATTTACCCTCTTTCATTTCTGTATTTACTTTGTGAGGCTGTTGTTGCTATATAAATCTTCAGATACATACATACGTACATGCATACATATATTCATGCGCAGACATACACAAATACATACATGCATACATAGACACACACAAATACATACATACATACATGCATACATAGGCACTCACGAATACATATGTGCATGCATGTATACGTTCTTGCAGACACACACAAATACATACATATGTGCATGCATACATACATACATACATAGTCATACATAGATACATACATACATTCTTGATATGATAGCCATAGCTTTATTGCTAATATATAGGGGCTTGGCAAATGGTAATGTGTTAGAATGTGATTGTTTTTGAGCCAATGTAATTGGGTAATTTGTCATTCAGTCTGTGAATCCATGATTACAGTATCTGAAATGTGAAACTCCAGGAACTGCCAGAGTGCTCAGCTAACTGACTACAAACTTTCTGGAGTTTCAGTTTCAGTTTCTGTTATGAAGCAGTTCATCATCAGTTCCGGGGTAATTATAGCTTAGCCATAAAAATGATCGGATGGTATAGGTTGCTAGTCTGGTGGGGTCAATTAGGAAGTATTTGGGTACAGGCTCGATACTTGGTAAGTTAGAAGGTATGTAATTGGAAGTTACAATCAGAAAAAACATTGTTCAGTAGCAATGGTTTCTGATTGTAACTACCAATTACATACCTTCTACCAAGTGTAAAGCCTTTACCTAAATACTACTATAATATTGATAAAAGAAGTGACTAGTTAAAACAAATGAATAAAAAGTAAATTATGTGATTATAAATAACTTTAATGAATAATTGATATGACTGCGTTGAAATGATTAGTAATTAAATCAAATGAAGAAATAATTAATATGAATAGTGTGAATAAATAATTAATATAATTGTATTAAAATGAATAATAATTAAATAAATAACCACCAGAATATATTCAGCGTGCAATGGTATCGGACCGCTGAGTGGACAAGCGCAATTGTTTCATGCGAATGCCCAATGCAATGTCACCTTATTTCAGTTTACACAGTTTTTTAATTAAAAAGTAGCTCCTAGGGCTTGTGAAGTCCAAATGAAATGTGACGGTCATTGACAAACCTTATTATGGTAATGGAAATGGTAATGAAAATGGAAAACCTTATGGTCTTCAGTCTTCACTTTAGTATCACTAGACAACATGGCAAGTTTGGAGATGGGCCAGCTTTGAACTCTAGTAGATGAAGCTATGCTTGTGTTGGGCCTATCTTCTTCATCTTTTAACCTCGTTTGTGATATGCAGAAAAAGAACAGACTTTTACCAGTTAATAACGAGAGGCTGCCAGTCTAAGGGAATGCAAAGCAGATGTTGCAGCTAATGGCAAGGGATGCTGAGTGGTAAGATGGAAAACTGTCTAACTACCTAGTCTGCAGAAGCATCTTGTGCTGGTCTGCAAGGCTTCTTGCCAAGTTCTTGGATAATTTTTTGTATGCTGAAAGAGTAGTGCCATGTCTGTTCTGGACTGTGTCAGTCCTGAGGTCAGAGTTTACATCTCTGCCAGGTCATGAAGACATAAGCGAGATATATGCTCCAGTAATGTTCTGAAGCAGACTTGGCTTTAAGATGAGTACCTGTGCATGAGGTGGTTTTGCCGTGGCAGTGCATCCGAGATGTTCCTCTGGACAAGGCATTCTGCAGATTCATGGTAGTGATTTCAAACTGTAAGATGCCAGTGGATAGTTCAGGTGGTGATGGAGTAGACCAGTTTCAACCCTCTTAAACCTGACCTAAGAAAACTGTTGTTGGTAACTAGCACTTAAGTAAGTTTATTCTTTATTAACCAATGCCTAATCACACTTTGGTGTACAGCCATCCAATAAACAGTGTTAAAAGGTGCATGTTGAGGGCTGGCAAATGAGGTTTGGTGGGAGGAAAGACTGATTTTCTTTGATCCTGGTTTTAACTGTAACCTAGTTTTATGACGGCAGCTGATTTGTTAATAATAATAATAATAATAATAATAATAATAATAATAATAATAATAATAATACATGTAATAGTAAATGATTTATATAGTGCCGTTGCATGTCCAGGAAGAAAAGAGCACTGAACATGAGTTTAAAAAAATCAATGATGGTCAGATATAAACATACAGGTCCTGCGCTGTGATTTGAATGTCTCCAGAGGTTGTTCATTCTTCACTTGGTCAGGAAGACTGTTCCATACAGTAGGTCCAGAAGACATAGAACAAGAAGGGCAGTCCCTTTTAGTTAGTCCTCAGGCAGCCATGGGTATGAAGTGTTGGCATCTTCATTTTCTTGGCCTCGGCATATGTAGGCGGGTGGCCAGTCGTCTCCCTCGCCATCTCATCTTCCCACCGACAGTGTACGGTCAGTGTACTCGTTATAGCTGAGTTGGCTAGGGATGCAGATGGAGCAGAAATCCCCAAACCAAATTTCTGTCCTGACAGGGATTTGAACCCCCTGACCTCTCGGTTGACAGTCCAGCATGCTAACCACTACACTGTCAAGCACCCCAGGAGAGCTGTGTACTAGCTAAGTTCATGCTCCATGCACAAACGAGAAGAACGCCAATTGAGAGGTCCTTATATCGTACCATACAGTCTTACCAATATCCAGGTACATGCATACTTGTGGCAGTCAGACTATCAATCATTCAAACAATTCGTGTGTAGCATGTGGAGCCCCAAACAAATGTCTAACATTTCTGTTGCCCTTTGATGTTTGCCTTTGAAATGTTCAACTACCGTAACTGCTTTAAGTATGGGTAGCATTTGCTGGCTCTTGTAGGCTTGGGTTATGTTTTTGCCATCAACGTTTTTAAGTTGTATATTCACATTACTGTTCAATTTTTAAGTTTGAAAGAGTCACATATTCTTTAACCTCAACCTGTCAGCGTCGTGCTTTCTCAGTTGTGGGTCCTTCTATCTGGAATGGACCGAATGGTCTCCTATTTGAGATATATATGCCTGTTACCTAGGGATAATTCATCTACGTTCTACAGGCTCTTGAAGAGTTACTTGTATCACCGTGTTTGGACTGGGAGCATCTCTGAGTAGGCTTCTTGAAGGGGCACTATATAAATTCATGAAATGAAATGAAATAAAAATGAAACAGAATTTGTTGTTCTTTTATAAGTTTAACAATTGCTGTGAGTATATCTAACTGGTTAAACTCTGAAAGTCGGTAATGGCAGATGAAGTGGTAAAACCATGATCTTCTACTGTGTGTGATTACTTGTGAGCTTTGACCAGGCTGGGTGTAGGTTTGCCACTTGAGAGAAGCTGCCTGGCTAGAAAACGATGCAACTTTTTCTGTTGACTCCAGTCCCTCATTCCATTGGTTGGATGAATTGGTCTGTAGGAGATGTGAGCTGTCTTTAAAGCCCTATTTGGACCTTGATAATTATGTAACATGGTAGTTTCTGTAGACATTGTGCTGATGTGTTCAGCTGTGAAAGGTAGGTACCTAACCGTCTCTTAGAATTAGATACATGTATACATGCGACCCTTCTGGCATTGCACAGTGCAGTAATTGTGCTATACTACAGAACCTTAGTGCTGGAGATATTTGGAAGTAACTGGAGAACCATGAGACACCTTCCCAAAACTAGTTGAGAAACTTGATGTACTTTGAATATACAACTCAACTTCATTCATCTTATAGTTGTGCACAACACATTTGGATGACTAACAAAGAGTGCTATACAAGTCATTAGACCAAAGTAAAATATAGAGGCATATGCAAAGTTAAAGCCACAAAATCAATACGTCAAAGTATAACATGGAGGCATTTGAAATGTTAAAGGTGACAAAATTAAATGCTTGGTGGCTTCAATCAGGTCAAAATCCAGTTAGGCTATCGGTGATGGATGGAATACTTCTGCCAAGGTACATCTCAGCAGAGATGTCTATGGATGTGTGTGCGTGTGCGTGTGCGTGTGTGTGTGTGTGTGTCTAGGTCTGCGTCAGACTACAATGTATATTCTGGACATAAAACATGAAAGTTAAGATGCTGGCTGAGTTCCAGAATCCTGTGCAGCAAGCAAAGGGCATGTGTGCCGAGAAAGGTCCAGATTTTGGATAAGGTGATTGGCAGGCATAGTAAATCTGTGATGACGTCTGTCCAACTGTATACAACAGTGCAAATCAAAATTAGCCAGAGTGCTGTGAATGAAATATTCTTGAAGCAGTTCACACAATTGTCAGTTTAACAACTATTTAGTTTTTGAATTTAGAGTGTATTTTTATAAACCCATGGGCGTATTTTAATAGGGGAGGGGTTTACGGGTTCAAACCCTCAAAATAAATTTGCAAAAATTTTTTTATATGCTTTTGTTTGCGAAATACAAAAAACTTGACACCCAGAAATTGTTTCCTAGCTATGCATGCTACTGTACACACCTAATCTGTATAGTCTATTTCGATGGAACAGAAAATATTGAAAGAGCTTTATATTGACAATTGGAGACCAGTTGGAAACCACTGGTAACTATTATTAGTATTTATTACCCTGGTGCATTTTATTTGCAACACCCAGAATAGTCGAGTACAGAGAACTAACTTATTAGTAGATGCTGTTTTCAGAATCATAAAATGCCTTTGGGATTTGTAATGTACTGGTTTTGGTTGCTAAAGAACATTAGGCGAAGATCTGTAGTATCGAACCACCTTTGAGTATAAATCACTTGCAAAGTCGAAAACCTTAGTGGGCGTTATGCTAGTTCGCATCCCGCATAGCAACGCATCCCGCATAGCAACGCATCCCACAGAGCAATGACTGCAGAAGCTCACAGACTCCACAGTAACTGATGTGGTTGCAAAAGCTGGTCTTCATCAATCAGCAAGAATTGGATCTGCTTTGCACATATTGTGGAATTGAGGAGCGGCATCTTACCATGTTTATTGTATTAATATACTGGCAAAGCATAGTTCGCATAACCAGTTAGTAGCTTATAAATCAGGTGCTTCCAATAGGCTACTGAGTGCAGTGATAACTTGATAAGACTAAGATGATAGGAATGGAACATTTCACTTGTGCTGCTTTTGAAACATTTTGAAGAGGATGAGGAGCAGATGATTGTAAAACGAAGCAGAAAGCCTGACTAGAAACTATTATTAGCCTTTATGAACTGTATTAATAGCCTTAATGAACTGTATTATTAGCCTTAATGAACTGTATTATTAGCCTTATTGAACTGGATTAATTTCAAGTTACTTAACATGGAGCCTCTCACACTTTGTCAATTTCACACTACTAGAGTATTGTTTCAAATTGACAAATTTTGAAAGGGTGTAATTCTTAAGGAAGGTTTTCCTTTTGTTAGATATATTGTAGTTACTTGTGCTTGGTGGGAAAGATTCCTCAACCTTGGACCGTTATTGATAGTGTTGCCAGTGTACAAGTAACTAGAAATGAATTATTAGATTTGTAGGATGTTAATAGTAATGGCAATTGCAGATTTATATAGCGCCACTTCAGCGATTGATGCTGCTCATGCACAGTTGATATTTGTATGTGATTTTGTTTAGTAAGGTAAGCTGATGAAATCTGAGACTAGGTGAAGACGTGTTTTATATCTGGAGCCAATGAAATTTGAGTCTACCAAAATTTCACACTACCTTAGGCAGAATAGAACTAGTTCAACCTCCAGTTGTGCTGCAGAAACTCGACCCTTTACTGCTGACTGGTGCATACTGGTTTTGACTATTAATGAACAAACGATCTGCTGGTAATTTGGACTGCTTTTGAAGAGCGCAAGCGCCATTGTGAAATTTCTTCCTGTGGAATTAACTTGCTTTGCCATAATAGGGAACATCCTGCGAATTCGTGCTACCTATTGTTAGCCCAAATCGAAACTGTTTAAAAAAGTTTTTTGATGTATTGGCCATATTTAGCTTTGCATGGATATCCATATTAGCTGCTGCTGTTGTCTATTTTAAGTATGAGAAGTGCAGAATAGTCTAGTGATCAGTGTACTGCACTGTCAACCTAGAGTTGGGCTTTCAAATTCCCACTGGGACAGATATTTGTTTCAAGATTTTGTCTCTTCCTGCATGCCATAGTTGACTCAGCTATAATGAGTAAGTACCCTGACCGACCGGACACTTGGCATCATAGGCCAAGGTTCAGAAAATGGAGTTGCTAGCACTTTGTACCTACGGCTACCATTTTATTTTGGTACAGCTTAAGGGACTACTCTTCTTTTTGTCGAATGCTAATAAAGGGTACTTACTTACTGAAGAAGAATAAGAGCAGTCCCTTTGAGCTAGCCTAAGAGGCAGCCATGGGTATGAAGCGTTAGCAACTTCATTTTTTTAGGCTTGGCATATGAGGGCGATTGGCCAGTCCTCTCCCTCACCGTTTCATCTTCCCACCGACAGTGTACAGTCAGTGTACTCGTTATAGCCAGGGTTGGCTAGGGGTGATGGTGGAGTGCAATCTCAAACCAACTTTCTGCCCTGGTGGGGATTTGAACCCTTGACCTTTCGATTTGACAGTCCAGCACTTAACATGAGTCAATAAATGAAGAAATACTGGTGTTAATGATGCTTCTATGTCGTCTGCTTTCAGAAGCCTTCGTCACCCTAGCAACGAATGACTCATACGCCGTTGGGGCGCTCGTTCTGGCGCACTCCCTCCGGCGGGTGGCAACCACCAAAAGTCTGGCTGTCATGGTAACGCAGGGTGTATCGCAGTCGTTCCGGTGAGTGCATCTGCACCTTCGAACAACCGGAAACAGAATGAGATTAATTAGTTTTAAATTTCATTACTAGGAATTTATGAAACGTTTAAATGGCTCCCATCATCAAGTGTTAATTTTCGGTTGGGATGAACTGTGTTCTGTGTGGGCTCAAATACAGTAATTAAGATTGGAAGTTTAACTTGAGGACTTTGCACTCGCCTGCTGTTTTTGATCTGACCTTTGCTGGGGCTTGGGGGTACGCGAACATTCGATTTTTTTATCTGGTGGTACAATAAAAATAAAGTTTGAAAACCGCTGACTTGAGCAACTCATACAATGGTTTCCTTAACTGATGTGGAATCATTTAAATGAACAAAAGTGGTGAAGGATCTCTCCTGATAAATTCATTGAAATTTGAACAGGATTTAGGTCTGAAAGTTGCTATACAAAATCATGTATGTTTGCATTTACATGCTTCATTACACCGTGACATTCTGATATGACTTGGTCAGGGATGTGGTTCACAAAATTAGTTCAGTTTTGGAATGATGTGATACAGCCGTGTTATAACGTGGTTCTTGATTTGTCTGCCAAAGATAGCATTTTGAGGAATTTCTTGTGTAAATCTTTTCCAGATTTTACCGTTTCTACGAATCCTAGCTTTAATTCCTTCTGTTTAAGTTTTCAAATTGTCTTTTATTTTGGAACAAACAGGGAGCAGCTGTCCAGCGTCTTCGATGTAGTAACACAAGTGGACGTCCTTGACAGTCACGACTCTGCCAACCTTGAACTTCTGACCCGACCCGACCTTGGCATAACATTTACCAAACTTCACTGCTGGCGCCTCACGCAGTTCACAAAGTGTGTGTTCTTGGATGCAGACACATTGGTGAGTTCATTCTTATCTGGTTATCAGCTTGCGTAAGTAAGTAAGTATATCCTTTATTATACCACTTGCTAACTGCATTTTGGTTTACATGAGAATCGCATTTATGTGTTGGGGGAACCTAACATTATCCTAAACGTTTTGGTACGCCATCTATCCTCGGCATTAAACGCTTGCGTAAATCATCCGCAATATAAATGTTTTGTGTGCCAAACGGTCTTCTTGTGGTACAACTGTATTGTGGGCTATTGGGCGCAGTAAGTTTGAGGTCTGTTTCGTCGGGGGCAGCAGTCCATGTAACAAATGCGATGTATTATTTATAACGGCATTGAAGAGGTTGGTGTCTGTAATGACAGAGTCTTATGGCATATGACATTGGTTGGTGCATTGTTATCTTGTGATTTGTGAAGCTGTGAAACCTAGTAAGGATATGGTGGGTGACAAGTAGTGATGTCTTCATTATACGACACTGAAAATGTCAAGTAACTGATAATTTACACCCAATGCCTGATCTTGGCTAACGAGTAGGACTGATGTTTTCAGTAAGTATGTACAACTGGTCTGGAACGGGCTCCCCAGGAGCTGCGCCTGCTTCCTGGGACTCTTACTGAAGCATTCTTTATTAAACTCAAAACTGTACTTTTTGGCCGTGCTGGAGTCGGGAGCACCTCTGAGTAGTCCCCTTGAAGGGGCGCTATATCAATTTATGAATGAATGAATGAACTTGACATTGTATGGACTGATCTTCTGAATATTGACCTGATTATGACTTGGTTATGGTGTGCCTTCAGTTGATGCCTTGTGCATTTGACACTGGTGCAATAGAAGTTACTAATTACAATTACACTTATGTATCTTGTACAGTGTTTGTGTTATATTGGTTGATTATATAGCACAGGGTTGGGAGTGCATCTGAATGGATATCATGTACCAGGGGCTTTATTTGAATTACGTAATACATTATGTCTGAAGAAAAGTTAGTCAGCTTTTAGTTTCAGTTTCTATTTTGCACATACTTTGTTGATAATACAAATTGCCAGATGCATCATGGCAAGACATATGGATGAATAGGGGGCAAAGGGTAAATGGCATTGCTCGGATTTTGTACTTGTTTACAGAATCTGGGCAATTCTGTTGCTGGTCCATTGAGACAGTCTGTTGTGGATCAGCAATTTGAAAGAGATAAGTTTTAATTGAGAGCAAAATGACACTAGTGACAGAGCAGATGCAGGAAGAGAATTTCAAATTTAGGCCCAAAAAAACTCGTTCACCAGGCACATTCTGCACTTGAAAACTTGTTTAGGTTTGACTTGTGTGCCATGTTTGTTAATTAGTCACAGAATAAATGAGTTGTGCTGTCCCACGGTCTTCTTTGAGTTTGGCGACTGTTCATTCTCTGTCACTGGACCCACTGCATGGAACAGTCTTCCCGACCATGTGAGGAATGCTCCATCTCTGGAGACATTTAAATCACAACTCAAGACCTATCTTTTTAAACAATTATTTCACTACCTTTGACTTTCTAAACTTGTGTACGACGCCCTTTCCTTCGGCCTCAGCTGTGCTGTGGTGCTATACAAATTGTCTTATTATTATTATTGTTGTTTTTGTCCTCAGGTTGTCCAGAACATAGACGATCTGTTTGAGCGAGATGAGTTTTCAGCGGCACCTGACGTCGGTTGGCCCGACTGTTTCAACTCCGGGGTTTTTGTCTATCGTCCGTCCAACGAAACCTACGCTGCCTTACTTCACTTTGCTGTTACTCACGGTAGCTTCGACGGTAAGTTATCTGGTGTTACCTTCTCAGGTAGCTTTGACGGTAAGTTATCTGGTGTTGCCTTCGCGTGCAATAAACAAGGTCGGCTTTCACCCATGCAGTGTTTATCGACCATGACATTTTTTGGCCTGTTGTGACTGGAAGTTAGTCGTGCATGGCTAAGCTCATAAGTCATTCATTCATTCCATTCATTGCATGGATTTATGTAGGGCCCCTTCACGGTAACTACTCAGAGGCGCTTGCAACCTGAAAAGTTCAATCTTTCGATGGGAATAAAATCAGTAAATTGTAACTGTCTTCATTAAGTCGTGTTGACCAAGTCAGGTTCTCAGAGGCGTCCTTTGACAGTCTTTGACAATTTGTGCTATAGGAGAGGACAAAAATGCTGGTGCTTACTCGTAAATGACATCCTTTTGACGGAAGTAACCATCGTGTATTTTGTCGGAATATGCCGCCCCTTGAAAAGTGCCGCTCTAGGCAGCCGCGTAAAGTGACGGTTGATAAATTCCTGTACATTAGAAGCTTCAATCTTATATCAGATGAGATTATTCATGGTTTGTGTAGTTTTTCATTTTGTTTCTGCCGTGGTTTTGGCTCACTTCGGCCATTTTGATTCTCTTTGAACAGGTGGTGATCAAGGTCTTCTGAATTCGTACTTCAGCGATTGGGCGACAAAAGACATAACTCGTCATCTGCCTTTTATATACAATGTCGTTTCTCAGGCCTTCTACAGCTACCTGCCGGCCCTTAAACAGTAAGTGCTGTGTTCTTGAATTGAACTGAAAGTTGTTGACAGCAGGGCTGCGGATTTTGAGGATTAATTAATCGATTAATCATTAAAACTTCAATCAATTGATTTCGGTTTGTTGGATTAATTTTTTACTTATTTAATGATGTCAAGTGACCCATTTCTTGAGTAAACAATATGGCGAGCAATGATAATGTGAAACACTTGATTGGAAAATAAGTGATCATTTTACTTTTAAGGTAAATGCTGATGGAAAAGTCGAAGACTGCAACAAATTTAACTGTCTTCATTGCAAATAAAATACAGCCCGTAAAAACAAAGTTTTTACTATATCCATCTAGTATCCTATAATGCGTCTTATGAAGCAGTTACCTCTACAAATATATAGTCCGCGTTCATTTTACAACATAGCGTCCGTTTAATGAGGCAGCGCACCCGTATCTGTTGCGGCCAATCACAACGCTGGCCAATCACAACGCTCCGTATCGGAAAAGGGGATTCCCGATTCGAAAAGTTTAGTCCCCGATTCTATAAGCTAGCCTTTTTGGGGGAGGTGAAATTTTAATAGAATGAAGTGTGTGCGAGGGCGAGTCTATATGCCAAGTTTCACGACGATTGAATGATTGTAAGTGATCGAACTAGTCGTCGCAAGATTTGACTATTTAGCCTGTGGCTCAATCAATCAAGCAAGATTCCCGCAAGTTAAACTAGATGGATAAAAAGAGTTTACTTGTCTTGGTTCGAACATATCACTGACATATCACCTTCAACATGTGGAATGATTGAAGTTTTTGGTAGAAAGAAAGTAGTAACTGACTCCATGACCATATTTTTAAAAGTTTTTCATGCTTTAGGTAACAGATACCGAAATTAAAGGAATTTAATTGATTAATCTAAGTTAAATTTTGGAGATTAATTGAGTAATTATTTTAATCGGTACCAGCTCTAGTTGACAGTAAAAGCACTGAATTGTCTGTGAGAAAGGGGCAGTTTGTACGATTGGCCGGCTGAGAAGTTGTCCAAAGCTGATTGTCAATTAACTGGCATTGAAAATAATTAGTCTGTTTATCAAAATCTACAATGCAGAATAGTTACAATTGGTTGATAGGTTATTAACTTGCAGTTGGACATCCTTGTAACATCATAGCAGGAAATCTGATGCAACTCATTTGGGTAATTCCGTGGATGATCCCATATTTGGTTCAACCCTTGAACACGAGCATAAAACTCGATCTAATGATTATAATAAATTAAGTATACGGCAGCATTTGATGTTACCCTCCCTCCAACATTCAGAAGTGAACACACGACCATACAATTGAATATCGATGGTGCTTAGCAAGTGTGAATGAAGGACTTGCTCAAGGTCCTTGTACAGTGACCAGAGTAGAGGCTCAAACCCATGCTCTCCGCATTACAGGGTGAGTGCTTTATCCATTCAGCTACTGTGCCCCAAATAACGAACTGTTACTTGGCATGGATCATCAGCTTGCTTTTTTAATCAGAATCTTGTTTAGCATCTCTAGGAGAGGCTTCTCAAAGTGGTTTTGAAGCGCTTGCAGAGAATAGGCAAAGAAATGTCAGTAAGCTTTTAAAAAGGTCCTGGAATTGACTGTAACCATAAATGTCTAAAGCACCACTTAAACACGAAGTGTGATGCACAGTCTATTGATGTAATGCATCGAGTTGGAGGGGTAGTCCAGAGAGGATGTCAAGTGGAGGTCCAAGTCCGGTTGCCAGAGAGACCAGATATAGGAGACAGTGGAACTGCTAAGGCAGGTTTTTTATGGTATATAATCCTGAAGAGGCAAGAGCCGCAAGACACATATATAAAAACGGATTCAAACACTGAGCCAGGTTGACTATAGTTAAACAGTGTCGTTTGTCTAATATTTTGGTGTAAGATGCACTGAGAGAAGTTTAAACAAAAATTATACAACTGTAGTCTGGTCGAACATATCTGATATGATATACCATTAAATAATTGGATCAGTAAAATTTTGTGTTAACTGTCATTTATCTGTGGAATTTTTATTTGTGCCACAGAAGTGTAGAAAAGGTTTGCCCAGTTATATTTTTTTAACACTCATATTTCTAACACTATCGACTAATTTTTATTTGACACAAATTGTTTTGAATGTTTCTTGTAGATATGGTAAGAATGCTAAGGTATTACATTTCATCGGGTCTGTGAAGCCTTGGCACCTGAAGTTCAACTCCGGCACTGGGCAGGTGGATCTGTCTGGAGAGTCTAGTCATTATGCGGAGTTTCTCCAGTTGTGGTGGAATATATTTCTGGAGAACGTCAAGCCAAATGTTGACTTGAACGTGGTCAGTTTTTTCGTATAAGCTTGCCAACATTTAAATGCTGTAGCTATAGTTAGCAAGTAATTAACTTATATTAATTACTGATGTGTATACTGAAGAGCTGTGATTACTATATTGATCCCAGTATGTCAGGTAAAATTTAGATTTTGCTCTTGAGCACCAGTGTGTCTGCATATTGGTCAAGGGCTCTAAAGTCTACAAACCACACCTCGAAGCACTCCTACAGTGGAGCTTCCTTATTACATGTGTCGTTATCACACGATTCCTGAATAACAACTGCAGTGACATGTGTCTCAAATTTAGTTCAGCTTTAGAAACAGACCTAACTGTAACAGCCTTGTGAGCCACGATAGGCAAACTACTTTGGAAAAGCAATGAAGAGAATCTTACATGGTATTTGAAATACGTTCCTTCTTAGCAAAAGAATTTTACAGGATCACTGTTGACGAGGGCAATAGATAACATACTATGACCTTAACGTTCATTGCATTACATTTAATTACCTCACCTGTCGTTACCCTGCCTGTTGTTACCTTACCTGTCATTACCTTACCTATTGTTACCTAACCTGTCATTACCTTACCTATTGTTACCTAACCTGTCATTACCTTACCTGTTGTTACCTAACCTGTCATTACCTAACCTGTCATTACATTGCCTTCTATCCCTTGTGTCCAGGTAATGCTAACTGAGCACCTGAGCCAGATAAGCGTCTTCACGAAACAGCAACTCGATGATGGCCATCGTCAGTACGACTGGGAGCGCGGCCAGATCGACTACCTTGGCATCGATTCATTTGACAACATCCAGAAGCAACTGGACCACAAACTGAACAGCAGCAGTCACCAGCATCCGGAACCGCCAAAGATCAAAATCTCTTCGGAGGCAGAACCCGCAAAGAAGTGAACATCTTCCGGCGTTGTCTCCTGTCCGTGTATTTCGGAAGCTGTTCTCGGTTGTCGGTCGGAAGATTAAATGTTAGCGTAGGCGTTGATGTGACAACAGATTGGCTTTGATGTGATGATGACGGAGGCATTGCGTTGCAATAGTTCAACTACGATGTAAGAACGAGGAAAAATGTTTAGGTGTTCTATTTTTGTTCTGTGGATATCAAACAGGCGAATACTCCGTTCCACAAGTTCTCATTTTGCTTTTTAACAGGACCCTCGGCCAGTTGTACCATGTCTCGGCCCTGCATATGTAATCTGCTTCTCGTGCGGGTCGATCGCTGAAATGTTGCTCATACATCTATAACTTGACTGCATATTGAAATCCAATCATGATTAACCTGTTTAGTTCCGCTAATCTTGTACCGTTGCATTAGCGTGTGTTTTTATGATGTAATGCTGGGATGGCAAACCTATTGCATCAGTGGCGTAATGAAGGGGGGCAGAGTGGGGCAGCCGCCCCCGGACGCAGCACCAGAGGGGCGCAAAATTAGCTTTCTGTAGTACACAGTACTATGACAAGAACGATTAAAAGTCAACAAGAAAATTAAAAGGGGGTGCAGTCATCAACCCTTGCCCCGGGCTCTGAAACCCTTTGTCATGCCATTGTATTGCATGCATGCCCAAAGTGGCATGTGCTAAAGTTTTTTGGGCACTTGGAATTTGAGTCTCATAAAATTTCAAATTTAGAAATACAATATCTCTGTAGGAATCCAAATTTTCATTTACAAAGGACCTTATTGTAACACCATTCTAAAGCCATCTTTAAAATATCTTTTAATTCATTTTTTTGTGCTTAATCAATTAAAACCTACATGAGGAAAACAGTTATATACTGCAAAATTTCGAGGGGTACGCGACAGTATTTTTTGTATATTTTAGCGACATTTTGGCACGCACCCTTAAAAAAGGTTTGTCATCCCTGGTGAAATGTGTATGTTCCTGATACATGTGTATGTACCCAGAGGCAGTATTATTTGTGTACTGCGTAGGTACAGCGGTCAAAGTACAATTAGGTATGTAGGCAATTAGTGCATTTATTAAGCTTCTGTACCAAATAAGTGATTGAACACAGCATAGGTAAACTGCTGATAAAACTGTTCTTAGGTAAACTGCTCATGAATAAAACTATTTTAGAACGTAAACGAAGCCGTACTGTGCGGTGCTAAACCTGACTAGCAGGTTATTTGAAAGTCTGAAGTCGTAGAGCAGCTGGTTGCCATGGTGATGTGCCTTGATGGACCTGTGAGATGATGTCGGCTGATGTGCATGTGTGTGTGTGTGTGCTTTTGTTAGCGTTTTGTTATGTTTATTTGGATAATTTGTTGCTTTCTGTCTGTCTCTGTATGTCTCTGTATGTCTTTTTGTTTGTCTCTCTCTCTCTCTCTCTCCAGATCTGCTTGCAATGTGTATGATCCGTGTTGGATTCTAGTAAAACGCGATTCAAGAAAAATGACTTCGTATCATTTGCCAGTGTGCCAACATTTCACGTGTTAATATATGTCGCCGTGTTGATGTGTGTGTGTGACTTTGTATGCATTTAAACTCTAATAATTATAATCCTAATAATAGTAATTTTTGTCCGTTCCCACATGGCCAGCCAACAATCTACCTCTGCTGTCCACCATGGCATCTATAGAAAGAAAGTCAATCATTGGCAAAGAAACTCATTCAGACCACGTTTCCCAGAACTATTGTTTTGTCACTCTTGCTCATTATAGGCCTAACAATTGTACAGTACATTTTCGTGTTGACGATGATAATAGTAGTGGCGGTGGTAGTAGTAGTGATAGTAATGGTAGTAGTAATAATGGGTGATGTTGCCTTTTTTGTACCATATAATGTCGAGATTTCTACAGTGCCCAAAGAGCTAATTTGCAGGAACCAGCTTGTGCATAGGCGCTCAGTCAAAACTTGAATGATAGGCAGGTAGGGGCAGATTCGGTTCCAGGGTCATAATCCAAGGCTCCAGCAGGTAGACAATGGGACGTCAAGGGTGGACACACTTGACAGTGTTCAGACTTGAAGGGAAGAGGGAGAATGCGGATCGGATTTGGAGGAGCACTTTCAGTTTTCATGGCTCTTGTACGAGCACTAAATGCTTTTCACGTGTTGAAAAATCCTGTAGAGTGCCGCTTAGATATACATGTAAATGTCGACGTTATTGTGTAGCGACAGTATATTGTCGACGCTGGTCATTTTTTCAGTGAATTGATAGGATCACATAATATTATTTGACATATTATAGACTACATAGTCTATCAGCAACAAGTCTAAAAGGAAACGTTAAAATTGGCATGTATATAGGCCTATTTAAACCAGGAATCACATAATTATGTAGAAATTTATGGGCCTGGTTTCATATTCATGTAGACCCTAATACTTGCTCATTGTCAAACCATTATCAAATTGGCATGTAATATGGGCCTATTTAAAACAGGAAGCACATAATATGTAGAAATTGATGAACTTCGGTTCATATTCGTGTAGACCCTAATTATCGTAATACTTGCTCATTGTCAGAATCAGGTATCTGTGGTCAAAACAAAAGATCTTATGCACTGAGATCTAAATCGTTAAAGCAGGTAAAATGTACAATGTAACTAACCGTATGGCCTATATTCGTGGAGGTATTTTTTAGCCAGCGACGACATTTGTGTGTGTGTGTGTGTGTGTGTGTGTGTGTGTGTGTGTGTGTGTGTGTGTGTGTGTGTGTGTGTGTGTGTGTGTGTGTGTGTGCAGAGAAAATATATAAAATTAATTTAAAAAAATTACAAATGGCAATCAAATCTTCAAATTTATAAATTAACTATTAGTCTCTTAGGGGCGATCTGTATCCGCCCCTGAGACGACGTCCTCCCAGGCCTACGGTGGCTCATCGGAGATGAAGCAGCCCAGTAGGTTGATCCAGTAGCCACCACAAAGCAGCATTGGTATCCATTTAGATAAGAGCAACTCGTGTTGTTAGTGAATGACTCCCCGCATTAAGGGCAGACCCGGAACTTGATGGCGGTCCTAGGGAATTGAGGGAGGACCTAGGCATGGAGTACTAAATGCTATTTCGGTATCCCCGACCTAGGAAATCGAGGGCTGAGCTAGAAAGTTGAGGGAGGACCTTGGGAATTGAGGGCGGACTTAGGAAATTAAGGGTGGGCCCAGGGAATTAACGGATCTACTATACGTTCTCCCCGCTCGGAGAGGGGGGGTTTAGGGCAAAGATAACACTGGCGCGTAGAGGCAACGGACCCGGGATCGCTTCCCGGTACCCTCCCTAAGTCGACTCCGCCTTTTCATTCGCTAGGTGGCGTTAAAAAAATTAGTAGTGGCCTTGCATGGCTGCCAAACAGTTAAATTCGACTCCTGTAATAACTTGTGATCATCCGTTCATACTAACGAGTAATCCTGCGTAGGCTACTTGTCAGTTTGAAAAATTAAACGAAGATATTATTAAACTTGTCCAACAGGCTTTTTCCAGATTTTTCTCTTCACGCCCTTAGGCTAATTGTTTCCGTTATCCTATCCACCTCCAATCCAACTTAAAATGCTGGTATCCGTCCTTATTAGGTCTTGTCTGGTGTATGAAGGATTCAGAGCCCCGTTCAGTTCTTTCGAATTATGGAAAGATTTGCTCTCGAGTAGGGCCTACGTCATGGAATATAAAGACCAGAAGATCAACTCAACGGTGGATTCAGAAAAGCGTTAATTAAGGGTGTAGCCTAATCGTTCTCGTACTCTCCAAACTTCTAAGCGCCACTCGACAGCCAAGCGCAGGGCACCAGCTTATTCACGAGCGTTGGGTTTTTAGCAGTTCCTCTGCCTTCTCTCTCGATCTGGTCTGTCTACTAACCGAAGTCAGATCTTCATTTGACATCCACTGATACGAAGCAGCGCTCGTGAATAAGCTGGTGCCCTACGGCTAGATTTAAATTAGCGGTTAAAAAATATGAAGTAGACGGTTACGATACGATTGCGGTTAATGGACGTAACTATAGGGCCCTTAATTAATACCCCTGCAGCAAATTTAGTGAATTTAGTGCCCCTACGTCCCATTCAGATCACTGCCAGTGTAAGAGGAAGAGGGAGAGGGAGAGCGACAGGGAGAGGGAGAGGAGAACAGTCCCTTAAGCTTGCACTGAGGCAGCCATGGCTACGAAGTGTTAGCGACTTCATTTTCTTAGCCTCGGCATATGGGAATGGGTGGCCAAACTTCTCCCTCACTATATCATCTTCCCACCGGCAGTGTACGGTCAGTGTACTCATTATAGCTGAATTGGCTATGGGGTGCAGATGCAGCAGAAATCTCGAACCAAATTTCTTCCCTGGTTGGGATTCTAACCCCGACGTCTCGATTGACGATCCAGCAGGCTATCCACTACACTATAGAGTGTCCTTTGTAAATGTAAAGGTTTTTCTATAGCGGCCTTATGGCCTCGACTCGTTCATTTTTCACCCAATTGATCGAATGAGAACCTACACCATGCACCTGCCAGTTTTAATGGGCGCCACACCATTTAAGGTCCCCCAGTGTGATTCTCCTTAAAAATTTTCTTTTAGTTATAGTTACAGTTATAGTTAATGTTTTTTTATTTTAGTTATAGTTATAGTTATAGTTAGTATTATTTTTTAGCTATAGTTATAGTTATAGTTAATGGATTTTTATTTTAGTTAATTTTAGTTACTACTTAGTTACAATAATTAAGGCTATAAGCAAAATTGTGCGTATTAACACGCTGTTTCACAATTTGCTCAGAGCTTTGAAAGCCTTTGATGCATGGGTGCATTCAGCTTCATGAAATTAGACATGAATACACGACTTTCCAAAGTAACTGACAAATTGAATAATTAAAATATCAATAATTAAAGTTACTGGAACTTGCTGACTAATGATGGTACCCATAGCGCATTTTTTGTTCTCATTTATGTCGAATCGTCCATATTGGACTTCCTATATTTATTTTTTGTATTAACGAAAATAAAGATGAATTTTCGTTAATGTTATTTTCGTTATAGTTATAGTTATAGTTAATGATATTTGTTAGTTATAGTTATAGTTATCGTTAACGAAATCATTTTATTTTCGTTAACGAATATTTTCGTTATCGTTATCGTTAACGAGAATCACACTGAGGTCCCCGTGTAGCCTACGGACAGTGCTAACTCAAGATTTAAATGTCTGAAATTAGCCACCACCGGAAGGTGCACCGCGATCCACATGCACTCTCGCTCAAATTTGCAAGGGACATACGCTTCAACCGATGTAACTAACTAGGCAGTATAGCTATCACCCCCCGGACCCCCGACTTTTAAATTCCCAGCTCCGTTTTGTAACCTGATTAGGCCTTTGCACGCAATGTATGGCAAATGAGTGATTAGGGATTACTCGGATTAGGTCTATCTCAGCCCGATAAAAATCTCGCAGGCTCAGATTAGGCCCATTTAGTCCCACAGAGGGCCTTAGAATGTGAAACGTAAACATACCATCCAGGATTTAGTGTTCCTACATAGCCATCCTCAACATGATAATTATAGCTCTGGTGTATATATATATAATATATATATATATATATAATTATATATTGTATATATATATTAAATGCATATATGTATATTATATCTAGGCATATTATATACATATATATATATATGTATATATATACACAGGCATTTGTACCTGGTATGTATGTATTTTATATGTATAATGTATATATATATATATATATATATACGGCCTTATTTGCGTGTACGTAATCGGCCAATATATAGGCCTAACACGAAACTCACGTAATCATTTAAAGAATGTGTGAACCGCCCGTAATTCCAATCGTAGGCCTAGGCCTGCGGAATTCGATCATCTAGGCTGGTATTAGAAAAATGCTAGATTTATCATTTAGGCCTATAACACTTTAGCCTAAGGTTAATTACGTCTACTTGAAACAGAGAGCTTTCATACGTAGGCTACATAGTACATACACAAGCATATAAATACCTGCATTCGAAGATACATTCAAACATACACGCATGCATGCATATGTATGTATGCATTTGTCTATGCATCTGTACTTTTTTTTATAAAGCACAATATTTTAGGAACCCTCAAAAAGGTATGAACACGAGTCCCATAAACACATAGGCCTACACAGATACATACATATGTACATAGACACATACATATACATACAAAGATATACATAAATGCTAAAATACTGTACATACACACATACATCAATAAATCAATCAGCCGTTTATTGATTCAACAACAACAGAAGACTTACAGGAAACATACATATACCTATATATAAAAAATATATATACATATATTATATATATATATATATCTGCGTACATACATACATGCACATGTAGGCCCTACACACATGCATGCATATAAATATACACACATACATATGGTACCCGCCTGCAATTATGGCCCACATACATGCATACACAAACATACATACTGTAACATACATACAATGTCATGCATACATACATACATACATACATACATACATACATACATACATAAGCTTACATACATACATACATAAATACATAAATACATACATAAAAACATGTTCTAAAGGCTCTAAAAGGCGCTATACCATTAAAGTTAAGTTATTTCATACATTGACTTTGGATGAAGAGGCTTCGAATCATATTATTATATTTATAGGCCCACATGCCATAGGGCCTACATCATAGGCGTAGCTACATGAAGGCAGGAGGAGGCAATTGCCTCCTCTTGGTTTTTCCATATAGTGGAGTTTCAATTGATCAACGACGCAAATGACCAGGATTTTGGAAAGTTGCCTCCTCTTGAAAAACTCCCGTTACTACCCCCCTCGAAAATCCTTGGGAAACTCTACCCCCCTCGAAAATCCTTGGGAAACTCCTGTTACTACCCCCTCGAAAATCCTTGAAAACGCTCCTTAGTAGCTCCGCCCTCGAAAATTTTGGAACGCTTGTTCTTGGAAACACTCGTTACTAGGTCGTCAACTTCCCCGGTCGTCAACTTTTTAAATAAGCTGGATACCCCCAGAACCCTCTAGATTCTGTGAAGTTGCCTCCTCTTGAATTTAAGTCTGGCTACGCCACTGGCCTACATATGCGGTAATGTTAGATTTCAGTCTAGTCAGAGATGGCCATACGGGTTTTCTGACGAGCTAGACGTCTGGATCACGTTCAGAAGCTGTCTCCCTGTTGTCTGGTCGTTTAAAATCCGTCCGATCACCCACTTAATGGAGCCCTGTTGACAGCAAGGTGTGGGTAGGCCTTTGGGTCTTCAACAACGACGCGTAGGCTCCACGTACAAAGCGCATTCCGATGTCCCGTGAAGGAATGCCGCCACTGATAGTTGAACGCCAAACGCATCGGGTATCCGCCGACCAATCACGTCGTCAACAAGACGTCACGTGGTACGACACATGCGAATTCCTGTCATTCCGAAAGAAGAGGACAATCGCTCGGCCAGCAGTACGTAACAACACCACAGCAAACAACAATGCAATGATTTACAATAGATGTCATCATTGAACGTCGAGCATGCAAACGACTCTATTATCTGCGAACATGAACTTAGAGCTGTAATGAAAACTGTGCTTATTCTTATCCCACCAGGTGCGATCGTCCTGTTTCCGTCATTCCAGGCATTCTTTGAGAAATTGCCGATTCGTGAGAGGGAGTCGACGCTGAAGAAACAAGTTTTCTTTTCCATTTCCGTAAATCCGTCTCCGGACGGAGATACTGCGTGGCGACAGGATAACGGGAGACTTTGGGATCGATAGATTTCGGGGCCGTTGATAGCGGAGTCCGGACGAGGTGAGCCAGAGGCTGCGAAGGTCAGGTGGTGGGAGGCGTTGCATTCCTCGCATGGTTCTACCAGATGAGTTGTTGGTCAGAGGCCGAAACTATGTGGTGAAGAAGTAGAAGCCAGGACGAACCTCGATCTTAGTGGGCCACCGAGTTCTGGTTGTTTCTGAGGGACGTTTCGAGTGGAGAGAAGACATTTGATCGGGTGTTTGTGATCGATTTGTCAAGGGATTTATTGAGGGAGAGTTCCTCCTCTCTGGTGGATTCTGTGAGGATCTGGAAAAGCTGGTTCCTGGTGATTGTTTGGTCTAGTTTTATCGTAGATAGTTCGGTCGAAATGGAGACGAGTCTTCAGGTCCTTATGAGAGAGACTCCGCTCGAAGTCTTGACCAGGGCAGCTTCGCTTGTGGCTGGGTGCGAGACGACATCTTCTGATGCAGGTAAACACAAGACAATAAGTGATTTCAGACAAAGGCGTAAATTAAGACAATTTATGTAGAGCAGGTATAGCAGAGCATTGTCAAGATTTCCATGTTGCAATTTTTGCAAAATGTGTATGTATGTATGTATGCATGCATGTATGTATGTGTGTGTATGCATAATTGCATATATGTATGTATGTATGTATGTATGTAGGCCTATGTGTTTAGGTATGTATGTGTGTATTGGCTGGCAAAGGTGCTAATAAATGCCCAATAGATGTAACACTGTTATCGTTTAGATAGAGCAGACCAGCATAATCAATGTGTTAGGTGTAGTTTGTGATGTTAGTAAAACAAAAGATTCAATCATGAGATTTAAAACAAAAGATTCAATCATGAGATTTTTTAATTATGCAACTTTGAGGCAATTTTTTGAATATTAGGCAGAATCTGAACAATAACGAAAGCATTTTTGATGTTGATTGGATGTTACCAATGCGTTGGACTGAACATTTCCTAATTTCCTGAGCATACTCAGCATAAAACTATTCTTAGGAAAAATAAAATGGGTCAGAGAAAGAAACAGGTGTTCATGAAATTCAACACTTGGTTTTAACCACAGTAAACTGTGTGTACAACTGTTTGGTCTAACCCAAATGTTCCCAAGTACTTGTTGAGGCATAGTATTTGGGTGCAAGTAATATTTTCTAATGTATTCAAGATTGTACAATATTCTTTCATCAAGTCAATTCAGATTTAGCCATTCCGATGCTCGAAGTTTTTAGAGGGAGTCCATATTAAAAAATTAATGGGGTTAATATTAACATACATTTATGGTGTAGCAGTGTTGTAGATGATCATTTATTCGTACCCATTGCCGCCATATGGCTGGCATCAGGAACTGATGATGATGAGTGTTGTAGATGGGTTAAAGTCACACGAATGTTGCAGTCCCCTTCTATTAGTGTGCATACTAAAAATTGACTCAGGTTGAATATTTATTTATAAAAACCAGTAGAACAATCGCATGACATTACGGTAATGTGTATTAAATTTAGTAATGCAGTCACCTGGGGAAGAGTCTGTCGAAATGGTGACTTGTAAATGTATCTGATGTCGTTAGATTACATTTCCATATAGTATTGTTCGTAATGGTTACTTAGTTGGTTCTAGTCATAAGGTTACAAGGCAGTGCAAGTCTCTGCAAAACACATATGGGTGAAAATTGTTACACAAAGGGTGTTGAAATATTTTATTTATGCCTGGTAGGATGTTGATTTGCTATTGATCTGCTTCTAGGAGTTCAAAGAGTAGGCCTACTTGTGACCAGTACTAGCTTCTGGTCCATAATTAAGTCAATTGCCATGCAAATTAAGTCAATTGCCATGCAAATTAAGTCAATTGCTATGCAAATTAAGTCAATTGCTAATTATAAGTCCCCTTTGTTGTTGATGATGGGTTTCTGGATAGCCTCAGTTGTTGATTGACACGGTCTGAGTGCCTGTGATTGATGGGTTGGCTTTGACTAGTAAGTGGAGATTATTAACATGTCAGTTAAGACTGCCTTGTTGCATGGCACAATGGCTGTTGCATTTTGTGTGCAAACTTAGTGAAGTGTAACCACTTGTGGGCTTGTCATATGCACTGTACAAATTCTTGATTGCGTTTGTCAAAGTTTGGCATACCAAGAATGTTTGGAGTTTTTACCTTGTTCTTTAAAATTGTCATGCATAGCTAATGGCTTTCAGGATACCAGGCTAACAAACAAAGTGAACTAATCGAGTAACTCTTGTAGAGCTGATCTAACTCAGTTACATCTATGGAGCTGCTGTCTCAAGCTGCACCTTTCTAGATCTGCTAGATTGCCATGCTTAATAATAATAATAATAATAATAATAATAATAATAATAATAATAATAATAATAATAATAATAATAATAATAATAATAATAATAATAATAATAATAATAATAATAATAATAATAATAATAATAATAATAATAATAATAATAACAATAACAATAACAATAACAATAATAATAATAATAATAATAATAATAATAACAACAATATTAATAATAATAATAATAGTGATAATAATATTAATAATGATAATAATAATAATGATAATGTTTGGGTAGTTTCTAAGAACCTGATGGATTATTTTTACCTCGGGTTAAAATAATAATATTAATAATAATAATAATGATGATGATGATAATTACTGATAATGATAATATGATTTATGTAGTGCATCCGTGTGTATGCAGTGTTAGCGACTTCAGTTTCTTAGCCTCAGCATATCCGTGCGAGATGGCCAATCCTCTCCCTTTCCATCTGATCTTCCCACTGACATTGTGCAGTCGATGTACTCATTACAGCTGAGTTGGCTAGGAGGCACAAGTGAAGCAGAAATCTCAAAACAATTTCTGCCCTGTTCCAGCGTGATCGGGATTTGAACCCCAACCTCTCAGTTGACAGTCCAGCATGCTAACCACTAGACCCTCAAGCACCTCTGATACAGTAACTTCTGTAAATCACGTTGAGTCCAGCACTATCCATTAGGTAGCTCTAATACTGCGTGAGATGTCACTGATAATCAGTCATCACAGATGTAACTGTTAGACAAGTCAAGACACTAGAATCTTTAGTGCAAACCTTCAATGCCTAGTATTAAAAGATTCATTATCCAGCTGGACTCAATGTAGAGAAAACTAATAACAATGTCGTAACATTTTAACAATTTCGTTCTCGTCACATTCTATTGTGACACTTTTATTGTGTTATGTCATGTCTTTTTATGGGTGTTTATATTCTCATAATTGTCTCATTTTAGGCCGGAAGTGTGTGAAGCGCACGGTCTCGTCTGAGTGTGAGCTGCAGACGAACATCATGACTCGTAAATGTCGGCGAGTGGGAGAGCAGGACTCGCCGACTATGACTCGAGTTTCGTTTGGCGATGAGAATCAAGATAACCAGAATGATGGAGGCAGAAGAAGTGCAGCAACCCAGACGTAAGCGACTTAATTTCTTTAAAAGTTGATTTAAGTTGCTGTTTAATTTGTTTAAAATTGATTTAAGTTACTGTTGGTTAAGTCTTGGTAGTGCATACCTTAATTGGGCTTCTCTTTAAGAAACCATTTGGACAATCATTAGAGAAGAAAGCTGTCATGCGATATTTTAACTTTTCACAGAACATCAAAGCCTAGCAACGAATTTGGCAAACATTTTGTTTTATTGTCTAGTATTTTACTGTCTAATGTAAAACATAATGTTAATTTATCTAGTCTGATCGAATCTTAAGATTTCCATAACACAGTAATAATGATCCGAGAAAGTCCATAGCACCAATGTACTAACGCTCGAAGTATCAGACAATGGTCACTGGTAAGCAGTGTGCATAGCACCAGTAAAAAAAATATACATAATTATTAATTACCATAATTAGTAGTCTGTTAGTCACCACTATCTGAGAGGATAGGGAGCCTGTTAATGTTGAATTTCATTGCCACTTTATATTAATTAATTATCTGACAATTTACTATAGTAAATAGTAACAGCCTATTATCTTATTAAATGGAAATGTATTTATTTTCCAGGTTATTTTCCAGCTTTGTTCCGTTCTCCGGATTCTACCAGCTGCAGCCGTCGGATCCAGTCCTTCGGGATACAGTACCGGATGAAGAGCCATGCCTGATCCTTGACCTTGACCAGCACACGGTCAAGTCATCACATCTGTGCCATGCCACTCCCTCTGCACTGAGAAATGCCAGTCATGCTTCCACTTTGGTTACACAGGCAGAGGGCAATAACCGTCCACTCAACTTAACCACCGCAATTCCTCCAAGAAGGACTCCTGGACCATACCATCCTCTGGTCATGTCCTCTGATTGGCAGGGGTCATCCATGGGTCATTGTCAGGGTGAGTTCATGCCCAGAGGTCATCCGGTTGCCTTGTCCAGTTGTGACGTTGATTTAGTTCCGAACTGGGGATTGGACAAAAGAGAACAACAATTCGTTAGTAGTGGTATCAAGAGTGAACCGTCAAGTCTTCTGAAACGAACCATGCCGTACAATGATCCAGGAACGAATTCATTTGCAAGCAGAACCAGTCTCAGGAAATCAGGGCAGCAGGAGACCAGTGTACGAAACTACACTGCAGGCATGTACAGTTTCTAGCACTTTTCGTGATCGTAACAAAGTGTCTGAATTAATGACACAAAACTTTATTGCCCACCGTAGCCTGTAGTCCTTTCAGTCCTTTAGTCCAGTTTTGTTAAAGAATTCAAATCTAAGGTATCTGCTTTTGTTTCCTTGAAGGTTGTTCCAAGACAACTGACTGACCTGTGGGTCATGAACTGACCCTGATCATGACCCATAGATGACCTCTGCCAATTTTACTTTGTGGTTCACAAAGACAAGATTACAGTTGAAGGAGATTATGCTCAATAATAATAATAATAATAATAATGATAATGATGATGATGATAATAATAATAGCAGCACCTTGGGAATGAGAACCTTTAAAACAGTTCTATAGTTTTTTAGAGCCTGAGGGATCATTTCTACCTCGGGCATAAAAAATAATAATGATAATAATAATAATAATTACTATTAGTATTATAATAATTGGTCAAGTTGAGTGAACTCCACTTTTCTGTAAGTGCTTGAAGACCATTTTGTTTGATCGTGGTTTCATTGTGTTAGGTGAGGAGCGCCTTTGGTGAGCCTCTCTTGAAGTGGCGCTATATAAATTTACAATTACAATAGAAAGAAGTAGTAGAAGAATTGCCATCATTTACAGTAAGCGTAATGTTGATGGATTTTGTTGTTTTAGTTGAGACAGACCCGAACATAGACGAACACTTCCGACGATCGCTAGGAAGCGATTATTCCCGAGTTGTAAACAGAGTTGATGTGCCAACCCCAGCAACGGTAGCCACCGTCTGTCAAGGAGGAACTTTACGCAACCCAATTGGAACCAATGCCGCGGTTCCTTTGAGCACTGAATCACCTGCATCCAATGCCAACAAATCTATTACAGGTATTCATCCTGGGGTTTAAAATGTTATCGAATAGCAAACTTATCAGTTTTAGTTTCTCTGTATGCCTTATGATTGTTGATGTTGTATTGTGGTAACTAGTAATTAGTGGAAATCTCTTCCCTTGTAATGCTTGGTGTTGGTGGTGGTCATGGTCTTGATGGTGGTGGTCATGATGGTGGTGGTCATGATGGTGGAGTGGCAGTGGTAGTTGTCATGGCCTTGGTGGAGGAATGTAATGACCATAATTATTATTCAGGGTTGCCACGGATCCTGGAAAACCTGGAAAGTCATGGAATTAGATTTTGAAAAATTTATGGCCTGGAAATCCTGGAAAAACAGGTGTTATCCCAACAAATTCCTGGAAAGTCATGGAATTTGAAAATAGCTAGGTCATGGAAGTCATGGAAAGTGGAAGGATCATTAAGAGACATATTTCTAATCATATTTTAAATTTCGATGAATATTGCATTGATAAAACAATTAGAAAGTAGGTCTGTTTTCGTCTAAAATAAGTCATGGAAAAAGGTCATGGATGTTTCTTTTATTAACATTGTTGCAACCCTGTTATTGTTGTTGTTATTGTTATTGACCTTTGTTCTAAGTCATGATTTGTTGTGATTGTTAGCTTCAGGAGCAGTTGACGAACACTTTGCCAAGTCGCTTGGCTCGACGTGGACAAAGATCAAGTCGGAGAATGTTCCAAACAGCGTACTCGTGAATGCCAATGCCGTTGACGATCACTTTGCGAAGGCTCTCGGCGAGACGTGGTTCCGACTGAAAGCGGAGAAAAGGAGTTCACCAAATTCACCAAGTTGTTTTGTTTGACTTTTGCTGATCGTTACATTTTGTAGCTCATTTTTACCAGCTGTGTTTCCCATGACCCGTGGATTCTGTGATCAGGGAGATAAGTGTACATATGACTGGTAATTCTAGTATGCTGTGAAGCCCCTAGAAGGCTGTATATATATATCAGGGAAACTTCTGTAAGGAAGTTGGCATTATCTGGTAAGGGAATTAGCATTGCATTCAATTCTTGCTTAGAATCCATAAATGCTCCATGGTGTGTTGTGTTCAAGGCTCGGTTAGTAGTACTTAGAAACACATTTAGAGAGGTTTTTATCTGTACCAGAATAGAATGTGGTACTGATGCAAATGAGGAATTTAAAATGTTGAGCCTCTATTACTGGAGACATAGTAGTCGATGGGTTAGATGCGCTATGCCTGAAATGCGAAGAGTATGGGTTCGAGACTTACCCAAGACGGTTACTGTGTAAGGACCTTGAGGACCACACTTCATGCTCAACTGCTCAGCACCATTGATGTTCTGTCGCATGGTCGTATGTGCACTTTTGAACTTTGAAAGGAGGTCCGTTTCAAGTGCAGTTATATTGTATGTACTTTACCATTACTTAAATGGGTCACTGTCCATGGCGACTGAGATGGAAACTACCTCATGCAAACTGAGCCCTCCATTCTTTTGTTGTTGGTGAAGAGTAACTATGGTATGCAGGTTGAAGTTAGTTACGGTGTTCTGGTATTTGAAATGCGGTCATATTTGAAGCTTCGCCAAATGATCAGACCTCAGAGCCACACATGTATGAGGCCTGTAAACAAGCGTGTTCCTTTGACATTTTTGAACAGCACAACTTAGAGTAGTCTAACTTATGGCACTTCTGCAATGCCCATAAATTATATAGTATGCAACTATTTACAGAGTGGACTGTTAAGATTACTTTGTGGGAATTTCCCCCATCTTATTTACCTATGTATCTCTGCCTCATCTGTTCTGGCCACAGGTCCCTGTGCTTGGCCGATCAGGGTGTTTGTCTAGTTCTCGTTCCTCTAAACTCGGCACAGAAGCTTTGATTTTGTTGGTCCTGTGGCCTCGAACAACCTTCCTCATAAAACTACAGCTGAGCTAGTCAGCTTATCTCTGTTCCACAAGCGCTTGAAGTCTATTCCGTTTGAACAAGGGTTCTCCTTTTTGTGTAGGGAGTGCTACTGATGAGGTTTTTCTTGAAGTTGCACTTTGTAAATTTTCAGTTATGTTATGTTATGTTGTTCTACCTGAAAATATTTTGAATGAAGGAGCTATATAATCTAAATTGTTTCGAGTGTGTCCTGTGCGTTCCTCATCTGGATCTGGTTGGTTTCGGTAGTGCTAGGAGAACACGATGTACCTAGGATGTTGTTCACTTGAGGTCATACTGAGTCCTGTGATATACCATTTTAAGAAGAAGGTGACTTGCCGTTTGCTCTATTTATGATAGAAAAAGTTACAAGAAATATGTAAATGAGATGGTGTCCTTGAAGAAGAAGGGTGTCCTCAAACAAGAAGGGTGTCCTGGAAGAAGAAAGGTGACGTTGAAGAAGAAGGGTGTCCTTCAAGAAGAAGGGTGTCCTTCAAGAAGAAGGGTGTCCTTGAAAAAAGAAAGGTGTCCTTGAAAAAGAAGGGTGTCCGTGAAGTTGTTGTCCTTTCATGTAGGCTATATGTAGATGACATCCACTAAAGGAATGAATTCTTTGACAAGGCAGGTTGTGTCCTTGACAACGAAGACAGAGGACTCTTTGAAAACAAAGGAGCTCAATGACGTCAGAATCTAATTGGAACTTCCATAAAAGGACATGAAACTGCTTTGTGAATTGAAATGAAACTCAAGGCCCGACGGATTTCTATGAATGTGCGTTTCTCTTGTTTTAAGATATACAGATACTGTGTATGTAAAATTATGAACTATATGTTGTGGTAGCTCAACATAGTAAAGTGCTAAATGAAGTACACAAAAGGGACAGTTTCGTATTTAATTCCTGTACAGAGCAAAAGATGAATGTATCATATTTTTGTAAATTTTGAAATAAACTACCAATATTTGAATTTGAAGTGTGTTGTGTTTTGATTAAAAGAGTGTATATTGTCTGTATAAGCAGTGAATTCCACAATCGTGATGTTTCTTCATGTATGTAACGTAAGACTTCTGCTTTGAAGTTTAATGTACATGGGTTATTCACAACTAAACCTAAAACTCGTTTCAGCTTGGGTAGGCTACCACTACAGCTTCACTTCTGGTTTCTTTTTGACCTCACTTTTTTAAGGAAATGTGATTTTGACTGCACGTTCACTTGTAGCAAAAATCACTAGAATTATGTAGTATTCATTTATTCTGACGGCGCTATGTGAGTCATTGGATTAGATTTGGTTTGGATTACAGTGCTTGCCAATGTGGGACTCTGTGGAAATGACAAAAATGACGCATCTTCTGTGTTTGCCGGCTTTATATTGTGTCTCAGTTTTTGCAGCTAATTAAGTGAAGTACAGATGGTTCAACCAGTCAGGCACCTCAT
The DNA here is from genome assembly GCA_020284085.1 of Aporrectodea caliginosa. Classification (NCBI taxonomy): domain Eukaryota; kingdom Metazoa; phylum Annelida; class Clitellata; order Crassiclitellata; family Lumbricidae; genus Aporrectodea; species Aporrectodea caliginosa. The sequence continues at coordinate 1,150,402 of JACEVL010000470.1, forward strand.
GAAGATGTTAATAGATATAAATCTTTATACATGTATTGCTGAAGAAGAAGGAGGAGAAGGAGCAGGAGGAGAAGTAGAAGAAGAAGAGCAGTCTCTTAAGCTAGCCCTGAGTAAGCCATGGGTATGAACTATGAAGTGTTAGCAACTTCATTTTCTTAGCCTCAGCATATGATGGTAGGTGGCCAGTCCTCTCCCGACCCTCTCATCTTCCCACCGACAGTCTACGGTCAGTTTACTCATTATAGCTGAGTTGGCTAGGGTGCAGAAATCTCGAACCAAATTTCTGCCCTGGTAGAGGTTTGAACCGCCGACCTCCTGATTGACGGCCCAGCACGCTAACCACTGAACTATCGAGCATTATGAGTGAGTTAATAAGTGGTTGAAACTGCAAAATCTTTCGCTGGTTGTCGCCAGCATATGGCGATGCCAATACTGCACAGGGCGTACTTTTTGTCATTTCCATGAGTTTCCAGTGTTTTTAGGTTACTACGGGAGAACTATCCAGCCGTGTATCTAATGCATTTTCGGAAATTGCTCTGTCAAAGTTATGGTTGTTAAGGGTAGACATTAATGAGAGCAGTAAAGTGCTTTCAATCGATCCTGTGGCCTGTAAACAACCTCCTCCCTCAAAAAACTAGAGCTGAGTTAGTCACCCCGACTCCTTCTCTGTTCCGCAAGCGCTTGAAGTCTATTCCGTTTGAACAAAGGTTCTCCTTTTCGGGTTGGGAGCGCTACTGATGAGGTTTTTTCTTGAAGTTGCACTTTACAAATGTTCATTTATGTTATGTTATTCTACCTGAAAATATTTTGAATGAAGGAGCTATATAATCTAAATTGTTTCGAGTCTGTCCTGTGCGTTCCCTACCTGGAACTGGTTGGTTTCGGTAGTGCTAAGAGAACACGATGTACCCAGGATGTTGTTCACTTGAGGTCATACTGAGTCCTGTGATATACCATTTTAAGAAGAAGGTGACTTGCCGTTTGCTCTATTTATGATAGAAAAAGTTACATGAAATATGTAAATGAGATGGTGTCCTTGAAGAAGGGTGTCCTGGAAGAAGAAAGGTGATTTGAAGAAGAAGGGTGTCCTTGAAGAAGAAGGGTGCCCTTGAAGAAGAAGGGTGTCTGTGAAGTTGTTGTCCTTTCATGTATATGTAGATGACACCCGCAAAAGGAATGAATTCTTTGACAAGGCAGGTTGTGTCCTTTACAATGAAGACAGAGGACTCTTTGAAAACAAAAGGGGTTCAATGACGTCAGCATCTTATTGGAACTTGTTCCGTAAAAGGACTTGAAACTGCTTTGTGAATTGAAATGAAACTCAAGGCTCGATGGATTTCTATGAACGTGCATTTCTCTTGTTTTAAGATGAACAGATACTGTGTATGTAAAATTATGAACTATATGTTGTGGTAGCTCAACATAGTAAAGTGCTAAATGAAGTACACAACAGGGACAGTTTCGTATTTAATTCCTGTACAGAGCAAAAGATGAATGTATCATATTTTTGTAAATTTTGAAATAAACTACCAATATTTGAATTTGAAGTGTGTTGTGTTTTGGTTAAAAGAGTGTACAGGGTGGCCCAATATAAAATGTCCCACCGGATAAAATGCACTCTCTCCGCAACCAATTGAGATTTTTATACCAAAATTTCAGCATTTACAGAGGAATGATTTTCCAACAATCCTCGAAAATTTCAATAAACAATTTGCATAGCTTCAAAAGTTACAGCTGTTTAAATATTCAATTCCATTTTTTCAAATTTCCGAAGAAAAATGGACAGTCATTTGCAATTTTCAATGTCAAATAAAATCATCTTTCATTACGAATTCAGAAATCTGCTGAGCAGTTTATCTCAAGGCATGTTCAAAGTGTCCACCACTAGCTTTCACACAAGCTCGAAGTTTTGTTGTGAAGTTCAGTATGGCCTTGTTAGTCCTGCGACAGCTGGTCCCATAGCTGCAAGACTTTCTTCAGCTCATCAGTGTTCTTCGGTTTGGGATTAAATGTCTTGTATCATTCAAGCATAGCTCCCCAGACGAGATAATCAAGAAGGTTAAGGTCTGGTGATTTGGTGGTCATTCGTCTTTGCCAATGAATTCACTGCAGTTAGTGGCAATTAAGCCTTGAGCCAACCTTGCCGTGTGAGCAGGCGCACCGTCCTGCTGGAAAACGAAACCAGACGGTGACTTTTGTGAACATCGCGCTTTTTGCCGACAGACCAAACGCAGTCGTTCTGATGGTTCACATAAAAGTTTTTTTCATCAGTGAGAAAAACCTTCTGTGCAACAGTGGGTGTTATAAAACAATTTCTCTATGAAAAAATCTTAAAGAAATAACCATTATTGGACCGCTCATCTGCGGAAATTTGAAAAATTGAATTTAATATTAAAACAGCTGTAACTTTTGAAGTTATGCAAATTATTTAGTAAAATTTTCGTGAATTGTTGGAATATCATTCCTCTGCAAATTCTAAAATTTTGGTGGAAAAATCTCAATTGGTTGCGGAGAAATAGCATTTTATCGGGTGGGACAATTTATATTGGGCCACCCTGTATATTGTCTGTATAAGCAGTGAATTCCACAATCATGATGTTTCTTCATGCATGTAACGTAAGACTTTTGCTTTGAAGTTTAATGTACATGGGTTATTCACAACTAAACCTAAAACTCGTTTCAGCTTGGGTAGGCTACCACTAGGGGACGTGGGGGCAAGTTGGCAGATAAATCAGTTTTTTTTAGAAATGATCGTCTACGATGATGCCAACACAATAAGTTTTTGTCCACAGCGTATCTATTACTAACAGCTACATTCCAGCACAAGAGCAGGCATCCTAGTATTTTGTAAGTTTGCAAAAAATGATCTCAAAAATTTTCTAAAAGTCAACCAACTTGCCCCTATGCTGGGGCAAGTTGGTTGCCTGCTTGGGGCAAGATGGTGGCTATATAGAATACACATAAATCTTATCTTTAATAATGGAAAATGAATGCATTATGGTTGATCAAATTTGTTTCAATTTAAAAACATTTAGTCTTAATAAAGATGTCACACACAAAAATTAAAATTATTTAATTAAAATGGCAACGTTTAAAATGCAATTACCACTTCATAGGCAAACGCGCAAATTTGTTGCCGGGTCATGCCAAATTCCCTTGCACTCATTTCGATTGCGTAGGCTATTCACACACTTCTTCAAGAACATCTGGGAACACTTGTCGAAATCTTCCACCATGAAATGGGAATTGCTCATTTTGTTCGCTTGAAATAGCGACGAAGCGTTGAATATTGTAAGCCTGACTAGCTTAACTTGGACGCTTGCTGCCCGCTTTAACTTCACCGATGATTGCGATTAAACCAGCCAATAACCAAGTTTTGTCCAGTTCATGATCCAACATAGAATGAACAGGTTTCAATGCACACCAGTTTAATGGAAAAAAACTAGGCACAACAATAATTATTGTAATTGCAGGGCAAGTTGGTTGCAATGGTTGACCGGTGGGGCAAGTTGGTTGCATCCGCCATCTTGCCCCCGCCATCTTGCCCCAACAGGTCCACACTACAAAATCTTGTGACTATGATTTGTACAGCGTGACTTGGAGAAAAAAGTAATATCAGTAACAACTCACAATAAATGCTTAACAAAACAACCCATTTGTCAATTTTTTGCATTCATGTTGATTAAGATATGCGATATTTTATAACAGTGAAATATTTTTAGAGGTAAATAGAGAAACTTATTTTTCAACGATAAACGGGAAAGAAAGCACCGTATCACGTAGCCACCATTTAACAAAAGAACAGGCTTGGCTTGCTCATCGATAAACTTCCTGTTAGACTGTTTCCCTGCCACGCATTATAATTTTACAGCCTAAAAACCATCTTGCCCCCGCAACCAACTTGCCCCCACGCCCCCTACAGCTTCACTTCCGGTTTCTTTTTGACCTCACTTTTTTAAGGAAATGTGATTTTGACTGCACGTTCACTTGTAGCAAAAATCACTAGAATTATGTAGTATTCATTTATTCTGACGGCGCTATGTGAGTCATTGGATTAGATTTGGTTTGGATTACAGTGCTTGCCAATGTGCGACTCTGTGGAAATGACAAAAATGACGCATCTTCTGTGTTTGCTTTATATTGTGTCTCAGTTTTTGCAGCTAATTAAGTGAAGTACAGATGATTCAACCAGTCAGGCACCTGATGAAGATGGTAATAGATATAAATTTTATACATTTACTGCTGAAGAAGAAGGAGAAGAAGGAGCAGGAGGAGCAGGAGGAGAAGTAGAAGAAGAAGAGCAGTCCCTTAAGCTAGCCCTGAGTAAGCCATGGGTATGAACTATGAAGTGTTAGCAACTTCATTTTCTTAGCCTCGGTATATGAGGGTGAGTGAGGGTAGGTGGCCAGTCCTCTCCCCACCCTCTCATCTTCCCACCGACAGTCTACGGTCAGTGTACTCATTATAGCTGAGTTGGCTGTGGGTGCAGAAATCTCAAAAATTTTTGCCCTGGCGGGGATTTGAACCCCCGACCTCTCGATTGACGGTCCAGCACGCTAACCACTGAACTATCGAGCATTATGAATGAGTTAATAAGTGGTTGAAAGTGCTAAATCTTTCGCTGGTTGTCGCCAGCATATGGCGATGCCAAAACTGCACAGGGCGTGCTTTTTGTCATTTCCATGAGTTTCCAGTGTTTTTAGGTTACTACGGGAGAACTATCCAGCCGTGTATCTAATGAATTTTCGGAAATTGCTTTGTCAAAGTTATGGTTGTTAAGGGCAGACATTAATGAGAGCAGTAAAGTGCTTACAATATAAGCTGTCTGGTGTAAAAAAATAGGCCTACATTCATTGTCGTCTGTGCTGAACAGGTTCGTCTGAGTACTGACAAAGACAGTAAGGCCTACCGGTCTTTTTATTATTATTATTATTATTATTATTATTATTATTATTATTATTATTATTATTATTATTATTATTATTATTATATTCGTTTATTGGTAACAACAAAAAGCTGAGTCACACCGCTATCAGGTACATTGTGATTAAGCAGTATGCGACCGCATAGGCCAGACAAATTTAGGGTCCGCCAAACTTGATGATGCCTTCTATAATAAGTTCTTATTTTTATGACTGTTCATTGGATATTAGTCGCAAAATTGTTTTCTTTTTCGTCTAAGCCTTGATGACACAAGAGACATGGTTTATGAATGTACCACGCTAAGCTTCAATCGGCATTAATCGTAAATTCGCGGTGAGCACAGGCCGACAAATTATTTCAGTTTGCATTAGCCGCGAAAATTCCAGGACGGTGTCCCGTGATATTTTATCTCCCCTAAAGCGTATCCCCCGGATGAAATAAACCGGTGTACAGTATCCGGGGGATAAACCATTCTATCCTTCATCGTCATGCGCATCACGATAGCCAAGACGAAAATCCAGTCAAAATCACCAAAACGAAGTAAATTAATTTCAGATAGACCCAAAAACTAAAGATACGCAACTTACAAATTTCTACGTGTACAATAAATCCAAACAGTACGACTGAATACACTCAGAAACCGCCAATAATGCAAACTAAACCGAATACTTAATTTCGCTAAGGTAAGTAAGTAGTTTATTCACCACAAAATAAAGCAAAATGACAATACACAAATTTTACAAACCGAGTGGTGGGCTACCGCCTACTGGTGAAGTCACATAGGACTCATCTCGCCGGTCACCCTAATAATGCTGGCGTAATACACGTTTTAAAAAGCAAGTACAAAATACTAAGGGGAATACTCATTTAGGGAAGGATACTCTATTTTGTGACACCGGCGCTGGCACAAGGCCACAGTAAATGAATTGCAAGTGTCAGTTCGCTAGAACCTACGCCTGCCTTTAATGATCCGAAAAAGCGGTCGTTACCCTACGCTACGCCAGATATAGCTGAGCTTTATAACACTTTAACGACGAGCTGCATTGGCTTCCCAGTCACTTTTAGTACACGCTTGTCGTTACTGTGGCAAGCAGACAATTGGCGCTTCAGACCATTAGTGTCTGCGGTAGCTAGATAGTTTTTGATGAGTGCACAGTCGATTAAATGGCCGTCAATTCAGTGCTAATGAAAGAGTGAAAGGGAAGAAGAGAGTGCGACTCAATGGAAGTCGATTCTGTGGACAACAACTCGGCTATTTCATTTGCCAGAATCCTAATTAAGGATTCCCCAGCAGAACGGTGCAGTAGGTGTGATTATTATGAAGACAGACAGGCAGACATACACACAGACAGACAGACAGACACAAATTGTAGTCTAACTGTGCACAATGGCCGTTGTTTCTTCGGTTCTGTCTGCATTTGTGTCGCTTGCCCTCTATCTCTGCCTGTCTGTCTGTCCGTCTGCCTTACTATTTTAATATTGTTGGTCGATTAACGAGGGATAATGTTGGTCCGCCTCTGACACATAAAGACAGACACAAACACAAACAGATACAGACAGACATATGCGAAATATAGAGACCGTTACATAGACCGACACCTTTGACACGGTGGACCACAAAATTCTCTTGGCCAAGCTGGAACACTATGGCATTAGAGGAAATGCTCTTAATTGGTTTAAAAGCTATTTAACTAATCGATACCAAAAAGTATCATGTAATGGCAGGCTATCTAATCTCCAACTCATCGAGTTTGGAGTTCCGCAAGGCTCAATTCTTGGGCCTCTCTTGTTCTTGATATATATAAATGATCTCCCTAACTCCTCCTCCATCTTACACTACATCCTATTTGCTGACGACTCCAATGTTTTCTTGTCCCATGCCTCATATGACCAGCTATTCCAGCTAGCAAATAGTGAACTAACATCAGCTAGTGATTGGTTCAAAGCTAATAAACTATCCCTAAACCTCAGTAAAACTAATTATATTATTTTTCGTTCGACAAAAAAGCAAATACCCACTACTACTAATGAACTGCTTATTGATAACATAACCATTCCTGAAGTCTTGACAACAAAATTCCTAGGAGTCCACATTGACCAAAACCTAAAATGGAAAACACACATTACTGAAATAAGCAACAAAATTAAAAAAAACATAGGCATCATAAAAAGGGTATCCTACCTGCTACCGTTATATGTATTAACAGACCTTTATTATACTCTTATATATCCTTACCTCACATACTGTAACCTGATTTGGTCTTCTACCTATGATACACATCTCAATGGCTTGAAGATTTTACAAAAAAGGCCTTAAGAGTCATCTCAAAATCTCCTGGCTACTCTCACACTGGACCACTCTTCCTGGAATATAAACTTTTAAATCTTAGGCAAATCAAATTTATACAAACCTGCGAATTTATGTATCAGTATACTAACAACCTACTTCCCTCCTGCTTTTCGTCCTACTTCACTCCTGTACTGCATCCTGGCCTCACTAGAAGCAACAGTGATTATAGAAGTATAGCTGCAAGAACTAATGCCCGTAAGTTTTCAATAAAATTTCAGGGCCCTGTATTATGGAATAACTTACCAACCAATATTCGTACTGCTAAGAGCCTCATTCATTTTAAAAATCTCTTGCGTGCACACACATTAAACAACGTTTAATTTTTCTTCTTTCTGTTTCATTTATGGTTTCATTTGGTGTGTTTTTTGCAACTGCTTGTAGATGACGTTGTTTAATTTTTCTTTTTTCTGTTTCATTTATGGTTTCATTTGGTGTGTTTTTTGCAACTGCTTGTTGATGATGTCTGAGTTCTTGCTCCACTAAAGTGTTTTTCTCCCCTATTGTTCTGTAGTTAAATTGTCCATAAATATGTAAACAATGTCCCTTACATCCACTCAACACAACCAACTTCTGTCATCTTGCTGCACTAATCACTTAGTAAGTAGGCCCCTGCCCAGCGGGACTTGTCCCTTTAGGTGTGCCTATTGAACCCTTAAACTACTGTCATTATTTACTATGTGATGTTATTCTTATTCATTGTTAAAAATAAACACATGTACTGTATGTATTCATTCTGGGGAACAATAAAAATGTCTTATGTCTTATGTCTTATTGGGAGATATACGCATACGAATAGACAGATATATATATATATATATATATATTTATACATACATATATAAACATATATACATGTATATTTATATATATACATACATACATATACACACATATATACATGTATATATGTATATATATATATATATATATATATATATATATATATATATAGAGAGAGAGAGAGAGAGAGAGAGAGAGAGAGAGAGAGAGAGAGAGAGAGAGAAACAGTCAAACAGACAGATACAAAGAGACGTACAGGAGAGCATAGGCGACCATCCATCTTCGGCGTCCGATCATTCCATTGGATTCTTCTTCCTGTCCTGGAGGAGTTAAGTCCGCATCCGTATGCAGTTGCAGAATCCGGAAGAAGACGATGACGATGAATGTGCAGGAAGGACGAATGGAAGGATGACGGAAAGAGAAGCATCGTATATACATTGATCAGGTAATGAGGGACAATGAGGAGGTAACAATCGGATGACATCAGCCAAGACGCTGCTTATCATTACAGGCTCTACACTCACACACACACACACACATACACGCACCCATGACACACACACACACGCACACACACACACCCATGACACACAGTGACACACAAGTATATAATTTATGCACACAGGCACACACACACATACATAATATGTGGGTTTATATTAGGGTGGTTCCATTCATAATGACAAATTTTTATGTTGTTTCTTTTTTATCCTCCAAACCACCATTTGGTGACATGACTTATAGAGACTCTTTAACCTAAATATTTTCAATATATCAAAGTATTTAGGACTTGCCCAAACCAGTTGAAGTTACGCTAATTGCGCATGTTCCCGAAATTTCAGTTTCGTACTTTTAAATGAAACTACATGTATATTGTTACTGGAATTTCTCCAGCTGTGCCACTGCAAACTCAACAACCTCATCCTTCCATGATGCAATCATGGCTGCCAGTATCGATACTGGTCTCTGGACATGATGTGATCAAGCTGTTGTCTGTACCAAAACTTGATGATGGAACAGCAGTAACAATGTCACATGCAATGGTAGATAGCATTGATGAATGGGGTCTGCGTAATCGTATCAAAGGTCTATGCTTTGATACTACAGCCTCAAATACTGGAAGAAATGGTGGCGTATGCGTATTGTTGGAAAGAAAAATAGGTCGAGAACTCCTCAATTTGGCATGCCGACACCACATATTTTCTTAAATCAAGTTGGAGAAGGTCATTAGTCTGTATGATTTCTCGAAGTCTCCCAACATTGAGCTATTTGGCCACTTTAAACATTTCTGGCCTAGAATAGATCAGACCTCCTTTTCCACAGCCACAGAGGATGTCACATGCTGATTGAGCTTGCATTCTTTGACATTCTTCCATGATTGCACCATGGAAGAATGAGGTTATTGAGTTTGCAGTGGAACAGCTGGAGAAATTCCAGCCAAGAGATGACTACTGCGAACTTCTTGAGTTATATATCATATTCCTCGGTGGCATTCCACCACATGGAATACGTTTCCACTATCCAGGAGCTCTACATCGTACGCAGTGGATAGCCAGAGCCATTTGCTCACTTAAAATGTGGATATTCCACTCACAATATGAACCTCTGCACTATCTGCAGCCAGGTTAAACCAGAACACAGAGGTCTCGTGGCCCTGCATAATGTGAACAAGTTTGGAATCATCTGAAGGAAGACTGTCAATTTTTGTGACAGGCATATACAGGGTGGGCCAGCATAAATGCACCGACTTTGCATGCATATAACTCAGCCAATTGTTGTAAGTTATTTATACTTAATGCGTCAAATTAAAGATATTTCATTCTAGTATTAAGATTGAAACACATTTGTTATTGTAGCTTTAGCCTGCATGATGTAGATCGTGACATAACAACAGTCATAGTTTTTGCAGTAACTAGCTAATAAAATAAATTCATGGAAATTTTTACAGTAACTGCACACACAAAATTAAACGATATAGCCGGAAATTTGTACTGCAAAGCAAAATTAATAATTAATTAGGAGAGAGTCTGTTGCGGTCTTTTCTAAGCAAATGAATATTCAATACGTCTACCACGTGCTGCAACAGGGACACACGAGCAATGCTATAGCGGGTGTGCGCGCTGTGCGTAACGATTCGCGTGGTTTACGACGCGAAGTTCCTGTTTCATCAATTTTTCGTATCAGAATGATTCAACGTATTTTTATTTTATCCTCTGTTAGGAAACTCTTTAATAATTTGAAACGCATCAAATCCCTTATCAGTTAGCAAAATTCAGATCAAAACTTGATCATCGTCTGTCAACGGCGCCATATTTCGTCACTAATAACAACAAAATATGGTACCTAGCGCTGTTCCAAAGATTTCCTTAAAATTTGAAATAGTACCAGTTCGACTTTTTCAAGGCTAATAATAGAGTGAAATATCTTTAATTTCACGTATCAAGCATAAATAACTTATAAAAATTGTCGGAGTTATATGCATGCAAAGTCGGTGCATTTATGCTGGCCCACCCTGTATATATGTCAAGTACTGGTTCCAGTGCACATCGTCTACAGAGGCTCCCAAAAATGACCTGAATTTGTTTTGCATGCTGTCGAAAAAGGCTGCCGCCAAGGCTGCCACAACCGCATTTTTTTTAGTCGTCACTTGTGGTACTTGTCTGAACTACTGGTTGGGTTTGCATTCTTTGACAATCATGTTTCAGTGGATGAGAAGTGACTCGTGGTAAAGGCCCTTAACGAAAATTCAGGTTCTGTTGAACCACTAAAACGAATCCCACCATTCCATAAACCTGTTACGAAAGAACTCCACAACTTCGTCACTACATCAACCATGAGATTCTTCCACATTTTGGAACTCTCTGAGGACTTTCTACAGTATGATCCAAGCGCATGGGGTCTAATTCAAACATACCAAAGAAACCGCAGGTTGCCCAATCCGTTAAAAAGGTTAACGATCTCGCAGAAAGATGGTTAGTGCAAGAATTTAACTTAAGTCGTCTCTAACAAGAAATGAAGAACAAAGGCAGTTCTTGTTACAGGTTGTAGAGGAACATAGGAAGCTGTTCTCAGGCCAACAAAGGCTGCAGTCCGCAGCCATACTAAGGTCAAAATCGGATGACTGACAAATTCATCGGCAAAATTAATGTTGATGTTCTCGGCTACATTTTCAGATTATTTTCTAAGTTTTGCAGTCAGTATCTTAAGCTGATAATAAAATTAACTCATTCTTACGACTTTGATACCATTATTCAGTAATTGTATTGTAGCTGCACATTAATTGTTTGCTTGCATGCAATTTTGTTAAACCCTGCCGAGTGCCAATGTCATGATAAAGTTTGAGGAAATCAGCAGCAAATTGTGAACACTTTGTCAGCTTTGGGCAAGTCCTAAATATTATTATTTTCTTTTAATTTTTTAACTGTGACCTATTACTACGTGACGTAACCATATGCCGGGTTGGAGAACTAATTTAGATAACTTCCATTTTTTAGAACCACCCTAGTTTATATATATATATATATGCATTATATATATATATATATATCACAAATCCTATCCAAACTCTTCCTCTTATCTCTCTCTCACCGTCTCAATTCTAAACACCATCCACCTTATCCGTCTGACTCTGTCTATCGATTTTGTTTTGACTAAGCTCCTCTGAATAAGCTGGTTCCCGCGACTAAGCTTTTTTGGGCGCTATAGAAATCACAAGCCTTGGTTTCCGTTCCCCCCCCCAAGGGAGCCGGAAGAAAGACTCTTCGGATGACCAAGGCAAACATGGACCCGGAGTCCCGGACAGTAGGCCTAAGGGAGGATCTTAACTAACTGAATATCGGGCTGGAGACGAACCTTAGACGGGAACAATAGGCAAAGAGTCGGGGACACGACAACGTTCCGGACAGGGACGCGTCACTGATGATGATGATGATGATGATGATGATGATGGTGGTGGTGGTGGTGGTGGTGGTGCTGATGATGATGATGATGATGGTGGTGGTGGTGATGATGATGATGATGATGATGATGATGATGATGATGATGATGATGATGATGATGATGATGATGATGATGATGATGATGATAATGATGATCATGAAGATGATGATCATGACGATCATGATGATGATGATGATCATGATGATTATGATGATAATGATCATGATGATGATGACGACGACGACGACGATGATGATATTGCTAGGCTTTTCTCATTCCATCTGCCTCGACAGTACAGCGAGGTGATAATATCTATTTCACGATAGGTTGGAAAGAGAGATATCTTTAGTCTTCGGTTTTTAGGTTTGTGACGCTTACAATCACAGTTGAAACAGAATCCATGGATGAATAAACATTGGGAAGATGAAAGACGATAGCAAGATTGCGTGATGCCTTTTCTTCCGTGACTATATCCTGATTGAGACGCTGGGATATTTAATGACAACTGCAGGTGGGTCTATTGTTGTTAGCGGGCTTCTGTTGACGCTCGAGTAATGAAGGAAGCGGGAGGGAGGAAGGAAGGGTGGATTAAGGAAGGAAAGAATGCTAGGAAGAAGAAACGAAGTAGGGGAAGAAGGAAGGAAAGAAAGGAAGAAAGAAAGAACAGAAGGAAGGAAAGATGGAATGAAGGAAGGAAAGAAGGAAAGAAAGAATGCTAGGAAGAAGAAACGATGTAGGGAAAGAAGGAAGGAAGGAAGGTAGAAGAAAGGAAAGAAGGAAGGAAAAGAAGGAAAGGAAGGAAGGAAGGAAGGAAGGAAGGAAAGAAGGAAGGAAGGAAGGAAGAAGAAGGAAGGAAGGAAGGTAGGAAGGAAGGAAGGAAGGAAGGAAGGTAGGGAGGGGAGTGAAGGAAGGAAGGAAGGAAGGAAGGAAAGAAGGAAGGAAGGAAGGAAGGAATAATGGAAGAAAGGAAAGTAAAGGAAGTGAAGGAAGGAAGGAAGGAAGGAAGGAAGGAAGGAAGTGAGAAGGAAGGAAGGGAAGGAAGGAAGGAAGGAATGGAAGAAAGGAAAAAGGAAGGAAGGAAGGAAGGAAGGAAGGAAGGAAGGAAGGAAGAAGGAAGGAAGGAAGGAAGGAAGGAAGGAAGTAATAGGAAGGACGGGGAGATTAAGGAAGGACGTGAAGAAAGAATGGAAGGGAAAGAATGGAAGGAAGAGAAGGAATGAAACGCAGGAATAAAGGAAGCGAAGGAAGAAAGGCAAAAAGGAGGAAGGAAACAAAGAAGGGAAGAAAGGAAGGAAACAAAGAAGTTGTGATGTGGGAAGCAGAAGAGGCAGACCAACGGACAAACGAGCAGACAGTTGACATACGTTGTATTAATAATCATTTATATAGCGCTCTTTCAAGGACATCTGTAATGCCATCTGTCTGTGTCTGTGTCTGTCTGTCTGTCTGTCTGTCTGTCTGTCTGTCTGTCTGTCTCCATCCTACAGTATATCAGTAATTTCGTCCGTCCGTCCGTCCGTCCATCCATCGAAAGCTGTGATCGTTGGATTGCAACGGTTCATTTAGCCTTCGTTATAATGAAGACTCTCATTACGCCGACCTGAATTTATATATTATCGCTGTCGCTCTTTCTCACTCGGTCACTCTCTGCGTTTATCATGTACATATATGTATGGGTATGCGTTGCAATGTGCTCGTACATGTATCCGTCATTATGTCAGAAGAGGGAGCCAGAGCATGGTCAGCTGCAGCAGCAGCTCAAGCATCAAATGAATGACTACGCAACGAGGCATCCACAGTCCTTGGCTGCGATTTGCGACTGCTTCGTTTCCCGATTAGATGCCGACTTCTTTCGTAAGGAAGGAAGGAGAGAAGGAAGGATGGATGGAAGGAAGGATGGAAGGCAGGAAGGAAAGAAGGAAGGAAGGAAGGATGGATGGATGGATGGAAGGAAGGAAGGAAGGGAAGGAAGGATGGAAGGCAGGAAGGAAGGAGGGAAGGAAAGAAGGATGGATGGATGGATGGATGGAAGGATGGAAGGCAGGAAGGAAGGAAGGAAGGAAGGAAGAGGAAGAAGAAGGAAAAGAGGAAGGAAGGAAGGAAGGAAAGAAGGAAGGAAGGAAGGAATGAAGGAAAGAAGGAAGGAAGGAAGGAAGGATGGAAGGCAGGAAGGAAGGAGGGAAGGAAAGAAGGAAAGAAGGATGGATGGATGGATGGATGGATAGATGGATGGATGGATGGATGGATGGATGGATGGATGGATGGATGGATGGATGGATGGATGGATGGATGGAAGAAAGGAAGGAGGGAAGGAAGGAAGGAAAGAAGGAAGGAAAGAAGGAAGAAAGAAAGAAGGAAGGAAGGAACGAACGAAGGAACGAAGGAACGAAGGAAGGAAGGAATGAAGGAATGAAGGTAGGAAGGAAGGAAGGAAGGAAGGAAGGAAGGAACGAACGAACGAACGAAGGAACGAAGGAAGGAAGGAAGGAAGGAAAGAAGGAAGGAAGGAAGGATGGATGGATGGATGGAAGGAAGGAAGGAAAGAATGAAGGTAGGAAGGAAGGAAGGAAGGAAGGAAGGAAAGATGGATGGATGGAAGGAAGGAAGGAAAAAAGGAAGAAAGGAAAGAAGAAAGGAAGGAAGGAAGGAAGGAAGGAAGGAAGGAAGGAAGGAAGGAACGATGGATGGAAGTAAGGAAAGAAGAATGGATGAAAAAAGAGCTGAAGGAAGGAGAGCAAGAAAAAGACGATTGGAAGGAAGTAAGTAAGTAAGTATATTCTTTATTAACCAATTGCTAATCACACTTTTTACATAATCCAGTAAACACTGATGGAAGAAGAAAGGAATGATAGATTTATAAGAATGGATTGATTGATTGATTGATTGATTGATTGATGGACGGATGGATGGATGGATGGATGGATGAATTGATTGATTGATTAATTGAATTACTGAGGATGGATTGGTGGGTGGATAAAAAGATACAGGCAGCTAAAAAACGAGAGAGATCAAGGTGACCATCTTAACTGGTCGGTGGTCAGTTACTGACCATGGTCAGCGTCTAACACTGGACACGTCTTTCTCATTTGTTCCTGCAGTCCTTCATTCACTGCGGCCTGACCTCTGGACATTGTCACCGTACCACGTCTAGGTCCATCCGAACTGATTTCTATCGGTCGCTCAATAGATTCCAGAGGAGCGAAAGACCGTTCTATAGAGGGAAGAATGCTTTCATATCTTAGTATATAGAAGTAAATTAAGTTATACTTCGATTTAGGTCACTGCTGATCAGTTGCCTCCGCACTGCTTCAATTCGCCCAAATGCGAAAGGCAATCACGTCTCTCGAAGAATTGAAGAGTGTCCGTCCATCCGACTGAGTATATATCGGAAACTCAACGTTCTACGCTAATCAATCATGTCTGCCAAGTATCTGTCTCTGTGTGTGTCTGTGACTCTGTGTGTCTGCCTGTGTGTCTTTCCGTCTTTCTGTCTGACCGTCTGTATGGCTGTATGTATGTGTGTGTATGTATGTATGTATGTATGTATGTATGTATGTATGTATGTATGTATGTATGTATGTATGTATGTATGTATGTATGTCTGTTGTCTGTCTGTCTGTTGTCTCTGTCTCTGTCTGTCTATCTCTCTCTGCCTGCCTCTCTCTGTCTCTTTATGTCTGCCTGCCTGTCTGTCTGTCTGTGTGTCTGTCTGTATGTCTGTCTCTCGCTCTGTCTATATATATATGTATATATATATACATGCATTATGGCCATATAGCGTATATGGTACGCTTTATCTTTTCACCATCCAATTTACTCTCACGTATAATTTCACGCGTTTAGACTGCCCCAGGGTTAATCCACTTCATTCCAGACAAGACTGATCGGCTCTCGAACGGGGGCGACACAGGAAATATAAAATCAAATTCGCCTCCCTTCCTCCCTCCCGAGGCGCAGCCCTCCCGCGAGCTCACGACCCTGCCAAGACGCATATCCATAAAATGTACATACACCTGCGCGACGCGGCTCGATCAGCGCCGGCCGGACCCCTGCCCTGCCCCCAACTGAGGGGAATTTTAATATTTTCCATTAAGTGGTCATACTGATAGGATCGCGGCTGTAAATTATTATTTTCTGTTGGCAGGTCGCCGATGGGTCTCGCAATCGATTCGCTGGAAGACCGCGAAACGTGTTCGCATCTCGGTCGTGTTGAGTAGGTCTGCGTGCGGACGATTGGCGATGGCCGTGGCTGGGGTGACTACCGTCCGTCCGAAAGGGAGACGCTCCAGGCTCCGACACAGCCCGATGACGGCGGATCGGTGATCGGTGTCGGTCGTTGCATTCCGTTGGAGGACGGAGCTGCCGGCGCCGCCGTGGGCTGGAGGACTCGGTGGAGAATCGTGGAATCGCTCTGTCTACTATGGGTACTACTACTGGAGATCGACTGTCGTGATAAGGAGCTCCTCCGCAGATTATAATTGGCGACGGTTTATTGCAGAAGAGGGCGTTGTTGCAATGAGAGTCCGGTGAATGAGGGAATAAACCCTATCAGCGTTCCCACAAGGAAAACATTGGACAGTTCTGCGGATATGGGACCCGTAAAGAGCCCGCGTGGGTCCCATATTAATGGAGATTGAAAAGGGTGGCAGGGAACTGACTCGTTCTTCTTCGGATTGAGTACCACGCGAACGTTGACCCCTGCGAACGTCGCTTATCGATGGTGCTGTGGATTGAAATGCTTCTGTGTGCTTTGGTCGTCGTCGGCTTTTGTCGGGTGGCGTCGGGATGTCCCGATCAATGCGAATGCTTCAACGTAGACGAGACCATCGACTGCAGTCGAAAGGCGATTCGTCGGATCCCGGAATTAAGAAGATGTTAATAGATATAAATTTTTATACATTTATTGCTGAAGAAGAAGGAGAAGAAGGAGGAGAAGGAGCAGGAGGAGAAGTAGAAGAAGAAGAAGAAGAGCAGTCCCTTAAGCTAGCCCTGAGTAAGCCATGGGTATGAACTATGAAGTGTTAGCAACTTCATTTTCTTAGCCTCGGCATATGATGGTAGGTGGCCAGTCCTCTCCCCACTTTCTCATCTTCCCACCGACAGTCTACGGTCAGTGTACTCATTATAGCTGAGTTGGCTAGTGTGCAGATAGTGCAGAAATCTCAAACAAAATTTCTGCCCTGGCGGGGATTTGAACCCCCGACCTCTCGACTAACAGTCCAGCGCGCTAACCACTGAACTATCGAGCATTATGAGTGAGTTGATGAGTGGTCGAAACTGCAAAATCTTTCGCTGGTTGTCGCCAGCATATGGCGATGCCAAAACTGCACAGGGCGTGCTTTTTGTCGATTCCATGAGTTTCCAGTGTTTTTAGGTTACTACGGGAGAACTATCCAGCCGTGTATCTAATGAATTTTCGCAAATTGTTCTGTCAAAGTTATGGTTGTTAAGGGCAGAAATTAATGAGAGCAGTAAAGTGCTTACAATAATTATAAGCTGTCTGGTGTAGAAATACATTCATTAATTGTCGTCTGTGCTGAACAGTTTCGTCTGAGTAGGCCTACTACTAAAGACGGAACGGACATCTCATTTCGGTGGGTTAGGGTTAGGGTCAGGGTTAGGGTTTGTGTTGCCATTAGAAAATCTTCAAAATCGGGACCCCTAAAGCGCAAGTTTACGCAATACAAGACATTCGTTATGGAACGTAAGGTACGAACACTATTTGTTCAATTAGAGTATTTCTACTGTGACTTATTAGCGAAGACTCAGTAATCAATCAGGCTACCTCAAAAGTGACTGTAGGCCTACCTCAATTGTCAGTTCGAGTCGAAACCTAAAATAAACATTCAGCGGTCTGATGTTTTGATCTAAAGCTCCGGTTTCGTAAGTTTCATATATAATTATACAGGCCAAGGTCTAGGTTTATAATTCAGGGCATGACTTGTATGGACAATTGAGGTGGTATGTACAGAAGGGGGGGGGGAAAATGTCCGGGGGGAAAATGTCCTACGCTCGCTAAAGACAGTAGCCTATAGGGCCTACCGGTCTTAGGCAGCATGCGACCGCATAGGCCCGCCAAATTTTTGGGGCCGCCAAACTTGATGATGCCTTCTATAATAAGTTCTTATTTTTATGACTGTTCATTGGATATTAGTCGCAAAATTGTTTTCTTTTTCGTCTAAGCCTTGATGACACAAGAGAAACATGGTTTATGAATGTACCACGCTAAGCTTCAATCGGCATTAATCGTAATTCACAGTGGCACAGGTCGACAAATTATTTCAGTTTGCATTAGCCGCGGAAATTCCAGGCCGGTGTCCCGTGATATTTTATCCCCCTGAAGCATATCCCCCGGATGGAATAAACCGGTGTAGAGTATCCGAGGGGAGGATAAACCATTCTATCCCTCATCGTCATACGCATCACGATAGCCAAGACGAAAATCCAGTCAAAATCACCAAAACGAA
Source organism: Aporrectodea caliginosa (assembly GCA_020284085.1). NCBI lineage: Eukaryota > Metazoa > Annelida > Clitellata > Crassiclitellata > Lumbricidae > Aporrectodea > Aporrectodea caliginosa. The sequence continues at coordinate 1,168,861 of JACEVL010000470.1, forward strand.
GTAAATTAATTTCAGGTCGATGTACAAACTAAAGATACGCAACTTACAAATTTCTACGTGTACAATGAATCCAAACAGTAGCCTACGACTGAATACACTCAGAAACCGCCAATAATGCAAACTAAACCAGATACTTGAATTCATTTCGCTAAGGGGATACTCATTTAGGGTGATACACTATTTTGTGACACGGGCGTTGTCACGACTCACAAGGCCGCAGTAAATGAATTGCAATTGTCAGTTCGCTAGAACCTACGTCTTCCTTTAAGGATCCGTAGGTCGTTACCCTACGCTACGTCAGATATAGCTGTGCTTTATAACACTTTAACGACGAGCTGCATTGGCTTCCCAGTCACTTTTAGTACACGCTTGTCGTTACTGTGGCAAGCAGACAATTGGCGCTTCAGACCATTAGTGTCTGCGGTAGCTAGATAGTTTTTGATGAGTGCACAGTCGATTAAATGGCCGTCAATTCAGTGCTAATGAAAGAGTGAAAGGGAAGAAGAGAGTGCGACTGAATGGAAAGTCGATTCAGTGGCCAACAGCAGAGGCTCGGCTATTTCATTTGCCAGAATCCTAATTAAGGATTCCCCAGCAGAACGGTGCAGTAGGTGTGATTATTATGAAGACAGACAGGCAGACAGACACACAGACACACAGACAGACACACAGACAGACAGGCAGGCAGGCAGACCCACAGACAGACAGACAGACAGACACAAATTGTAGTCTAACTGCACAATGGCCGTTGTTTCTTTGGTTCTGTCTGCATCTGTGTTGCTTGCCCTCTATCTCTGCCTGCTTGTCCGTCTGCCTTACTATTTTAATATTGTTGGTCGATTAACGAGGGATAATGTTGGTCCGCCTTCGACACATAGAGACAGACACAAACACAAACAGATACAGACAGACATATGCGAAATATAGAGACAGTTACATAGACCGACATATTGGGAGACATACGCATACGAATAGACAGAGACAGATATTATATATATATATATATATATATATACATACATGTATGAACATATATACATGTATATTTATATATATATACAATTATACATACATACATATACACATATATACATGTATATATATATATATACATACATACATATACACATATATACATGTATATATACATACATACATACATATACATGTATATATGTATATATATACATACATACACATACATATATACATGTATATATATATGTACATATATATAGAGAGAGAGAAACAGTCAAACAGACAGATACAAAGAGACGTACAGGAGAGCATAGGCGACCATCCATCTTCGGCGTCCGATCATTCCATTGGATTCTTCCTGTCCTGGAGGAGTTAAGTCCGCATCCGTATGCAGTTGCAGAATCCGGAAGAAGAAGAAGAAGACGATGACGATGAATGTGCAGGAAGGACGAATGGAAGGATGGCGGGAAGAGAAGCATCGTATATACATTGATCAGGTAATGAGGGACAATGAGGAGGTAACAATCGGATGACATCAGCCAAGACGCTGCTTATCATTACAGGCTCTATACTCACACACACGCATACACACACACACACACGCACACACACGCACACGCGCACACACACACACACGCACACGCACACAAACACACATACACACACGCATGCACACACACACATACACACACGCATACACACACACGCGCACACGCACACACATACACGCATACACGCACACACGCACACACACACGCACACGGGCACACCCACACACATACACACACCCATGACACATACAGTGACACACAGGCATACATAAATGGCCATATACATACATACATACATACATACATACATACATACATACACACATATACATAATTATATCATATGTGTGGGTTATATATAATATATATAATAAGCCCACACACACACACACATACACACAAACACACACGCGCACACACACTTATATATGCTCTTTCACAAATCCTATCTCGATTCTGTCTCTTTCCCTTATCTCTCTCACCGTCTCAATTCTAAACAGCATCCAGTCCACCTTATCCGTCTGACTCTGCAGTCTATCGATTTTGTTTTGACTAAGCTCCTCTGATTAAGCTGGTTCCCGCGACTAAGCTTTTTCGGGCGCTATAGAAATCGCCAGCCTTGGTTTCCGTTCTCCCAAATGGAGCCGGAAGAAAGGTTTGTGAAGAAAGATGGCCAAGGCAAACATGGACCCGGAGTCCCGGACAGTAGGCCTAAGGGAGGACCTTAACTATCTGAATACCGGGCTGGAGACGAATCTTAGACGGGAACAATTGAGAAAGAGTCCGGCAAACGACAACGTTCCGGACAGGGACGCGTCACTGATTATGATGATGATGATGATGATGATGATGATGTTGTTGTTGTTGTTGTTGATGATGATGATCATGATGATGATGATGATGATGATGATCATGATCATGATCATGATCATGTTGACGATGATCATGATGATCATGATGATCATGTTGACGAAGATCGTGATGATCATGATGATTATGATGATCATGAGTAGTTAAGTAAAAGAGAGAGCTAGGAACTAGGTCAAGGTCAATTCTAGTTATCTAAAGGAGAGAGCTAGGAACTAGGTCAATTCTATTTAACTAAAGGAGAGAGCTGGGAACTAGGTCAATTCTAGTTAACTAAATGAGAGAGCTGGGAACTAGGTCAATTCTAGTTAACTAAATGGGAACTAGGTCAATTCTATAAAAACTATATACAGGAGCTGGGAACTAGGTCAATTCTATATGTAGCTACCGGTATAAGTCAAAGGTCAAACGACCACACCGGCTAAAAACAGACACACATTAAAGTTTGGTCAAGGGTTGCGCGGGTGGGGCGTGCGTGGGCCTACCCCTCCCCTCCAGTCTTCTTTCGCTCTACATGGCACAGCAAAGCTCAATGAATAATCATTATTTGCAAGTTCTGCATTCTATTTGGGCCTTTCACACTTAGGCACGCTGCTAATTTTTATACGCACACGCTGACAATTCGTTCAAGCAATACCATCGTTTCACATAGGCAAGCACTCAATTTTTACTCCCTAGCATTCATCTAGCGCCAATACACATCATCCATCATTGCAAGGCGCCATTTTTTGCAATGTTTCTTAGTACAATCAAGCTGCGTATGCCACTACATTAGGCGTTTATACTTGCAACCAATGACAGTACAAGCCAGTGAATTATAAAATTATCGAATAAGGGGCTCTTTAATTTAGTAGTTGATATGTTTTGGTGCGTGGATACAAACTTTACCACGTAAAGTCATGTTTAGTGAGTTCACACACATCCAGTTTATGAATCAGACTTATAATTTTCTAGAGAATTTTGTGAGTTAAGATGAGCATTTACACGAACCTAGGATTATCAACGTTATATGGAGGTGTGTTTCAAGAGCTCGCTAGTGCACGTTTACACGAGCTGCATAGCAATTACCCCATTGTAAGATTTTCGAAACCAAAAACACTGACACATACACAGCAAAGCTGACTCGGTTGGTATGAAGTTTTCTAAATTGAAATGAAGCGGAATTGAGCGTTAAAATGACATCCTTCTAAGAGACAGAGTGAACATGTGGTTTTTTCAAAGAGGCTAGGAAGCACTTTCTACCCATGGGGAGGCTGAGGCTGAGTTGACTCTCATTTTAGAAGACTAGGCATTTCTCATTGTAGAGAGGTTGGCAGCGAGGCTAAGAAGCAGAGAGGCAGAGAGCGGCTACGAAGCAGAAAGAGTCACAGAGCTCGCTTTTTCTCTAGACATGAGGAGGCTGAGTCAAATGTAATTTAGAAAGACGACAGAGAGCTGTTGATATTCATCATTGCAAAGCACACGGTAGGCTTTTCGCTTTTAAAGCAAGCTGAGTTTTCAAAACTTAGCGTTTGCAAATTTAAAATTTGAGATCTTCTTCTTTGCAACTTTAAAATTTGTGATCTTCTTCTTTGCAAATTTAAAATTTCCGAAGTTGTGGTTTTCAATCCCTTAGATTTCTGATGTCGTGGTTTCCATCTTAAAAATTTCAGACATTCTGGTTTGCATCTTTTAGATTTCAGACCTGGTGGTTTTCAAAATTTTTATTTCACAAATTCTTGTTTGCAAATTTAAAATTTCTGAAGTTGTGGATTTCAATCCTTTAAAAATGCAAAAAACAAAGAACTTGTTGTAAAAATTGTGTTGGGTCATTTTTGACCTCACTGGTACTCTGTGTATAAAAAAAATTCTGGTAGTCTGAGGGTTAAACATGAACTGGATCATCAATTCGAGTGGAACAGATACAATCAACAACGATCACTAACATAATACGTGCAAGCTTCAGTTTACAGTACAGCTTCAGCTTGGGCTACTAGCTTATGCTGTACCCGCCCAACATACGTCGATAGATACAATCAGCATTATCAGCGACGTATCTTAATTGCACTTCTACATCTGGTGATAGCCTAATTATACGAAGCGTAAACCACAAATTCTAAATAATGTGTCTTGAGAATTTCGCGTTTTCCTAAATTTCTGTGGTAACCATGAATGCACTTAACGCTGTTATGCGGAACTTTATCTAAGCCAATCATGTAACGCCATTATTATGCACAAGGCACCAATCGATGTTTGTTTCTTGTGAAATTATATTTACAAAGCATGATCAGTAGTAGTAGTAGTGGTGAGGTGGTAGTGGTAGTAGGAGTTGGAAGTGGTGAATATCCTTTAATAAACCAATTGGTAATGGCATTTTGGTGTACACACGGTCATGATGGGTAGTCGCAATAGTATCTAAATTAGCCAGTCTATCTTATTCAAGTCCTATAAATCATTCTAGTGATGTAGGTTCTTCGCATCAGGCTATCAGCGGGAGGAATGACACGATCATGGGCCCTGGGGCGGAGAGAATAAACGGAAGTTTTAACAGGAGGAAGCAAGGTATGTAGCACATGACCTTTATCGGTCAGAACAGCAGAGAAAAGACGTGGAATCCGCCTTTAAGCATAACTGCTCATAGGACGGTGAGTCCTCAGGAAGTAGTAATGATAGCGAATGAGGCGACGTATCAAGGTCTGAAGCCTGTTCCTTTCGCACTGCCCCGCGAAACGCCACCAAACAGGCGAGGCATAAAGCATCCGTGCTAGGGTTGTGGCAAGCGCGACATCAAAAAGCAGCGTGCCTCGCAAGCCGTGAGCGACCAGAAGTCCGCAAGGCATAGAGAGATTGGCGGGCCTGACAGCATATTCGGTGAATGTGGTTTTCAAATCCTAAGAAGTTGGAAATGGTGACTCCTAAAATCACCATACTAGTAACCCTAGTTAGGCCTGGGGTGGCGCATGGAGTTGTTAAGTTCCCAGGGCCCGCCCTTTTGCGGCGGATCAACATTTCACATGTTTTCTTTTTATTCAGCGTTAAGTTACATTCGGCAGCCCATCGGGAGACATTGTCCAGTTCAATAGAGACAGAAGCACTATTTGAAGAAGGAATGAGAAGATAGCATTATCGGCGTATTTGAGGAGCCTATTTGTGGGGTAGACACTGGACAGTGCTAAACCTGGAAATAGCATTAATGAAGTTAACGGGACCAAATCCCGATCCTTGGACAATGCTGGCGTTTATTTCAATGTATGTTGATATTACTCCTTGGAAATTTTGTGCAATGCTGACGGCCATTAAGAAAGGCGATGACCCAGTTCTAGATATTGTCTGGAATTGGCAGTTTCGGCAGTATGCCAGCCAGGTACGCATGCCTGACGGTGTAAAAAGCTTTGGAAAAATCTAAAGCTATTACGTGGACATACTGATTGGAATTCAGTATATATTATGAGTGAGAGCAATGAGGGCAGCCGATGTGGAACCAGTGGGCCTGAAGGCATATTGATCAGAATACATGCAATTTTAAAGGGGATTGGTTAGAATAGGGTAAAAGAAACGGCATACTATCTGCTTTTCAAGTAACCTGCACAGGATGGGTGTGATAGATATTGGTCGAAAATCTTACTCGGACGAGGGTTTGGTAACTTTAGGCACTGGTGTAATAACTGAACGAAGAAAAAATATTAATACCAATCTCTTGTCAGACTGCGTAACTATGAATTGACAGTTATGCACTATCATCGTTGAGGACTTTTCTTCATGTGAGGTGTACTCAGCTGCCCATACCTTTGAAATTGCTTCCGGTTCTTCCACGCTGGATGTTGACTTCGGTGATGCTTCAGAAATGCGAAAACATCCTCAACGACAACGTTATGCTGCTTTCCCGCAAAATCCCTTTCAAGAAAAGGGAAAGAAAGCCACTTCCGCCTGTGGTCATCCTTCCTAATCTAACTTCGGTTTGATTTGGTTTAAACATTACTTAGAACACAAAGAGCCACTTGCTTTACCTATTTCTGAAGTTCTTTTTCCTCACCTTAGGTTTTGGATTTTGATTGCAGCATAGATTTATCAACTATTCGTATTTTAAATAATACCTTATACCTGTCAATTTTTAAGCCCGGGGGTGATTTTAAACGATAGGGATAAAAATGCATTACCTCCGGATACTCTATACCGGTATATTCCAACCGGGGGATACATTTATTCAGCCCCCGGGTAGTTTTTGGACCGATAGATTATCAAGCGACACCGGCTAGACGTCGAGTAATTTCATCTTAAAATATTGATTCTCAAATTTACTGATACGCCGATGAAAGATGTGGATTATTGCGGATAATCAGTAGGGTGCATCATGTGCCCCAATATATTTCAAAAGTGGTTGTCCCTATTTCATTTCTTTTCCTATTACTGAAATGATGTGTTTACCAAAATTTGACATTATTCCGACATACACTAGGTATCCCACACAACAACTGAAATTTTACAATAGCGAAACATTACGAGGATGTCATACATGTCATACAAGTTACACATAATTATGCCGCAATAATATTTTACAGAATGATCCAATTGTTCTTAGAATTGGCAATGTTGCATTAGCCATAACCATCTCCAGGAGCATTGCACAGATTTTTAAAAAGATTATTTTTATTATTAGCATATTGTAAAAACAAATTCATATTGCAAAGTAATTGCATGTCGTGTGGATAATGGGTCTCGTAACTCATAAGTTGTCATGCGTTTGTCAGTCTTGAAGCACGACTTGAAGCATATCTTGATAATGCTCTTCAGTCTTTGATGCTGACAGAAAATCCGAGCTTTTCCGACCATTTTTTGCTTCTCTTGTTCCGTTTGTGTATTTTGAATACAAAAGAATGTTGACGTACGTGAAATTCATCGTGTTATTGGTTGTGATTTGGATGTGATGGTGTTTGGGAGTTTTGGTTCCTGCGCGATCAATAGCACACTGGACTGTTTGCAGGCGTTTAATTTGAGAAGAGTCGATGTTGTATAGAAGGGAATTACAATAGTCGAGTTTGGAATGAACAATTGAGATGGCTACTGTGCATGCGGTCTTGTAATCAAGTGTTGAGCACAGTCGGCGAAGGTCATGAGTGTGCATACATATACTGTAAGAGGTTCGAGATAGCTGGGTGATGTGGTCAGCAAACGCAAGATTTTTTGTCACAGATGTTTCCAAGTTTGCGGACAGGAGAATTCGAGAGTAATATGGCACCGGAGAATCTGTTGGGAAAAGGTCGCCATGACCACGACCACCATCACTGGGTTATGGCGGTGGTCGCGGTCATGGAGTCATTGTCGTGGTCGTCGTGGTTGTGATGGCGGTGGTGGTGCTGATGATGGTGATGATGATGGTGATTGTCTTGATTATGGTGATGATTATGGTGATGGTGATGGATGGAGATGTTTGATTTTTAGGATGGCGGAATTTCATAAGAAATTGAACGACGAAAAGGCATACTGGTTCATCACTAGCACATGCCAATTGCTTCCAAAGTCGGTAACAAGGATGTCTGTTGTTTCTGATCATATGCATAACTTAATGGCATCCACAGAACCAGCACCAGTAAAAGAATATTCAATTTTGTGTGGCAGCATGGCGGAATTCTATATCCGACCGCTTAATACATGCATATCCGACTTTGATTTTTTGATATCCAGCGCTGATGAGCTGGCTTTCAGTGGTGACTTTCCAGTGTTGCCAAGTGATATGAGTGGCCTAGCCGATACGATCCAGTGCTACAAGATTGAATCGTACGACAGGTGTCCAGGATTTGTTCGAATACGAGTTTTCGGAGAAATGAACTTTAATTGGAAATACAAAAAGTACGACTTTAGCCATACAGCTGTTACAAATAACTACAAGACGCTGAATATGGCGTATGTTGCAACTGTGTATTTCATTGTTCCTACCATGACTAGCACGTGGCCAAGCACCACTAGTGGTCCAGCAATTACTTATGAAAAAGATAAATGGAGTGAACTTGGAAATGAAGGCGTCCTTAGCGTATGGTGTCCTCAGTGGCCAAGAGAAGCACAAAATTGGCCTATTCGACTTAGAAATTACGGGTGGCCGACGATTGGTACGATTTCCAAGGTTGTTCAAAATGGTTGTCATCTTGTTTATGTCCAACACCGTAAATGTCGAGACGATGAAAACCAGTGGAGATATTCATTTTCAGTCGCAGAAGTTACCTTACTTCAGAGTTGGACTCAAACTCAACAGATTGTTTATCATATGATCAGATTTCTCGCAAAGAAAGAATTGATACAAAAGGATTGTCCAAAGGAAGATGAGGTTCTCTGTACGCTTCATTTAAAGACATTGATGTTATGGTCTTGTGAAGAGATGCCACCTGAATGGTGGAATTCGTCTTCTGTTATTGCGATCTGCTGTGAGTTGATACAAAAGCTTTTAACATGGCTAAAGAGGAGATACTGTCCGAACTATTTTATTCCTGAAGCAAATTTATTTCATGAGTATTCGTGCTCCGCAATTCTTGACAGGACTGAACGACAGTTGAATAAGTTCTGCAATTCTGACATTGTTTGTCATTGGTTCGTCGAAAATTACATATGGTCATTCATACGTAAACATTTCGACGTTAAAAGTACAACGACAGAAACGCCACATTTTATAGCTTACGTAGTACCTCTCTTTGTATTTAGTAAAGTGAAGCAATCAGAATCATTGGATTTCCAGTTTGCTTGCACATTCTCAACTTGTCACGGTAATTGTCGTTGTGCATTTAAATACGGGTTATGTTCAGGAATGGACCGGTTCTCATCAGCTGGATATTTTACAAAGCATCTTGTATCGAATGAAGACATTAGCATGACATATCTTCCAACAATAGAGAAACTCCAATGTTTCACGTACTATGACAATATACTGTTTGCTTTGCATGCTGTATATACACCGTGTCTCAAAATAAACTGTGCAAAATTGTTTCTGTCAGAACTTCGTCAAATTTCCACCAATTTTAATAATTTTTTGTAGGTAGATGGAAAAATGGCTGAAATTTCATGCTATATATAAATTTTCCACCTCACCTGACTCATATCATCGCACTAGCTTGCTAAACACAGATGTACCAATTTCGTATATAACGCTCAAATTTTATAACATGCAACAAACTATCTGACGACTTAATTAGCACGCAGTAAAGTAAAATATTTTTTACTGAGCAGAGTTTTTAATTGTTATGACAGATCTGCTTAAAAGTGCTAGAATTGGTGCTTGAAATGTGCCCCGCTTACACGGACACAAGCGCTTAGACGGCGACGCCACTGGCGACAGCAGCATCAACGATCGACTGGTCAAAGCGCGCCGAATTCACCGGATCTTAGCCCAGTCGACTATAGCATATGGAGTGTGCTGCAGGAGAAGGTTTACCGCTACAGAATAGCCAACGTCGACGAACTCAAAACGCGTCTGATCGACGAGTGGGCGGCACTGGGCGCCCTTTGACCAGTCGATCGTTGATGCTGCAATCGGCCAGTGGCGTCGCCGTCTAAGCGCTTGTGTCCGTGTAAGCGGGACACATTTCGAGCACCAATTCTAACACTTTTAAGCAGATCTGTCATAACTAGGGTAGTCCCAAATTCACGGTCAAAAAGTGAAAAAATCACGGCATACTTTTGCAAAAATCAAAAAATTCACGGCACCGTGCAAAAATTCACGGCACCGTGCAACTCCCAGTCACAATCCGGAAAAAATTTCCGATGACCTTTTTTGGTCGTCGGCGCCATTGTTTACGTGTTTCACAACCATTTTAAACGTGTTTTTAGAAGAAAACTGCTGAAAATGTGAAAAATCACGGAAAATCACGGCAAAAGGCAAAATTCACGGCAAACGACACAATTCACGGCAAACGGCGAAATTCACGGAAAGGTTTCCGTGATTTCCGTGAATTCGTGATTTAGGGACTACCCTAGTCATAACAATTAAAAACTCTGCTTAGTAAACCATATTTTACTTTACTGCATGCTAATTAAGTCGTCCGATAGTTTGCTGCATGTAATAAAATTTAAGCGTTATATACAAAATTGGAACATCTGTGTTTAACAAGGTAGTGCGGTGATATGAGTCAGGTGAGGTGGAAAATTTATGTATAGCATGAAATTTCAGCCATTTTTCCATCCACCTACCAAAAATTATTAAAATTGGTGGAAATTTGACGAAGTTCTGACAGAAACAATTTTGCACAGTTTATTTTGAGACACGGTATGTAGTTTAGGTTGCGGAGAGACTTTTGGGAAAGTAGTCTCTTTGTTGAATTTGTTGAAGCAATTTCGAGGCAACCCAAAATCGTAAGGTCTCAGTTTCATAACTTTCAGAAAGCGTACTCAGCACAAGGTAGTCAGTTGTTTCTATACCTGCGTGCTCAGGATCTCATGAAAAATTTAACTGGATCAAGTAGTCGTTCAGAATTTCAATTAGTGTCTCTCATGTCAAAACAGCTTCTTAGAAGAGCTTTAGAATATGATGATTCTAAATCGAATGGCATTGCTCCTGCAGCTTTGGCCTATCTGGCTGCTCTTCATTTTGCCACATCAGAATACCAACAAGCAATACGCTTATGCTTGGCGGTTCTCGTGGATCAGACCACTCAAGAGAACAAGGAGACACTGAATGCAGGTTGTTTGTTGTTTATTGACGATGTCGCAAGAATTGTTGGATTGTTTGTGCTTCACAAGAAGATAACTTACAATAATCTTTATTACATCGGACGGCGGATTTATCTGGATCTGCGTCTTTCGCCAGAGGTGTTTACTCATTGTTTGGCTATATTATCTTTATCTGCCGAAAGGATATCCAAGCATTTAGATCTTCATCATGATTTGCCTGATTCATCATTTCCCATTGACGACTATTTGAAGACTTTAATAAAGCCGAAATGTATTGTTTCATTGAAGACAGAGGCTGATTTCAATCTCGCGATAGAGAACGTCTATCACAGAAAAGATTCTCTTACAGAAACCGAGTCTGAAATTGTTACTCCTTTGATATTGAAGGAAACCGTAATTGACGCTCTATTGGAATATGCTTTGGAAAATATGTCATCTTTCTACAGGGTAATCAGTGAAGACTTTAACATCCAGTGCAACACAATTATTGACTGCTATCGTGCTTTGTATCTTTACAAGTGTCGCCAATACGATGAAGTGCTGTCTTTATGTGAACGAATACTGCAGGCGCCTGACCTACAGAGCGATTTGAAAGAGCTTGCATTTGCGAATGTTTTGCTATTGCCACCACTTGATGCTTTTTTCGATAGAGACGTACAGTCTTTACTGGGATTTTACACACTATTTTATTGTATAACTCTGCCACCTCTGAATGGCGCCATGCTACATTTGGGGGTTACTGACTTATCAAGTTTTGCGCAATTCTTTGCCCGAACTGTGTACTGTCAGAAGTACATACTTCCCACATCTCGTTTAAAGGTTAGCGCCACTAGTTTACATTACAGACTTGGAAGACATTTTCTTGCAAGATATTTGAAGCTCAGGTGTTGTATCGACTGTAGTCTTCAATATACAGTTGAATTGACTGAATTTGCTACCCTGAAAACTTATCTTCGATTTGAACACATCATTCGCAGGTTTCTTCTGGAAAAGCTTCGCAGTATTAAAAAATAATTCACGTTTTTAGCTGCGCATGGCCATATTCTGTTTTCCTATGAAAAGTTTTAAAGAATGTGTTATGTTGAATTATGAAACTTACTTAAAAGGTATATGTCATTCATATGTGATGTTGAATTATGAAACGTACTTCAGAAGTATATGTGTCATGAATATGTGATATTGAATTATGAAAGTTACTTCATAGGTATTGTCGGGGACGCGGGAGGATGGACTGCACGTGGTCTCTTTAAGACCAGCGTACTTTAGTTGGCCATTTTCGTGTAAATTACATTTTTATATGGATGGGATATTTGCTTTTGTTGCAGCTTTTAGGTAGAGAGATTTTTCCGTTCTTTTTCTAATCTAATTTCATCCGTCGCCTGCTCGCAATCCAGAATTTCGCTGGTCACTTCTTTGTTTGTCTGGGCTCATCCCATTTCCCCGCTTGAGGCTTATACGCTTTGATTTGACACTACGCATTTTGCGATTTTCCCACTGTTGACATTTCTATAACGTAGCTCCAGATCAAACATAAGCCTGGCATCACTTACTCTATGGTTTAACTGTCAGCATAGAGCCAGAGTTTAATTTATTTGTTTAAAGTTCATAACGCCTTCGATTTTAAAGTGGCCAGAGAATTTGAATCAGCAATTGTCCGGAGAAGGATTAGAACGAAGAGCCCCGTTCCAATATCGCCATATGGCCAACTAAGTGTATGAGTACGCCTAAATGAGGTTTACAGTTGCTCGTAGATCTTAGCATCAGACGGCGAGGTAAGGACTGACAACGCGTGACTGGCAGAAGAAATCACATCGTTAGTACTTCATTTAGACCCCTTAGATAACCAGGACAGTAGGCGCTCAGCCTCAAAAACTTGAAACTTGGATCCATTGTCGATTTACTCTTTTTATCACAGAAGGAAGAGTCCGATTTGGATTAACTTCTTTATTCTGTTATATTTTGATTATTCTTTTACCTGTTCGCTCACTTCGCTCCTTGTGATAGCAGACTGGAGCATTTTCAAACACGTGCAAGCGATTATGGATATGAATCCACCACAGAATAAATAATTATAATTTATTATAATTCTGCTCGGAGACGAGCAATGAATGGGTTCGCATCCGCCGGCGTTAATATGATATTTGTAGCCTACAAATATTACGAGAGGCGCTTTACAAATACTTAAATATGATAAATATGATTATATTTGTACAATTAAATGGCTTCTCTCGAATGTTATCTTTCAAATCTCAAATAGCAAATTTCAAAATGTTTTGTTCCTTGAAGATTTAGGAAAACGACATCATTCCCGCTACAGTAGATAAACCATTCTTGCTTGGTTCGTGTACCATTTGTTAACTGTATCTGCTAACGTGTCCTGGTCAGCAATTTGTTTACCTTAAGGCTTATGGCGTTCTTGGAAATTGTATTAAGCTTATTGTCTAGCTTTTTATATTAATATTTCAATTAATTTCTGGTTTGCTAGTCAAACTGAAAAACCACTCAAACAACATCTTAGCCATGTGAGTCACAGCTGATACCTAACATCACTGAAATATAGAGCAATTTCTTTAGTTGACAGCATAAAGTGCTCCCATTACAGTTGGAAGAACGCTCTTTCATCGCCCACAGAAGACGCCCATTTGGCCCCCTCATAAACCTTCTGAATCCGTCACTCACATGATGCATTAGTTTTATAATTTTAGAGGTTTCTATGATTTAATAACTATCGACCGACTTTTATTTTATGCAAGCTCCAAGTTTCATGATTATATCATTTAGGTAACACTTGTGAGTTACTGTGCAAGAATCGGCAATTTTGTATACATTTGTTCGATGCTCATCATCCTATTTACTTGTGGGCCTACAACAGTGACCTATGCGAAGCAACCAGAAGCTCATGATACGTGTTGCATGAGGAAACTGAAAGGCTGGTAATGTAAACGACGTTTCCGATACAGCTTTCACATAATAAATGACTCGAGAAAATCCTGCCTGGTTTGAAAAATTGTGCTCGGCATTTATAACCCTGGACTCAAAGGTGAATTCGATTAGATGTTCTGAATATAACTTTGTTAATTCACGTGTAGGCATGCAGCTTATGTAAAAGATAATGGACTGTGATTTTAGAACAACAATTGCGTCCTGTTTGAGAATATTCCAGCGACTTAATGAACAGAAATTGGTGTTTTATATTTGAAAGCTAATAATTATGTGACGTCGGCCGAGAGAAGGGATCACTTGTCGCTTTTTAGATCCGCCGGAAAATGGTCTTTTTAGTAATACCGTGATTATTGATTTTTGCCTCTATAGGCCTAATTACAAGATAATCTACTCAGGAGCGCTCCAGACCCAACTCCGTCTAAAGAAAACAGTCTTAAGGTTAGCGAAGACGTTACCGCAAGAGCTAAATTCATTAGGCGTAGAACCACAGGGAGCACATTCCAGATTACAGGGTCAGCAACAGAAAAGGCACGGCGCTGCATAATAGATGTCCCTGAGCGGGGGGACAAGAAGCTCAGTCTGCTTAGAGGGGCGGAGAGAGCCACGGCGCTGCACGTTCAGGGTGGAGCAGCAGAGTTCCTGTAAGTAAACAGGAGCCACACCCGCGAGGCAGCGCCAAACAAAGGCAGATATCCAGTAAGTGATACGCTGTTGGAAAGGAAGCCAATGCAGAACATCCTGCATGTAAACAGTGACATGGCCGAGTCTATGGATGCGGCCAATGAGGCGTGCCGCCCCGCCCATGACCCGATCTAAGCACCCACATAGAGGGCGCTGCAATAATCGAGGCGGGAAACAACAAAAGAGTGGATAAGCGTTAAGGAAGCATTAGAGGCTAATAGTCGCTATAATATAGCGACCTATATTACTCCACATGATGCATAAAGGATAAAATCTGGCATTAGAGCATCGGGTAAGGACAGTTTCAATATTTGTAGGTGATTTCCCGCCAAATAATATTTTATATTTTCTTAAAAAGTGCATAAATTTTGGACCAAGCGTTCTGAAATTTTGCCCTGATTTTCCCGACAAGTGGCCCTTCTCTCGGCCGACGTCACATATGTAGCATATGCACCGAACTAGATCCTGTGTGTCTCCTTAACCCTGAGACAGTCTTTCTCTGCACATTTTGTATTCCTGCACTTAACTCTGTTTAGCAAAATAATATATCGAAACTGTCTTTAAGACACTTTTTTTGACCAGTCAGTTAGCTAGTCTTACACGCGGCGCCTTTGAGCGCCTACTTCAGGAAGTACTTCAGGAAGTACTCACGACGTGTATTGTCAAATGGGGTGATACAATCATGCAAACAGACGAAGGCAATCATGTGCAATATAATGCAATAAAAGCAAACATTTATGTAGCGACCATTCGAGATATCTACTCAGGTATCTCTGCGCTAACCTATATATGTTAAATGACATCACGAACGAATATAATATTACATCAGTAAGCAAAACAAAAACAATGCATAGTAGGCTGAAAGTCATCAGTGGCGGGCCCACGAGCACACGTGGAACCAACCAACGGATTCCCGTCAACAGCTGCTGAAGATGGCATGGACGTTCAGAGTTCATATGATCGGGTTAATAAGTCTGGAGATTAAGGACTGATTAATTATAAGATGAACCACATGAATGAAATGTAGTTTGTCCTATTTAAATTGTTTAATTTTTCACATAAAAAGCACGCGACGAAATCCAAATTTGTCTAGCTGTAATACATGATCCTACAAACGACTAAGTGTGTAGTAACGTGGAATAAATTAAGAAGGCCTAAGCATTGTTCTTTGATTGTCAAGAAAGTCCACTGTTCATCACCAGAGGCTCTAGGTTACACGTAGCACCTTATATGACTTCCTTTCGTCGTACTTAAGGTTATGGTTACGTTCTACTTGAGACACAGAGGAACCGCCAGTAGGTACTTCACAAGCCAGGCACATTTTACATGATTGTACAAGGAACAAAGAAGCATACGTGTTAAAACACCGACAAAACATCGAGGCTGTTTTAGAATCTGCAGCTCACCATAAGAATATTCAAAGCACACTTGTTGTTCCGCTTCGAATGGACTTTCTTAATATTTATTTTTATATCGCTCATTCATATTGGTCACGTGGTGATAGTTAGGCTGTTTATTCTTGGTAGGCTTTTCTTCGTAGCACGGCCACGTAGGAGAAATCGAATCAATGCTGACTAAGCGAGATCAAATGTCTTGACCATTAATTTTATACAAGGTTTTGTTTAAGTGCAGCTCACTAAAATAGCAACATCGGTAATAGCAGTAATCATAATTAATAATACTAATACTAATACTGCTAATAATAATAATAATAATAATAATAATAATAATAATAATAATAATAATAATAACAATTACTGTATATAGCGTCCGTTTGCATTTGTAATCGATGGTTTCTGACGTACAAATCGCAGTGCAAGTGGGACAGAACTAGTCGAGATCTAACTGAGGCCCCAATCCCGGATGAGCAATGAGCATATTCCAAAATATATTAGACTCTCGTCCAAGATCTGAATGACAATTAAAAGAGGTTGTAGAGTGGACAAAACGGGAAATAGATAATTAACTTTGGACTGACGATGGAGAAAGACTGAGAACCGTTCTTAGTCTTCAAGCCATGCCATATTCTCCCAACCCGGAACCTATTATGAACTCCCTGCATATGAATTTCGTTACGACAGAGCGCCTGTGAATAAGCTAGTCCCCAGGCTCTTAGATGCTGTTGAAATCTAGAGATTATAACCACATTTGAGAGCATACAGTGTTGCTCTAATTTTATTCGGGGCACAGCTACGATGTAAAAAGCAACACTTCCGATGCACTGGTCCTGAGAGGTAGGCCATATATTTTGTCATACCGGAACAAAGATGTATAATCGTTGAAGATCAAATTTAACTTTTGATCAGGCTTTATGATGTTGCACACAGTTCAGGGAGTAATAACGTGGGATGAGAGTATTCAAGTAGTGCGATGGCTTTCACTGTCTAAGGTAAAACCGAAACCGGAAAATTCTCCGCAGACCTTGTATACGCTACATATATCTGGCTAATTGTAAAACGGATTTATGAACATGACAAGGGTTCTTAACATGGCTAACTAACAATTCTAACGAGGTGCGTCTTAAGAAGGCCTGACAATGTTTCGCGAGCTGTCCGTGCCATCCACATGCTACTACGGCCTTTACGACACAGTATGACTCAGGAATATAACTCTAAGCTAGAAAAGAGATCATTTATTTTTCGCAGGGTTTAATTCTTAGTAGGCTAGCTCAGGCTGCAACAGAAGACATCAGACCTTCTCAAACAGAAGATTGCCCAGTTAACGAGGTTTGATTCTTTAATCAGTTGAACCAAGTTGTGTTTTTAGATGCCTCAATTTACTTTATTACGTAGGTCTCACATTTCTGAAACTGTAGACCTACAAATCGGATAACACGTTGAAACAAGTTCTATACGGTGGTATATTACTTTATTATTATATATAATATATTATTAATGGACTGACTATATTATTATATCGTGGTATATTCCGTTAAAGCACCGTGCAGGTATCCTAAAGTTTATAGGTTTGCGACTGCTCAGTCGGCTCCTTCTAACAACCCTGGACAATTTGCTTGCTAATAATTTGGTATCGGGTAAATGAGAAGGCCGTTCGGATTCTTCCATAAGTAATGGAAGCATGAGTTTTTAATGAAAAATAGATTTCATAGAAATTTGAATTGCAGCAGTTGATTTGGATTTAACAATTAAGCTAACGGACAGGTGGTTTTATAGCCAACCATAAATGATGATGAATTAGATTGTAGGATCATAGTACTATATAAACACTTTAATTTACTTTAGACAATAAATATGTTGACAGGAAATGAGCAACATTTTAGCGTTGCTGGTCGTTCTGGTTGTCTCGAGGATTGACAGTTCGCAGGCAGTTACCTGTTACCAGTGCAACTACACGCGAGAGGGTAACGAGTCATCATCGGAGTGCGGAGTGACATTCAACAAGGGGTCAAATCAAACATGTTCTGGTCCAATCTGCAGTTGGCAGTTTCCAACTATACATCACCTATGAGTAAGTGAACGGCGAACCACGTTCTTTTTTGTGCTATTAGGGTTTCTGGTAGGCTATTATTAGTCGTCTTATAATTATGGTAGCAGACAGTTCGTGATAGACGCAGAATTAGGCCCTAGGACATGTATCCATGTCTCAAGGATAGCTCTGACAAATGTAATGGCATCTAGTCAACGTGATTAATGTAGCTCGCTTCTTGTCGGAATTACTAAGTCAGCCATGCTCAGACTCCGAAGTGTTCAAAATTCTGTGACTAGTGCCATAACTAATATGCCAAAATATGAACATTCTAACCTTATGCGTACGTTGCTGCATTGGCTTCCAATTCAGCAGAGGACTCGTTTGCAGTTTGGGCTAATAGTTTATACAACTCTAGCCGACCGCAATACTTAAAATCCGGCCCTGTTTGCCAGGTGTTCTGATTGTCTCTTTCTGGTCACACCTAAAGCTTCAGTAATTCTTGGGGCACGAGCTTTTCGGCACTGAACCTAGAGTTTAGAATTCTTTGTCTGGCTATGCTTTCTGTTTAGTCGCTTACGTCATTTATTCTCAGTTTATGACTTACTTTGCAAATTGCTTATCAACCATCGGCTGCGCTCTCTGTCTTGACGGACTGATCTTCTGAATGATGACCTACTGTAACAATGTAATTAGGCTATAGACGGCATTAGACATTAGCGCTATGAATGTGACTAATCAACAAATAAGACTTAATATCAATAAAATGAGTGATTGCTTAGCTTACCTCATAACACTACTACAGTATACCATTAACCTAACTTAACCTAACTGGACTCACCTATGTGTGCCAAGTGCACAGCATCAAAACAACAAAGTAAAGACGAACAATAAAACCTACATGATCGAGATAATTATCAGCCACGGTAAAAAAAAAAGGCGCTGCGGTCAGGTCAAAAAGCATCACTCGGCATACGAATCAAGACCCAGCCAATGTTGCAGGCTGAACCATTTTGGTAAAGGTTATGTACATGCACTGACAATAACACGAATAGCACTGTCTTTTCAAGATATACATAGGCATTAGGCCTACATATTGCTACTGCTTTGTCTCTCTCTTATTCAGTGTGATTCTCCTTACAGATTTTATTTTTAGTTATAGTTACAGTTATAGTTACAGATTTTTATTTTAGTTAATTTTAGTTATTACTTAGTTACAATTATTAAGGCTATAAGCAAAATTGTGCGTATTAACACGCTGTTTCACAATTTGCTCAGAGCTTTGAAAGCCTTTGAAGCATGGGTGCATTCAGCTTCATAAATACACGAGTTTCCAAAGTAACTGACAAATTGCAGAATAAAAATATAACATTTTTTCGTTCTCATTTAGGTCGAATCGTCCATATTGCACTTCCTATTTTTATTTTTTGTATTAACGAAAATAAAGATGAATTTTCGTTACTGTTATTTTCGTTATAGTTATAGTTATAGTTAATTATATTTTTAGTTATAGTTATAGTTATCACGTTAACGAAATCATTTTATTTTCGTTAACGAACATTTTCGTTATCGTTATCGTTAACGAGAATCACACTGCTCTTATTCTTAGTTACTTGAACTGACTTATGTTCTCTTTTAAGCCCTAACAATTTGTCCTATCATGGTGGGGAAGACTAGATAAGCTTCATGGGCTTCTTCTCCTCACGAATCGATTTTTACTACTTACCTGATAGACTATGACATCTTCAATTTCTGTCACTTATTAATGGCACTTACGAACTGAAAACAGTAATTGACTGTATTCATACGTGACGTGTACATGTACATTGTGTTCACTGTTCATGGAATCGACTCTAATAAGCTTTGAATGTAAATACACTTACTAGTCCGTCGGCTTATGCAAGGAAAGAGAACTTGTGGGTAGAATCTTGGCTATGAAATATAAATTCATGATACGATAGTTCTGAAACAGAGAAATGTTGTTGGCAATCTTTCTTTCATGGTTAATTGGCAGCAATATTTCTCTGCTTCTGAACTCTAAAATTTTGAATTTATGCTTCTTTGCGAAGATTCTACCCAACATTTTTAAACCCTTGCTATTTTAACATAATCTGACGGACTATACGGTTGCAGAAGGCTTATATACGGCAGTGTATTGTAATTTAAATCGGCGAATCCCAAACGTTTTAGTGTCACGGACCGGCAGGAATTTTCCCACTGCAGGAGGATAAAGCAAAATTTATTAATTATTTCTTTTCTTCGTTTTGATCATCTAAAATTTTTGAAAATGTATTTAACATTGATTTAAATGCAAGTTTAACCAATTCTATGACTCTATTGCCTTTTAAATGCTAGCCAAGAAGTATTTTTTATAACTTTTAAGAATATAATAGCCATTTCTTCTCGGCCTTTTGGCTAAGATCAAAGTGTAGATCTAGCCAGTTTGACCAGTTTCTTGACTAACTTTGCGCACCGGCATCTGAGGCTCGCAGACCATTTAAATCAGACTGTACTTTGGGAAGTACTGATTTAAATGACTTACCGTACATAATGAAATTTGATTTAAGGTTCTATTGACATCCGTCGTGATTGCCAAGACGCTCTAGAAAATTCAACAGGCGACCTCTGCGCAGAGTACCGTTCGAACTACACTGTTTTCACATATGGCGACGGATGTTGTTATAAAACTGGTTCTGTGGCTGGCAATGGAACATCGTACAGCATGACCACGTGCCTTTGTCAGAAGGATCGTTGCAACGGAGACATACCGGAGACAGTGGAGCCCACGCCGCCAACGCCCACGTCCACGTCCACGCCCACGCCGCCCACGACATCAACAACTCCACGTGTGAATGGAATGCCTGTGCTGAAGCCCTCTATTTGGGCAATCATCGCTGTTACTATGATTGCGACGGTGCCTAACATCGGTTAACAGGTGGAAAAGTATCACAGGCAGACCTTCCAGAACTCTTCAATGCTTTAACGGCAGTAGTACCTTGAGGTTTTAATTTGCACTGTCTTTTGAAAATGTACGCTTTAAATGCTCTGTTGCTGGGAACAGTAAGTGAATCCATTATTACAATTGTTAAAATATTCACGAATGTTTGCATCCAAATCTCCGATGCAATGGTGATCTATAATGCAAAGTTTGATCGGAAATAAAAACTTGTAAAGTTTACAAGACTTTTTTTACGATGCAAGATATGTATGAATGTATGTGCGACATTGTGCGTAGGCCTTTTATGTGTGGCCATTATTTTATATAGAGTCTCACAAGAACCTCACGATGGCGCTAAAGCTAGGTTGGTCTGCTTCGTTACGCTTAAGTTTTTAAAAGATGCTCATTAGCGGAGGGATTCAGAATCATCTACAAAGTCGCACCCTTTAACATGACCTAGATTTCTCTCTTGGCCGAATCATTTACAGAGGTGATCATAATAAGCCAGCTCAGTTTATAGTGAATGTGATCTCCCTCATAAATAAGATTAAACCTAGAGGAAGAGAGCTGGCCACCCGACCTCATGTTCTGGAGCTAAGCAAAATTAAATCACTTGACCTTCAGATCAGTGGCTGCCTGCAGAGGCTATAGCTTAAGTGACTGATATTCTAAAATACACTAAATAAGACTTATAACTTGCTGAGATATACCTGGATACGTAGGTCCACATATACCCAATACATGGATGGACACAATCATGCGGACATAAATGTATAAACATTAATGCACTTGCATACAGACGTACACACATGAATGCATATATACATACATGTATACATACGAACATTCTGCATAATGTGCACTTACTGGAACACGGTAGCCGATTGGTCAGAGCGATCGGCCAGTATTAAACGCGGAGTGTACGAGTGCTGGCCTCCTCTGAGAAATTGTCGAGACCTTGAACAAGTTCTTCACTCACAATTACTCAGCGCCATCGATTGATTCTTGGTAATATAATAGTGGCGCTTAAAAATTGCGTAATAATAATACCATTTATATTTTCGAACATCTATCTATCTATCTATATATAATACAACCCTCATTGAACATACCTGCATGCATTACATACATATAAACACCTATCTAAATATAGGCTATATATACAGGGTGGCGCAAAATAAACCGGACTATTATGGTATTGGTTTGGCATTTAATATAACATTGAATGAACTGTAAAATTTCAGAATTTTCTGAATGCGTAAGAAATTTCAGTCAAAGTGATGTTCAATATGTCCTCCGTTTGCTGCGATAACCAATGATAATCGCTTGCGAAACTGTCCAATAGCCCGGTTGATAGTGTCCTCGCTGATTTCGTCCCAGCATGCGGTCAGAACTTCTTTCAAATGTTCAATATCTCGAATTCTCTGCCTGTAGACAAGCTGCTGAAGCATTCCCCAGATGGAATAGTCTACGGGATTCAAGTCCGGACTGTTCGGTGGACAATTTTCTGGTTCAATAAAGTCTGGAACGTGAGCAGTGATAAAAGCAACTGTTTTTCGTGAACGATGAGCAGGTGCTCCATCCTGCTGGAAAGTGAAATTGTGACCAGAGTGAGCTATAATGTCTGGCAGTAATCCTTGATGTAGGACGACGTCACAGTAATAGGAACTGCTAACTTTTGCTCCTCGTTCAACGAAAACTAATGACGATTTCCCAGCTGCGACACGGCAACCGAAACCATGATGCTCTGTGAGAAGTGCTTCCGACCTTTCAGCAAGCGTTCTGAAAGAATGTCTCGTTTCACAGCTATACGTTGGCGTACACTCGATCATTCTGTGAATTGGTTGGTGTTTGGACTGTAAAGATCTGTGTCATTTCTGTCTAATGATAGTTTTAAGGCGATAATTACTTTGATTATTCAAGCGATGCAATTGCAAAAAACTAATAGTCCGGTTTATTTTGCGCCACCCTGTATAAATACATACATTCGCAGGTTTGTGACTCAAATATTTACAACAACGGCTCTGTATGCCAAGTGCACAGCGTCGAAGCATCAAATTAAAAACCAATTGACCGAGGCCATGTTAAAACGCTACAGAGCACGGCCTGTGAAATAAGACTCAGACAACGCTTAAATGACACGCCATGTTTGTAAAGGCTTGCACGCGGGTCACACTGACGATAATTATACGAACCATATATCTGTAGGCCTATAGCACAACAGACATCTACGGTGCCAGAAGGATGACGTATTGTGATACACCGGCATTTATATAGCGCCGATTTTGGAAACTGAATAATGTCAATGAGAGACTGCTCGGCGGCGATGTCATCGTGGATCGCGGACGTTGTAAATCGCCTTTCGTCGCTCTACAGTAGCGACACAACTTGGTACAGAGGCTCTGACCATGATGTTGCCTCTCCACTTTGGATTAGAATTTGTTGATTGGGTTCCACGTGTGTGCGTGGGCTCGCCAATGGTGACTGCTAGTTTCTGAACACTGTTTTGATTACTGCTGATAATTCTGGTCTTATTGAGGTTTAGCATACTTAATACAAGCGCATAGAACGCCGCTGATTAGTTTATGCGACATGACAACGTTATTTTTTTTATTGTATTGTATTTGGCCATTTCAATAGTGCTTCTCTCAACGTACAATTGTGGAGCGGACAGGTGGGGAAGACCATTCCATAGAGAGGGTCTTTGCAGGCAAAGGACCTGGATTGAGACATGTAGGTACTGCCATGGGGAACAAAATTCATCAAGACGGTCAAAAGTTCGAAGAGGACGAAGAGGGGGCGAAGAATTAAATCACAATTATACTACTCGGAACAAGACCCAGTTGAGACGTAGGCACTAATATGAGAACTTTGAGTTGTACGCGGGCAGAGAAAGCGATGAGCCAGTGAAGTTGTTCTACCATAAAGCAAGTTCAAGCAAAAATTAACTGTCACCACCACTTTGCGGGACAAAGTCACAGCCTTGGTTACAGTGTTGCCAAGCGATGAACCGCAGAGTCAGCAAACAGTACAAGCAACAATGATAATAGTAATGATGTCAATAACAATCATAATAATAATAATAATTACACAACATAGACCAGGGGTCACCACAGCAAGTTCCAGGACACGAGAAGGAGCCAGTGAAGTTGTTCAGCCATAAAGCATGTTCAAGCAAGTATTAGCGGAGAGGAGGATTGGTCACCACCACTTTGTGGGACAAAGTCACGTCCTTGGTTACAGTGTTGCCAAGCGATGAACCGTGAGTCAACACTTCACAAGCTCTGTATTATTTTACACCTGCACTACAGTACACTGCTTAGAAGCATAAGTAGGCTATCGATAAACAGACAATAACATCGAGACTGTTTTACAACCTACAGCTCACCTTAGGAATATTCAAAGCACGTTTGTTGTTCAACTTCGAATGGATTGTCTTAATTAATATTCATATTAAATATTCAAAGCACGTTTGTTGTTCAACTTCGAATGGATTGTCTTAATTAATATTCATATTTAATATCTGTCTGTAGGTTAATTAATATTCATATTTAACATCTGTCTGTAGGTTGTAAAACAGTTATATCGCTCATTCAAATTGGTTACGTGGCTATATTTATTGCCGCTGAATACCGGAGAGACAGAGCTGGTGTTGACATTTCTACATTCTAGCAAGTAAGTAGGTAAGTAAAAACTAACAGTAGAGAGAACAATGATAATGGTAATAGTAATGATATTACTAATAATCAAAATAATAATAATAACTACATAACCTAGACCAGGATTCACCACAATTACGTCTAGGACACGAGCCCTGTCCACTAGACCTGGGCATGGGATGGAGAAATGCTGAGCACCATCTTTACATCTGTCTGTATCTTTCCTTCCGGGCCAAGAATCTTGGCCCGGAACCGATTGTGGCCTGTCGATTTTTTTGACTGAGCGCCTGTAAAGAATTGGATCTCACACTTTCTGAGCAGTGTAGAAATCTCAAGGTTACGACTACATTAATCTGCTAACTGCCGCGTGCAGGATAAACCCGGCGCCCAGCAGAATACAAAGGCGAAAGATATGTTGAGTTGTTGACATTCTGCTTTGGTTACGGATTTACAACTCTGGTATGCGATCTGCCTGTTGTAATTTAAATCGTTACACAGCAAGTGATAAATCTACATGTACAGAGACCGGAGCAAGCACTTACATGTAGCAGTGCGTCACGCTATCTCATAAGTTAACACACACCAAGCTATAAAAGACGTCACGCATTCTCGTTGTGCCGTACTTCTTACAAGTTCAGGCAGCAAAAGAACAACTGAAGAGAAAGCTGCTCATTTGGTAAGGTTAGATTCTCTCATCAATTAAACAGAGCTGTGTATGGATTAAACTGTTTCAATTGTCTTCGCTGTGTAAGACATGCATTTCTAAACTTGAGCATCTATAAAATTAATAGTATCTTGAGGATTGGCGCTGAACGGTCGTATATTTGCTTGAAGCACAGCGTCTGTTTTTAAAACATTACTGTTATCGCCTGTTTAGTGGACTCCGTGTAGCGATACTGGCAAAGTCGTTGTGCACACAGCTGCTCTCACGTAACAGTGGCATTTTGGATAAGAATGGAAGTGAAGGAAAGTCCCGCGTTACGCTGTTCTCATACCCAATAGTTCTGGGATGCGCCCATTGAAGGTTTACTTCCAGAGGTAGCAAGGCCGTAGCTAAGGGGGTGTTTTGGGTGTTTAAACACCCACCGCTTGTATAATGGGAGACAGGCAGTGAAACCAACAGAATCACACAGCCAGGCTGAGCCTGTATTTCAGTCACAGGTTATCCGATATATCGACCTGAAGTAGGTCAATGCTCAAGCTTTTTTCCGAAGCCTCATAATTATATGCCCCAAATTACACTCTCCTTGTATATTATTCCCTTTCCAACATCACCAGCCTCAAAATCAGGAAGATATCTCTCATCAAACTAGCCTCCCATGCATACTGTTTCTCATGCATGAAACCGAGGTTTCCAGTATATTAAATTCTAGCAGGCTGCAGCCGCAGCTGCCGCACCCTAAGCCAAATCATTCATTCCGTCAAATCAAGCCGTGGTAGGCCCCTATAGCCTACAATACAGTCCCTATACACTATGCATTTTGGAGTGCTATCAATTACAAATCTCTGCAGGTCTCTTATGGATCGGTGATGCGGCAATAGTGTATAATGCTGTTTATGACACATAGATGTAAGTGTAGATGTCAGCATTACCATTTACCAATAAACCGACCATTGTGGAGGTTAGGTCATTTGCTGTCTTACATTAAGAATCTTATTTTGCAGTCAAAGTTTTTCTATTTTATGTATTATTTTATTTAGATCTAGCTGAAAGGTTTGAGTTTTTTGTGGAAATATCTAACCATGTCTGCAAGTGATTCGGCAGGAAAAGCTTTAACTTTAGCAAAGCAATATCCTGCTGACCTTAATGGTCATGATTTCATAACAGAAATGCAACATTTAAAGCAAAGTTTGGATGTGCCCAGTTAACACTATTGGACCAGTTGAACTTATTAACACAGAACAATTTTTCCGCTCTATTTCCAAATGTTTGTGTCAGATTACGTATACTGTTTACAATTCCAGCAACAGTAGCCTCTTTCGAGAGATCATTAAGTAAACTGAAGCTGATTAAGGATCTTGACAAGTCTACATTGTCTCAAGACCGTCTTGCTTATTTCATTTATTTATTTATTCATTCATTCATTTATAATTTTATTCATTCGAAGGATTTCGCCATACTGAACATTGAGTCTTGCATTGCCAGAACAATTGAACTGCCATAAGATATCATTTCGAAAAATCCGGAAAAGCTTCTTTCTAAAGTAGGAATAAGCTTATTAAGCCTTTTGAAAAGCAGGAACTTCTTATGTGTGCCTGGGTGATAGTGGTTTTCCTCCCCAGGTTTTTCTTTAAATTGAGGCCTAATACTTTCATTTGAACTTCTGATAGAAGTGAATGAATTCGCTGACAGCAGACCAAAAGACTTACACTGTTATCTGACAAATGCTGCATTATAGTATAACTATTTACAAATTTTGCACTGAGACTTACATGTATTATAATGGGTGTTGAGCCGAAAACAGGAAGGTCCTTAAGAGGCGTCCGAAAATAGTCTTGAACCACCTTGCAAAATTCCTCTCAGAGGCCCTGCTGACTCTTATGTGTACAATTTGTTCAGGACTGTTAGTATACTTACTTCAGCTAAAAGTTTAAACTGCATCGTAGGCAATCAAAAATGACTGCCGACGGAAGCAGCTCCGTCATTCCATTGTGCATGTCGGCCTTTTTCAAAAAGGTTCCGAGAATGTCTAGTGAAATTGACGAAGTTGTCAGTAATGAAAGTCAAGAAACTGCCAATGCAGGTACTAGTACTGATAATTAGAACGCCGTAATAGCTGATGTAATGCCGTTACCCCAGTCTCTTGACGTTAATGAAGATTACGAAAGTGCTGTAACAAGTGTTGAGCACTGATCGAGAAAAACCAGATGCCATTCTAGGACGAGGCGCAAGAGAGGATTTGAAAGGAGAGACTTCGCTCTCTCTGATATGAATATATTATTATTAAAAAAGAGTATGATCACTTAAATTCAGACTTGGTCTTTTCTCAAGCTTTTCCCACGTTCCAACACACGATTCACTGCGTGCCATTGTGCCATGAGCCTAATAAACATTGTATGTCGCAGTGGTCTAGAGAAAGAGCAGTCGCTAAACTTAGCAGAAGACCGTGGGGCTTATAGTAGATTTCTCTAAGAAGATAGTAGCCGACACCGTTTTCAGTTGTTTGATACCCGAATGGAGTAGTCTGTGATGTAGTCTGCCGTGACATTATTCTTGTATTTTATTTTTTCAGGAAAGATGAATAACATTGTCGCGTTGCTTATCCTACTGATAGGCTCAGTGGTTGAGCGCTCAGCTACATTCTCTTGCTACAACTGCCGATATATGAATCAGAATCCTGAAGCAGTTACGTGCACTGAACCTTTCAATGCAGCAAGTGCTCCTAAATGCAACGGGCTAACATGTTTATGGCAATTTGAGAACCTCACGAGAGAGAGTAAGCTTGACGTTATGCTTTATGTCTAAGAGTTACAGTATTGTGTTCTATTTCGAACATGAGTAAGTAAAAAGCTCAAGTGAGTAAGCAAGTAATTAAATGAAATAATAAATAAGTACTTATGTAAATGAAATAATAATTCAGTGTTATTATTATTTATGGAATACGCGATAGTCTAGTTAACGAGTTTGACTGTCAACCAAAAGGTCGAGAGTTCAACGCAGTTCGAGGCCAAAATTAATATTATTTGCCTGATAAAAATACGTTCATAAACTGATTATTTATGTTTTAGACAATTACACCGTAACCAGATCGTGCCTGAATCAGACTTCTTTTCAAGTAGACCAATGCGAGACTTACAACGAGCAATATGCATTTGTCAATTATACATTCTTCACCTACGGCAATATATGTTGTTATAACTACAGCGGTTACGCTGAGGCTAATACGCATATAACAGCCAGATATTGCTTCTGCTACACGGACGACTGCAACGGCGATCTACCATACGACCTACGGCAAAACCCACGGAATGCCGGCTTTTCAGTTAATCCTGTCAGTAAATTATCCGTTGCGGCTGTCGCAATAATGACAGTACTTTCGACAATCAGTTAGTCAATATTTAAACATGAACTGGTTCATCAATTCGAGTGGAACAGAAATAATCAACAACAATCACTAACATAATTATACGCGAATGCTTCAGTTTACTGTACAGTACAGCTTCAGCTTGTGCCACTGTCTAGCTTATGCTGTACCCACCCTAAATAGGCCTACGTCGTTGGATACAATCAGCGACGTAAAAACTATCTTAATTGGCCTTCTACAGCTGGTGATAATTATGCGAAGCGTAAATTACAAATTCTAAATAATGTATCCCTCAGTACTTCGCGTTATCCTAAATTTCTGTGATAACCATGAATGCGCTTAACGTTATCATGCGGAACTTAATCTAAGCCAATCATGTAACGCCGTTATTATGCACAAGGCACCAATCGATGTTTGTTTCTTGTGAAATTATATTTACAAAGCATGATCAGTAGTAGTAGTAGTAGCAGTGGTGGTGGTGGTGGTAGTGGTAGTGGTTTTAGGAATTGGTAGTGCATGGTAGTGGTTTCAGGTAGTGGTAGTGGTAATGGTAATGGTAGTAGTTGTGGAAGTAGCAGTAGCAGTAATAATAATAATAATAATAATAATAATAATAATATTAATAATAATAATAATAATAATAATAATAATAATAATAATACATAATAATAATAATTTATAACGGTTCTATAATAATAATAATAATAATAATAATAATAATAATAATAATAATAATAATAATAATAATAATAATAATAAGAATAAAATTTTAAAAAATAATAATAATAATAATAATAATAATAATAATAATAATAATAATAATAATAATAATAATAATAAAAGTGGCATGATGGTAACATCCGGACTGCAGTAAGGATCTATGTTCTAATGATTGTCCAATCCACGCTGATACAGCGTCCTTGGAGAAACTGCGCAACAAGCGTCCTCCTGCTGAGGTCGTTTCTGAGCCGCCAAATTCGCCGCCAAACACTTAAGTAAGTAAGAAGTAAGTAAGTAAGTAAGTAAGTAAGTAAGTAAGTATATTCTTTATTATACCAATTGCATATCCGCACTTAGGTGTACATACATTTATACTTGCCTTCCAGACAACCAGTGTTATTTCAGTTATGGTTTTTCAGTTACAATTACAGTTATAGTTATCTAATTTATGATTTTTCAGTTAAAGTTATAGTTATAGTTAACTGAAATCAGATTTTTCAGCTTCAGTTATTTTTTTTAAGTTTTTAGTTACAGTTTCAGTTATTTCTCTTTATTTTTCAGTTATAGCATCAGTTATTTTTTCACAAGTCATGACTAATGGCACACTGACCACAAGTATTCTGAACAGTTACCAGAAATATTTACGCAGCAAATCAATGCAATTTAAGGTATTGTCGGTTTTCTTTAAGGAAAACACAACGTTCCAGATTAACACTTCCCCTGTTCCGACAATTAGCGTGCCACACTCGTGGTTTTCAACATCCTTGCCAGCAACGATGTGAACACAACATCAACTTTTGTCGTCTGCGTCTTCGTAAACAATATGTTCCCACATGCCACTTTCTACATTTTGACCACAACTTGGCTTAAACATTATTCTCGTAGTCGTGGATTGTTTCACGAATTATGGTTTAGCGCCAAAGACAACACAACGAAAGGAAAAGGAACCGGAAGTGAAACTAGCATAGAAAAACTGAAAAGGAACCAGAAAAGGAACCAGAAGTGAAACTAGCATAGAAAACTGAAAAGAAACCAGAAGTGAAATGGGTATAGAAAACTGACCGTAGATTAGAGTAGGATTACCATTCAAAAAGTAAGTAAGAAAAACACTCATGGTTTATTTTTCAGTTAACTTTTGTTATTTTTCAGTTATACAGTTTTGTTTTTCAGTTACTATTATAGTTTCAGTTATTCAGTATTTTTCAGTTTCAGTTACAGTTACAGTTAACTGCAAGACATTTTTCAGTTAGTTTGCTATTTCAGTTACAGTTACAGTTAATAGAAATAACACTGCAGACAACCCGCTCTATCACAGCTTGGCGGACGAGAGCACAATGGGATAGGCCCCAAAATATACCCAATCTGCAACTGCTAGACTGGTGGTTGGGTCTGTTCTCTTCACAACACTCACTGTCTTAACGAATGTTTTCTGTTGGTAGACGTCTGTCCATATAGCGCCAATCTGTCTTGTTTTACGGAATAAATCAGATGGTCTCTGCCTCATACCAAACGGCTACCGCTAACATCGCTTGACGCCAAAGTGCCCAAACACCTTTGCTCTCACAATGCTGTCCAACTATTTTGCACCTTTGCAGCTTCGTGTGTGTAGTATTGGGTAAATGGATATATTGGGACTTGGAAGGCTATGAGACTGTCGCGAACGCTGCTAGCCGTTTTTGGTAGAGCTCTGCGCCGACTGCATATATTATCGGCGGCGGCGCGCCGGTCACGGCGTTGTCGGCGCCAGTGACGGATTCAAAAGTTTATAATGGGGTCAAGTGGACGTCCGAACGCATAAGTGAGGTTCTACACAATTTCGAACTCTCAACTTATACTATCAGCGAAAGCAAAGTATTAAAAATATATCAGACATTGCTTTTGCGCTTGTTCTTAGCTAAATTTTGGACGCTGATTTCATATATGAAATCGATATTTGGCTAGCTTTTTAGGTATGCATTACTACATCAGTGAGGTTCTACAAAATTGCGAATTCCGAAGTCGTACTAACAGCAAAAGGAAAGTATATTAAAAATGTATGAGGCATTTGATTTTGTGCTTGTTTTTAGCTAAATTTTGGACAAATATGAAATCGAAATTTGGCTAGCACCTCGAGTTTTTCAGGTAGGCTTCAGTGAAGTTCTAGACAATTGCGAATTCTCAGCTCATACTGTAAGCGAAAGCAAAGTATTAAAATTGTATCAAGCATTTGCTTTTGCGCTTATTCTTGCTGATTTCATATATGAAATCTAAATTTGGCTAGCACGTCAGGTTTTTTAGATGTGCACCAGTGAGGTTCTAGAAAAATTGCGGATTAACGCGGGACATTTGCAGTATGGAATATATCGCCCTAAAATGATAATAATATATTTTCGTTTATTCAACAATCCGGTTGACACACCGCAACCGGTTACAGTGTACAATTATGCAATTCACAAGACACAAATCTTAACTACTAACAGAACAGACAGCCTGCAAACACAAATCAAATCCGCCCAACGGGGGCTCGAACTCGGTACCTCTCGGTCTCTTGGCAAGATGTTATCCAATGCGCCACGGCCCCCCTAAATGTTAAACGCCTTTAGGCCTACTGTTAAAAAAACAAGAAAGAACATTATAACAAACATAGACCCAGACGACGTAGGAGTCGGATCGAACGAGAATTATTATCAAGAGAATTGCGCAGTACGAGGAATTGTAAAATCACAGAATTAGGCCAAACACAGCCAATATGGCGGCAGACATACGTGGATGTAAGTAGGCCTCTGAAGCCTTTGGGCATCGATCGAGAAAAACCGAAGCCATTCTATTGCGGGACACAAGCGAGAATGTGAAAGGAGAGACTCCGCTGTCCCTGATATGAATATTATATTGTGAAAAGAGTGATCATATAAATTCAGACGTGGTCTTTCCTCAAGCTATTCCCACGTTCCGACACACGATTCACTGCGTTCCATAGTGCCATGAGCTTATTGAATGTCATCTTTTTTAAATGGTCTGTCATTCACCAATGAAGGATTTGGGTGACGTTTATCTGCTGTCGTAGGTCTTAGCACAGTATAAATAAATATACATGTAATTGGGCATCGATCGAGAAAAACCGAAGCCATTCTATTGCGGGACACAAGCGAGGACGTGAAAGGAGAGACTCCGCTGTAATAATAATTATAATTATTTATACTGTGGTCTTAGGTCGGCAAGAGACGAATCATAAAGATATTTGGTTTAGGATAATGGTAACACTCTGGCGCGTTGAGGCATCAGACCATGGCCTTCTAGATAGCGATAATCCAGAGGGCCATGATCAGACCCGAGATCGCTTCCCGGTACCTCCCTAAGGTCGACTCAGCCTTTTCATTCGCTAGGTGGCGTTAAAAAGAGTGATAGGACGTGATAAGCGCCTTGCATAGTAGACGGTAGTCCGAGTACAAAAATATAATATTTCGTTCATGCTTCCACTTAGCAACATGGAATTTTAAACGCATATTTACATATTATTAAACTTTTACAATTTCATTTTTTATCAACGAAATGTTGCACATTTATGATAAATCAATTATTTTTAAAGTTTTATTATTTTACTGTAGGCCTAATGTAATTACCGGTACTTATTTAACGCAATTTTCGAACGTGAGTTTACTTTTAATCATTATCAAGATGAGTTCAGTCTTCCGTTTTAGTACGCTAGATTTTTAAAAAATCCGTTGGAACCTTAGAAAAATTATGACAAGCATCTAACTTTCAGAATTCGTTCATAAAGGTATATACTTTCTAATAAAGTGAATAATACACAAATTTTCGACCGTTTACTGTGTGTTTTGAGCAATTTATTGTAACTGTTGTTGATGTCCGGTGGTAATGGAGCGTCGCTATATTGGCCGCGGTCCGTTGGATTTAATAACAATAATATTTTCGTTTATTCAAACAATCCGGTTGACAAACCGCAACCGGTTACAGTGTACAATTATGCAATTGAAACAATTCACAATAACACAAATGACAGAAGACATAAATCTTAACTACTAACAGAACAGACAGCCTTCAATAGGCTACACGGCGCTAGGCCTAATAGCAGCCTACGAAGCATGTCCGCCCTACCGGGCTCGAACTCGGTACCTCTCGCTCTCTGTGTTAGATGTTATCCAATGCGCTATCGGGCCCCAACTATGACTCCGGAGCCTGCACTTGGTTAAGCTCTCATTAGAAGAAAGTATTTAATTAGACCAAGAAACAGGATGCTGTGTCTACTTTAGATTTGTCAGCGCTGAGAAAATGTAAGACCACTCCCATATAAAATACTTTGGTCAGGCAGCCTGTAGGCCTACACATTAATAGCCTACCTAAGGCACTAAAGCACCACCCAGGAGAATAAGCTCATCTCCCAAAGAAATCATTCTCCCAAACAAAGGAACCTATGAGAGATCATGAAAGGTAACAATGGTTTCAACAGAAAATATGTAGATGTAAGCTTCGGTTTTCTCTGATTGTTGGAATTAAACTAGATTCATGAAACCTTTAATTACCCGTAAGTCGCGGTTGAAGCAAATGTCCGTTGGGCAGGCCATACTCCATGCCGCCTGACCTCTTGGAGTGGTATGCTACCACTTCTGTTTGGTGTTTGAGTGAATGTAGCTCAATGCGAACTTAATTCAATGCATATTGAGTTATCTCGTTTAGGTTTTACTTTGTCTGTTGATGAAATCCTCAGATTTAAACATTCGATTATGAAAAGTTTCAGAATAATTCTACTGCAGTGCATGCAAGTGATCAGATCCCAGTCAACCATGTTGTCACTGATAATGTTGACCACAACACAAGGACTTTGGATGGTTTATCTTCCACTGTATCTGTAACTATGTGCAGAGGTGCTTTTGGTAACACACATAGTAGATTGGAGGAGCTATCAAGGCATGTGAAGCGATATCAAACAAGTGTGTGACATGACCTTTGCTGATTCTAAGGGACGGGGCACAGAGGTGTAAATCTCCGGGCCTTCCGATTACTACAGAGACCTATTACGATGCCTGCAATAACTAATCTTAATTTGCTGTGGCACGCAGGTCGCTCACCTCGTGAAACTATGAACGTACGCCCAAACATTGAAACACCAAATATAATATTTGATCAACCAGTGCAACCGCTGGACATATGTAAAAACTGTCGAAATGGCAATGAAAGCACTCTTGGTCATTGTTGTGCACTTGGGTGGATTTCACACACCTATCAGTTTGTTGGAAATCAATTGAACATTTCATGAAGGGCTCCGGTTTATAGGAAGTTTTGTGGAAAATATTTGGTCGTCCAAACACTGATAAACATGTACACAGTGGAAAGGCTTATGCCAGGTCCTTACAAGGGAATTTCTTAATTGATGCAGTGCTAACAGATTTGATGTTAGATTACCTCAGTAGGTGTGTGGCTGATGATGGAAATCCCTCTCCTGTTGTTCTTTCGTGGATCACTTTTGGGCAGGTTTATCTCTTGACCTGGTCATCGAGCAGTTGATGATTAGAGCTGTTAAAAGCCAAAAATAATGGCTTAAGGAGAGGTCGTGGATTGCATGAAACAGTTAGTGTAACATGGCAAAGTGCTTTGACTGATTGTGCAACGGTGCATGCAATCGATCAATATTCATATTCATTCATTTAATCATGATTCCAAGCTCACACAGATGCAACTTGTGCAGCATTATCAAAAGTGACAGGTACTGCAAGAGCTATGCATAAGCATGTTGAGGTAAGCATGTCCCGAATGAGAAGTAACAGAGAAGACAGGCTTGAGGTCACAACATATTTATAGAGACATAGTCCCTTCAGATTTTCAGACAAGAACAAACTGGTTAGCCTGTCATCGGGTGTCATTGTGTCTGCCAAATCCCAAGGTATGGTCTGTAACCATCAGGCATGGTAACTTGTGATGTGGCACTTGAAATTAGATTATTTTGAAGCTCATAAGAAATAGGACAACAAAAGCTTCGTTGATGTCTCATTTCTGAACACTGGCCAGGCGAAGACATGTCTCAGATGACTAGTGTATGTTCTACTGAATCTGGGACAACAGTTTGCAAGCATGTTTTCAGTTTGAGCTCACACCATACCCAATGTCTCTTTTCAAGGATGGTCTGATGTTTACCCAGTAAAAGCAGAGTTTTGTCGCGATTTTGCATCTGGCTTAAGTGATGCAAATCCGCCATTTGCTCAGTATATTGTCAATGGTGGATATCTTGTACACAAAGTGATGTGGAATCCAAAAATGGATCGATGCAGTATTCACCCTTTGTTCATGACTGTCGTAACTATAGGTTTGCCAGAGGAGTGCAGGTAGTGTTTGATGGCTAGGCTTCAGGACCTTCCATTAAAGACCATGTGCATGCACAATGTGTTGGCAAGGCTGCACAGCTTGGACCTGAGAGACAAGTTAACATTCACACCAAGAATGTCAGACCACTAGAACCATTTCTAGCTGACACTACCAATAAGAATGAAGTCTTTCATTGTCGTGTTTATGTATTATTTACAAGAGAATGGCATTGCAGTCCATCAAGCACATGGAGATGCTGATACTTTGATTGTGTCAGTGGCTTTGGACTGTGCTAGGCAGGGTAACATACCTGTAGCGGTGTTGGCAGAGAATACAGATATATTTGCATTGCTATTTTATCATAGAAGTCCAGATATGTCTGATATGTACTTTGTGTCCGAAGAAGGGCAGGGCTGGTAAAATGGTAGGAGGGAAATGCATAGGCATCAGTTCCGTGCAGTTCAGGATAGGCTGCACTGCCTGCAAATGTATGCTTGTCATTTATTCATTCGGTGGTTGTGACACCACAGGAAATGTTGTCGTGGGCCAACAATTAAGGGCACAATGTTATAAACAGTTTTTTGAAGTCCTTGGCCCAGGAAACATAGGTGTGAGAGAACAAATTTTTTTGCTATCATCAGAAATGCCATAGTTAGCCACTGTTAAGATTTTCAGGAGTGGCCCTGAATTCTTGTCGAGGGCCAACAATTAAGGGCACAATGTTATAAAAAGTTTTATTGAAGTCCTTGGCCCAAGAAACATAGGTGTCAGAGAAAAAATTTATAAAATATGAATGCATTGAGCCCAACATATATGGAGCTATTGATCAGTGACATGCAAAATTTAGATATAACATGAATATGAAGGCACCTTTGACATTTAATTCAGCTGAAATCACAGGACTTACAATAATAATTATTATATTTTTGTAATCTATTCAAGAAACTGTACAGGTAAAAATAAAATAATCTAATTTGGTTTAGCAGTTCTAGAGATATCAATTCTCAAAAGTGGACATTTAGAAGTTTCGCGAAATGCATCTGGAGGGTGGAGTCACAGAATCTACGATATCTTAGAAAGTATTTTAAATATCGCACCAAGATTTTTGGATTTTGCCAGCCAATATATCTTGCAACATGTGATTAAAATTTCAGCCAATTCGGAGGTGGTCGGGTGGAAGGCATTGGTTGACTTGAGCTGGAATGACCCAATAATGTACTTAAGGTGCTTTAAAAAATAATGTGCAAGTTTTCTTTGATGGAATTTTTTACAATATCAGTATGCATGTCTTATTATAAAAATTTAAATTCCAAGTTGCCAATTTCATGTAGGAATGAAAGTTTTTTAGAGCAAAGATACAAATTTTAGACTACTGCCTATAGCGGTCATTGTCAAACAGTTAAATTCGACTACTGTATAACTTGTGATCATCCGTTCATACTGTGATTTGTAATCATCCTGCGTACTTGTCACTTTGAAACATTAAACGGAATTTTTTTTAAATTTAACTGAAGAATGCGGGACGTTCAGTTGATTTCTGTTTGTCTGCTACGCGAACGCGGAAGTGAGAAAGTCTGGGATAAGGCCATTCAGTGCTTTGTGCAAGTTTACTTTAAATTCCGCGCAATTAAAATCCGCGCAATTAAAATCCGCGCCGATAAAAATCTGCGCATGATCATATCTGCGCGATTCTAAGCCAAAGTATAAAATCCGCGCCGATCGCATCCGCGCATGATCATATCCGCGCGATTCTAAAAGTATAAGACTCAAACAAACATGTGCACTTCAAAGTGAACCGAATTATTTGAAGTGTCTTGTCGTATACAACGCTTTCGCCGTTCACAGTTACCTTTGAACTTATGAAGGGTGGCACAGAGGTTTTAGTGAACTACTTGGTGCCGATCATCCATCCATCTGGCAATTTATTGAGGCTCTGCAGAAAGAATAGAGCGTTAACGACTTAAAAATTTAGCAGTATATCGCTGGTCAACAATATCCTCAGGGCCGACGTATCTACAAAGACACCGCCGCCCATATCAAAGCCATCTTCACAGATTACGCGCACCGTCCTGTGTTGCAATATCTTCGAGGGATTGCTCATAATTTACAGCTACAAGTGTAGTTCTGGATAGGCCCCTATTCATTTTCTAAAATAGCCAGAACTTTAGGAACTTTTCGTCCCTAAAACGTTTTAAAACTTAGCCAGAACATTATGAACTTTTCGTTTTGAGAACGTTTTAGAACTTCTACAAGAGTTACTTTATAAACACCGATTTAATTTATAAATAAACTGATATGATGATATATGATCATTCGCGGAAAAGAACTAGCCTACTCGCGGATTTTGAATGCGCGGATTTCAATTGCGCGGATTTTAAATGATACCCTTTGTGCATGATTAGGCATAGTTTGTAGGTATAGGTCTCCCTGTATCTGTTCGTTCTTCTCCTTCGCTTACATAAGTTATATCATGTCGCATTCGGCTTAAGACTTGTCTTTCCAACATTGCTTACCCACCAAAGGCTGCTTCTTTGTCCGAGAGCATTGACCTTCTAGAATCTAGATATTGATCGGATTACCGCTTCGTTAGGTTGATGCCTTGTGCATCATACACCGACGCAATATGAGTTCCTTACTTTCTTATTTTCTTAGGGGTTCATAGAGTAATGGTTGTTACATCAATGGCTTGAAGAGCATAACATCAAGTGGGAAGCGGGATCGATTATATAAGATATATAACCTCCCAAGGGTTGACTTAGCCTTTCATTCACCAGGTAACGTTGGTAAAATTAGCAGTAGGACAGATGAGCGCCTTTGCATGGCTGCCATACAATTAAACTCGACTACTGTAATAACTTGTGAACATCCCTTCATGCTTTGAATTGTAATCATACTGCGTACTTGTCAGTTTGATGTAATCAAGAATTATAAGGATTAGTATACTGATCTGTTGAGAAACGCAACCATTGGAGGTTGTCGAGCAGTACATTACTGACATGATCAAATCGTTTGCGGCCGCAGCGAGACTGGCAGCAGAGTTTAGCACTGGTATAATAGATTGGACTTTATGAGGTAGTTGATAGATAATCGACTTTATGATCAAACACTAGATGGGTGGTAAGATTACAAAACAACATAACACTTCAATTTACTTTAAGCAATAATTGTGTGTACAGGAGATGAATAGCATTGTGGCGTTCGTGGTCGTTCTGGTTGTCTCGATGATTGACAGTTCGCAGGCAGTTACCTGTTACCAGTGCAACTACACGCAATCATCTTCCAGTATGGAAACGTCGTGCGGCGGTATGCCATTCAACCCGGATACAGACAAGAAATGTTCTGGTCCAATCTGCAGTTGGCAGCTTTCCTACTATACATCTCCTAAGTGTAAGTTAAATGGAACGCCTTACTATTGCTTATTGCATGTTACGCCTCTTCACAATGTAAATAGCATTGTCATTCGTCTTGTATTTGCATTCGTGAGTCGTGACATAAGCTTATTGAAGTGGGGATTTCTTCTGCGTTCGACTATACCTGTGTAATTTGAACTGCGTCAAAAGGGCATGAACTGCTCGAGGATTTGTGCTGATCTGGGCTGAGAAAAAAAGACCCCTGAACTTGATTCTTTTCTCTACAGGAACCAATGTAACGTGCATCTAACTTATTCTTCCATTTCAGAGATACACTTTATTGCGGCTTGGTTTTATAGCGCCATTGGTTTATGTCTTGTGCATTAGACACGACGCTAAAGAAGAGACTTATAAGCACTAGCAATAAAATTAGTTATTGCTTACCTTTATAAACCTTACCTCATCATAGTATACTTGTCTGGTCTTAGCCTATGTAATGTAATGTAATGTAATTAGCAACTTCTATTGCGCCGGTGTCTAATGCACAAAGCATCAACCGATGGCACACCAAAACAA
Source organism: Aporrectodea caliginosa (assembly GCA_020284085.1). Lineage (NCBI taxonomy): Eukaryota > Metazoa > Annelida > Clitellata > Crassiclitellata > Lumbricidae > Aporrectodea > Aporrectodea caliginosa. The sequence continues at coordinate 1,208,503 of JACEVL010000470.1, forward strand.
TCCGTAATCAGGTCAAAATCCAGAAGATCAGTCCGTAAGAGACAGAGAGGCAGCCTAAGGCGGATAAGCAATTTGAAAGCCTATCTTGCATAACGACACGTTTTTACCACGCCTTGCTCTTCTTTAATTTCAGTTTATCATGCTGTCCTATATGATTGCCTGGACACTTCTGGAACGACACCATCTGACCCCTGCGCACAGTACCGCGCCAAGTACACTGTTTTCAACCATGACGACAGCTGCTGCTATAAAACTCAACATGTGGCTGATGATGGAAGATCGTACACATCGTACGACCTGACCGTATGCTTCTGCCAGAAGGAAGACTGCAACGGAAAAATACCGGAGACAGTGGGAACTCCAAGTAAAAACGGAATGCCAATGCTGAAGTTGCCTATCTGGGCAATGATTGTTGTTACCATAATAGCGATGGTAGTTGTCATCGGTTAACAACTTAACAGGTGCAAACTATCAGAAGCAGGCCGTATAGAACTTCATCCTCTAACGGCAGAAATACTTTCAGATTTTAATTTGCTTTGTTTTACAGAAATTTGTTAGTAAGTTGATTTTTGAAGGTTTTGTAGTTAGGCGAATGCTTTCTTGCTGATTCACCCGTAGACCCTGTACTGATGAACTTTAATGGGATAAGTCTTATCGCAAATTGAAGTTCGTACGACCAACGAATAACGTCTGGATTTGACGCAGCTCTCATGAATAAGCTGCTTTTGTGTAGCGCTATCTAAATTTAAAGCCTACGATTACGTTTACGACTGACATAGTTGAAAAATAAAAAAAGAATTTAGAAAATGGAATTAACTAGTCAGTTGTTTAAATATCGACGTATCCAGAAGCCCAAAGTGATACGGTCTGCTCCGTTACGCTTCAGTTGCCAACGATGCCCGTTAGCATTGACTCAGTAATTAGTATAAAGTCGCATCATATCAGATGGCCTAGATACTCATCTAGGAAGTATTTTCAGAGGTGATTACATTAATCCCACTCAGCTGTAATGAATACGTCAACCGTTCACTTGATTTCCCCGCTGATATACATCGTTAGGTGAGGATCAAATATAGACAGGGGCGTAGCCAGGAAACAATTTCGGATGAGTTTTAAGATTTCGGGTGGGTTGGAGATGGTAGCAGAAATTTAGGGTTTTTGGTATTGCGCATGTAAAAGCATATAATGTTTTTATGAAATTTTTCTCATTTCAGGGGTTTGAACCGGCAAACCAGTATTTTCTCTTAGCTGGCCGCGTAAATGGAAGCAAGATTTATGAAAAAATTGTTTCCATAAATAGAAGTTGGACTGATGAAAAGAATTCTTCACCACGTATATAGAAAACTGCCTCCACCATTGCTACCTCCATTGTCCACTCAAAGCTCGACTATTGCAATTCCCTCTTTCTCAACCTTGAATCTATATTCAAGTAAACACTTAAATACTGTTTCAACTAGAATACCAGCTTCAAGGCACTAGAGCACAAATCGCGAAGCCAAAGGAACTGGGCTTTGGGCCAAACAGTACAAGATCTACGCCAACGCCTCAATGATTTGCCTCCAGGCGTCAAGGCAAGGATCATCGGTGTCAAATATATTTATAAACCGAATACTTTTGTTTTAGAATTCTATACTTTTCGTCGAGTCTGCAGCAACGAGACGCAGCCTTACCAAGTGGACCAATGCCTGACGTACAACACGGAAGCAATGAAGAACTACAATCAGACATTCTTCAACTACGGCAATAGCTGCTGCTATAAACAAAGCAGCGTCCTTCTAGATAAAATAACGCCGGTAGTCCGGTACTTAGCATCTTATGCATCTGCCAGGAGGACGACTGTAACGGCGATCAACCTACCGATTACGACCAACCAAATGCCGGATTTCTAGTTAAGCCCAGCACCAAATTATCTATTGGGATTGTCGCAATAATAACAGTACTTCCGAAAATCATCTGATTTTTTCAACGCAATGAGCAATTCGATTGAAGCTGATTCTTTCGAAACATATTTATTGGGTATTACAAAAATACGTTGTTTACCTTGCTTATAATTAATGCATGCTGTTAGAATTTCTTGAATTTTAAATTAAGCTTCAGTGAAAACCATAGGCGCGTGTTCTACGTTGTAATAAAATTCAGTAGGCCTAGTTTAGTTTATTATAAATAATTAACTTATATCTAACTATTTGACTTTCCAGCTTAATTGAAAATCATAAACCGATTACTGTTGCTTTAGAATTTTATACTTTTCTATTTTGTAATAAAATTTCATACTCTACTTGATGATACAAATTTTTCGTCTACAAATCTAATTATTTGACTTCTATATTGTGAAGTTTTAGCTTAGGCTAATTGAAAATCACAAAATACATTCTACTTTGTAATAAGATTCCATGGTCTACTTTATTAAACCAATTTTATTGATCAAATCTAGTTATTTGATTTCCATTGTGATGTTATTATTGTCATTCACAAGAAATCAATCGATGACCTTTTCAGGTAATTAATTAATTATTGCCATTGCACATTTGCCTAATGCCCCAGGCAATGCAGCATCAACCGATTTCGCAACACAACCCAAAAGTCCTTAAACTTACCTTTTCAGGGTGAAACTGTTGTTAAAAATAGGCCTACAATAAGTTTGGAGACGGTCCATTCGAAAACGAATAGTTCAGTGAACCAGGATTCAGGCTACACTGAAAAATCAGTTGCCATGGTGATTAGCATTTAGAAATTTCGCTTCAAAGGAACATTCATACGAATCAAAACACGTTACCATAACCTATATGACAGTAGGGCCTATAAAAATCTTAATAAACAGATCATCTCCTTCTCTCAAAGCGTGCAGCGCTGTTTAAAAAAATTGCACCAACATTCAATCCAAGTGTCTCTGTTCCTGAAAATTTTGATGTCGTTTAATTATCAGTTACCAAGACTTTGCACTGTGACCAACGGATGCATAGGCCATTAGGCCTGCAAGTGATTTCGTATCCAACTTTCATTCTGTCCTTCCAGCTAATTAGCGGAAGGAACCCTGCTTTACAAATTTAGGCAGGATTAGGACTTACTTGTTTACGCCCAGTTTTTCTCCTGTAAAATCCGACGACACTGGCTATGCACCCCATAAGCTGGTCAACCTTTTATACTCTGTAACTTATTCGTGATGTCACCGAGATTGACGAATGAACGAATAGGCCTATACAATACAGAAAGTATAGTAAACGTTAATGCGGAATGTACAGGCACAAAGCGTACTATTAATAATAATAATGACCTTTTTATTAGGCTTTTCACGACCTTGCACAGAGATCAGTTTGTCGGAAAAGAGTGGAATGGTGTCCCATGCACCATTCCCAACCCCGGCGACATTCACTCTTTACGATATGAAATAGGCAAGGGGTGAGTGTCAGATAGCTTAAATTTAATGGGCCAATGGTTCACAGACCGTGCCATCAGCATCTCGCGCCTCCACACTATTGCACCACTCATAGACATCAACGCGCAATGGAGCGAAAATAAATTATTCAAGACTACCTTAATCTTTTTCGTGTATAATTGTATGCAAAGTTTGCTGAGTTCGTATCGTATCTAAAAATTTGTAGAGCGCCTCTCGCAGCATAGACTATTCAGAGGCGCTTTCAGCGCGGAAGCCCCGGGGGAAAAGAAACGCTTTAAGAGAGCCAGAGGATGCGTGTGAAATCCTGGACATGAGCTTAGCCCGCAGAAGAGGGGGGAGGCCATTCCAAGTGGAGGGACCTGTCACAGCAAATGCCCGGCATTGCTGTGACACCTGGATGCTTTGCATAAAATGACTCCTCATTAAACACTGTCCATCGTATCATTCATACTAATTTTATGCTAAAATTCTAGGTTGTTTACTGATGAAAGTATATGGTATGCATAATCAGTTAGTAATACCCAGGCTTGTATTATAGATGTTTACGAATTGTTGAGATGTCTCACGTGCTTGCATAAAATATCCCAAACTGGTTTAAGAGGTTGCTAATTTTCGGTAGGCGTTACATCTTCATTAGAAGTCACCAGAACTCCGCAGCAGAAGGTCAACCATTCACCAAGATTATTTCTGTTCTTCTATCAGGTATGCACAACTGTGTAGATATTCAACTGGTTTATTCGCCTTTGTTCTGTAAGTCATGCATTCGTCAATATGATTATTATAGACCTACAAAGGGAATAATAATTATCTTGAAACACTGTGGAGCATTCAAATAGGTCTGTGTTCTAGAGATTTCAGCATCATTAGAAACAGTTCACTCGTCATTGCAATCAGTTGGAAAAGCTGTGTCATAGATAAATGACAGTTTGGAATCAGGTCGGTAGTTAGAAAGGTTTTCTTCGTCAAGGGATGGTTTCTTGAGGAGTGAAGTGACTAAAGAGTGTCTGAAGAGGAGAGGAAATTTCCAAATTTCCTGGCGCACGGTCTTTCAGGCCCCATGCTATAGCCTACGACGTGATTGTGCCACAACGGTGGCCCGAATGCTCTATGCTGCTCCAGCTTGGTGGGGTTTGCAGGGCAACAAGAAAAGAACCACATTCAGTCGGCGATGCGGCGTCTGACTCGTCTGCGGTACCTGCCAGAGGACAGTCCATTGTTTGAACATCTTTGCCACACTGCTGACCCACGCCTCTTCTCTGCGTTCTTGGGAAACCCGGGGCATGTACTCCATGGGCAACTCCCCTCCCAAAAAAGCCGCTCCCTACTCCCTGCGCCCGAGATTACATGACCGTTTTATTCCACAAGCGCACAATCTCACACGCAGATCGTTTATAATAAGAATGTTATACTCTGTATAAATGTATGCACACCAAAGAGCGGATATGCAATTGGTTTAATAAAGAATACACTTACTTACTTACTTACTTTTAGGTAGAGAGATATTGATTATTTTGGTAAGTATGGGAACATGGATAGATGCGCAGGTTTTCAGTAAGGAGGTATAGGGTCACATTCGCACTGCTTATTCTGGAGAGATTGTAATAAATTGGATACTTCAGTCTCTGATGTTTGGAAGAAGACAGATAACGACGACTGAGGTGGGGAAGGTGGAGGGTCATGAGTAGACCAAGGAGTACCTGCAGGTGAATCGATGGTGGTTTTAGAAAGGAGTGATTGAAGAGAGAGACGGAGAGTAGCAACTTTGCCCGAGAAGAAATAACAGAATGACTCAGATATATTGAAGAATCGTAATCGTAATCGTAATCTCCAAATTTCTAAAGCGCCACTCGAAAGCCAAGCGCAGGGCACCAGCTTATTCACGAGCGCTGAAGAAGATGGAAGAGATTTTGGAAGTGGGCTGGCGGAGTTCCGATGTAGCAGCTGGTTTATGGTTTTCCAGAGAAGGCGAGGATTGGAGGATCGGGAGTGAACTAATGAGGTAATGAAGAGTAGAATTTCATTTTAGCCGTACCAGAAAATGATGATAATTATTATTTATTTGTTGCACTTTTTAGGGAAGAGAGCAGTTGAGGATCACGGGTTCGTTTGTAAGTGCGCTCAAGGCGTCGACGGAAAGATTTGAAGGCCTGGAGATAGGAATTATATCAAGGGTTACTAGAGTGAGAACCAGATTTGGTAGTAATAGGAGCGTGTTTGTCAAGAAGCATGGAGAGAGTGGTGTTGTAGGAAGACAGTAGGTCATCAAGAGAGGATGGAGGATTTAGAACGAGGTCTGAAGAGGAGAGATCTTGCATGAAGGCTTCAATGTTTATGGAGTTGATGCGGCGGAATTAATGAGAGATGGATTCTGGATGTGGAATAGGTAGTATGTTGAGGCGTGTGATCGGAAGGTGTATCAAAAGAGAAATAGATGTCTGGCGATAACTTAGAGAAAGAAGAAGTGATGATGAGGTCGAGTGTGTGGTTGTGACAGTGGGTGGGGCAGATGACATGTTGGATCAAGTTAGTAGATGACAAGAGCGTGAGGAATTCGGATGCAAATGAGTCAGATGGATTGTCGACATGTATGTTAAAGTCCCCTGTGATCAGAAATCCATAACCTTAACTCACTAGTGTCTGAGTCTTTTCAACCGTTTGATTTGCATGCTCCGCTTCGGAGCGCTTGAGAGGGCGTGTGAAATTTCTTAAAGGCGACCTAGAGTAAATACTGCTTATGTGTAGCATTAATGAGTTTGATAAAGAATGAAAAATCGAAAATATTTGGAAATTCTAGTTGCTTTACGGGTTAACAATATTAGCATGCGTTTTACCTGCTACAGATTCACATTTCGGTGTGACCTTGCGCGCGTTACAAATTTATTTAATAATAATAATAATAATAATAATAATAATAATAATAATAATAATAATAATAATAATAATAATAATGTTGCCGTTCCAGACCACCATCAGTAACATCTCCAGATATTGTTTGGATCGCCTGAGGGATCATTGATACCTCGGGCAAAAAAAAAAAATAATAATAATAATAATAATAATAATAATAATAATAATAATAGTCAACGCACCACGCACTTTGCAATGCATCACACGATTCCATACGTTAGAAAAACCAGACTGCTGAGGACGCCAGAACTATGCATAGAGAAGGTTACTTCCTAATTTGGGCTGCTAAAGGACATACATGTAGACACTACTAAACAGAAGGTTGACCGCTCAACAAGTTAGATTCTTTATTCAGTTATTCAAAGCTGTTTAGGCATTGATGATCTCAATTGACTTCATTCTGTAGGTCTTGCATTTCTGTAATAAAATTATAGACCTGCAGAGTTACTATTTGGAAACAGGTGCGGTTGTTGTTCTATTCGGTTGGCATGCTGGGTAGGCCTATCTATTAATTCTCTCACTTATATATCTATAAATCTATAGAGATCGGAGCAAGCACTTATGTGTTGCAGTGTGTCACGCTATCTCATAAGTTAACACACACCAAGCTCTAAAAACGTGACACATTCTCGTTGTGTCGTACTTCTTACTAGTTCAGGCCACCAGAGGACACCAGAACTACTGAAGATAAAGCTGCCCATTCGATAAGGTTAGATATCAGTTAAATAGTGTGTAAAAAGAGTGCATGAATTAAACTGTATTCAACTGCCTTCGTTGTGTAAGTTATGCATTTCTGAACTTGTAGACCTATAAAATTAATAATATCTTGAGGATTGGCGCCAAACGGTCGTATAATTATTTGCGGGAAGTGCTGGGTCTGTTTTTGAAACATTACGGATGATCTCCTGTTTAGTGGACTCCGTGTAGACTGTAGAGCTTCTGGCAAAGTCGTTGTACACATTGTCGCTCTCACGTAGCAGTGGCATTTGGGCAAGCCTGGAAATGAGGGCAAGTCCAGCGTTACGCTGTTCTCATATCAAAGAGTTCTGGGATGCGTCCATTGAAGGCTTTATTCCAGAGGAGGCAAGAAATGATCGTTTGCCTTCTGTTCCATTATGAACATGAGAGCCTGTACTTACTTTATTTGAATCACAATGATGGATGTTAAATATTTGCAAATCGCAGTTTCTTCTTTTGTGTAACTTTCCTAGGGATATGAATAATCTTATGGCGTTGTTTCTCGTAGCCTACTGATCGGCTCAATGATTGAGCGTTGAGATTCAGTCTCCTGCTACGACTGCAGCTATTTTAGTGACCTACATGATGAATCGAAATGCATATCGATCCCTGGGACGAAACGCCGTCCAAAAACCATTGTAGACCAAGCCGGAATCAAGAAAAACGGACAGAAATATAGACCCAGTCGAAGTAGGATTCGGATCGAACGAGAATTATCAAGCTAATTTTCTCAGGACGAGGAATTGTAAATCACAGAATTAGGCTAAACACAGCCAATAATTATGGCGGCAGACAAAAGTGGATGTAGTTAGGCCTTTCAACCCTTGGGGCACCGTTCGAGAACAACCGGAGTCCATTCTAGGACGAGACACAAGCGAGGATGTGAAAGGAAAGACTTCGGTGTCCCTGATATGAATATATCATTATTAAAAAAGAGAGTATGATCACCTAATTTCAGACGTGGTCTTTTCTCAAGCTTTCCCCACGCTCCAACACACGATTCACTGCGTGCCATGGTGCCATGAGGCATGAGCCTAATGAACACTGCATTTCGTCCTTTTAAAAGGTCTGTCATTCACAAAATAAGGATTTTGGTGACGTTCATCTGTTGTTTCCAAGTCTTAGGTCGGCAAGAGACGAATCATAAAGATATTGTCACCTGCATCCTCGTTCTCGACTGCGCACTACATGTATAGTATCACTCAGAGGCGCATACACTCTAGCGCAGCTAACCTTCTCGTATATGCCTGATTCGTTTAAACTGTTGTTGTAAGTATAAGCCTTCAGCTGGCTGAGCTTTCAAGCACTGAAGAGGGCGTGTGATATTTCATTTACGGACCGAGCGTAAACACTGTTTACATGTAGACTGCATTCATGTCGGTAACGATGCCATCAGTTTTCTAAAGAATATAAAAAGAACGAAATGTTGAATCCCTAGTCTGGTTACGATGAAAGATTTTGAATAGCAGGGCCTATGTGTGCTACCTGTCGTAACTTCACTGTTACAAAGGAGGTTCTCTAGACACCGTTTCAGCCACGGTCATTGTCTAATATTGCTCCATAAGTCAATACAAACCAAACTGTTGAGGAAATTCTTACTTTTCGGTAAGACTTAATTCTTAGTTGCGGCTAGTAGAGGACACGAGAACTACTCCACAGTAAGTAAACCATTAACATTGTTAGACCCTTTCATCGGTTATAGCCTACCGCGCTATGCAGAAATTCAACTGCATCAATTATTGCCGTCATTCTATGAGTCATGCATTTCTACAAATATAGACCTGCAACGCTAATAGTATAATGGAAGGGAGCGATGCGGGGGTATATTCGGTTAAATATGCAATGGGTGTGTATTCGACAGGTTGCGTGTTCGAACCTGCTGGGTGTAGGGCTGTAGGCCGTTCTTCTATTCTCGCGGTTTAGCCTAATCAGAGGCGTTCCCAGTGCGACGAAACCCTCGAAACACCCTACATATACTTCGTGTAGCGACCCTGGTCATTTTGTTTGATAGGCCTACACGACGTGTCGCTCTCACTAAGCAGTAGGATGTGATATCGGCGCAAGCTAATAAGTAAGCCGGTAAGTCCTGCGAATACTGGTCCCGTGTTAAGTAGTTTGGGACAATGAAACTTTAACTCACCGTACTTGAAACAAAGCAGTTTCTTCATTCTGTGACTTTTCTAGGGAAGATGAATAGCGCTGTGGCTTTGCTAGTCCTACTCGTCGGTTCAATGGTTGCACGTTCGGATGCATTCTCTTGCTACGACTGCGGTTATAACAGTGACATACCCGGAGCAGCCACGTGCGATATAACCATCAATGCAACCAGTGCTCCGAAATGCAACGGGCTAACATGTGAATGGAAGTTTCAAAACGTCACAGGCAGTAAAAACAGTAAGTCAGCCGTTTGGTCTTTTAGTCAAAGAGTCGTCCATCTTTGTCTTGCATAAAGATAAGTAAGAATGTAAGAGGTGAATAAGCCAGTAAAGTAAAATAATAAGTAATACGTCATAATTACTCAGATGCTTAAATTGCACTGATTTTTGATTTCATATCAAAAACGTGGTTCGCTGGAAAGACGTGTAGTCAATTGCTTGCAAAATGGGATGAAACAAGCAAGAGAACTGGTGGAAGTGGATGAAATAAACAATAAGCAAAGAGAAAGAAATTACCATTTAATCAGTCACAGTTGGCTCAACCGGTCTTCTGCGTGGTTACAATTCCATGTCCTTCACCATTGCCTTATTTCCGTCCAGAACCCAGGACTCGACATCAAGAATCAATTAACATGTTAAATAATACTGGAGTCTGTGGCCTGATGTGAAGTTCACCAGTTGATTTGAAAACAACTCGCCTCTTTTTATTGTATAGTCTGTAACGTATTCTATCTTAGCTCTGATGCTATTCAAGTAAACACTTGAATACTGTTTCAACTAGAATGCCAGCTTCAAGCCACTAGAGCACAAATCCCGAAGCCAACGGACGTGGACTTTGGGCCAAACAGTGCAAGAGCTACGCCTACGCCTCAATGATTTGCCTCCAGGCGTTAAGGCAAGGATCATCGGTGTCAAATATATTTATAAACCGAATACTGTTGTTTTAGAATTCTATACTTTTCGTCGAGTCTGCAGCAACGAGACGCAGCCTTACCAAGTGGACCAATGCCTGACGTACAACACGGAAGCAATGAAGAACCACAATCAGACATTCTTCAACTACGGCAGTAGCTGCTGCTATAAACTAAGCAGTGTCCTTGATGCTGGAGAAACACAGGTACTAAACATCCATTGCTTCTGCCTGGAGGACGACTGTAACGGCGATCAACCTACCGATTACACAAATGCTGGATTCTTAGTTAAGCCTATCAGCAAATTAGCTATTGGAGTTGTCGCAATAATAACAGTACTTCCGAAAATCATCTGGTTTATTTCAACGCAGTGAGCAATTCGATTGAAGTTGATTCTTTCGAAAAACATTTATTGGGGGTCTTTATCTTACAAAATATGGGGTTTACCTTGCTTATAATTAATGCATGCTGTTAGAATTTCTTGACTTTTAAGCTTCAGTGAAAATCATATGCGCATTCTACGTTGTAATAAAATTCAGTAGGCCTAGTTTAGTTTATTATAAATAATTAACTTATATCTAACTATTTGACTTTCCAGCTTAATTGAAAATCATAAACCGATTACTGTTGCTTTAGAATTTTATACTTTTCTATTTTGTAATAAAATTTCATACTCTACTTGATGATACAAATTTTTCGTCTACAAATCTAATTATTTGACTTCTATATTGTGAAGTTTAAGCTTAATTGAAAATCACAAAATACACTCTACTTTGTAATAAGATTCCATGGTCTACTTCATTAAACAAATTTTATTGATCAAATCTAGTTATTTGATTTCCATTGTGTTGTTATTATTGTCATTCACAAGACATCAATCGATGACCTTTTCAGGTAATTAATTAATGACTGCCTTTGCACATTTGTCTAATGCTCCAAGCATCGACCGATTTCGCAACACAACCCAAAAGTCCGTAAACTTACCATTTCAGGGTGAAACTGTTGTTAAAAATACAATAAGTTTGGAGACGGTCCATTCGAAAACGAATAGTTCAGTGAACCAGGATTCAGGCTACCCTGAAAAATCAGTTGCCATGGTGATCAGCATTTAGAAATTTCGCTTCAAAGGAACATTCATACGAATCACATCTGCAAGACACGTTACCATAACCTATATGATAGTATAAAAATCTTAATAAACATACCATCGCCTTCTCTCAAAGCGTGCAGGGCAGTTTAAATAAAATTGCACCAACATTCAATCGGAGCGTCTCTGTTCCTGAAAATCTTGATGTCGTTTAATGATAATCAGTTACCAAGACGGACACACTGTGCACTGTGACCAAACTATGCATAGGCCTACGAGTGATTTCGTATGCAACTTTCAAATCTGTCCTTCCAGCTAATTAGGGTCAATACTGGAACACAGGTAGGAAAACTGCTTTACAAATTCAGGCAGGATTCGGACTTACTTGTTTACGCCCAGTTTTTCTCATATAATCCGATGGCACTGGCTATGCACCCCATGAGCTGGTCAACCTTTTATACTCTGTAACTTATGCGTGATGTCACCGAGATTGACGAATAAACGAATATATAGGCCTACAAAAGGCCTACAGTAAACGTTTATGCGGAATGTACAGACACAAAGCGTATTAATAATATAAACGAAGAGAAATCTCTGCAACGAAGGCATCATTCCTGTGACGCTCTCTCCCTCCCCCCCGCGAAGCGGGACGAGACCTGCCCCTATAGAGTGCGAGTTCTGTGTCGGCTTCTCTCACTCCCTCCCTCGCATGCACCGGGAAAGCCGGTTACCCACCCTGCCTCTCTCTGCAGGGTCTGCCTACCTGCCTGAAAGACAATAGTCCTCTTAACAGTCACTATAGGGTTTGACATCTGCCTGCCTGCTTGAGAGTCAGAGGGGATGGAGGAAGGGAGGCAGGGATGAATGGAGGGATGGAGGGAAAAAGATGGACGGACGGTTTGAGGTAGGGAAGGGGAGGGAGGAGGAGGAGGGGCAAATGGTTGGAGGTAGGTAGAGACGGACGGACGGACGGACCGACGGAGAGAGCAAAGGGAGGGTTGTAGGTAGGGTGGATGGATGGAGGGACGGACGGACGGACGGAGGGACTATGGGAGAGGCAGAGGGAAGCAGAAGACTTACGTCAACGTATACCCGTGACGATGCATCTCTTAACATTTTAAAATCGTTTAAAACTGTCCTAGGACGGGCAAACATCTAGTTCTTAATATTGAGTATCTACTGTGAAGTCGTAAGATGCATCAATATTAGGTTTTCGATAATGACGTCGGCCCGTGCATGTTGATTACACCTACATAGAAACTATACATGTTACAGACGAGTTTGAGGCATGCATGTGATGATGAGCAACCAGAAGTTGAAGAAGAAAATAAGTAGGCCTAGGCTATATAACGACGAATAATTATTACGATTTTAAGCAGAATGATGGTGGTAGTTAAGATGAATATGAAGAACATCAGGCAGTCTTATAGTTTTGAGTAAATGTGTTTAGTACTAAACTCTAATCACAGATACGATAGGAGAGGAAGTGATGGGCGTCTTCAATGGCTGAAAAAGTTAAATTCGCTTCTTGTAATAACTTGTGATCATCCGATCATAGGCTCTACTTTGAAGTCTAGGCGTTTGGCTCTTTTTAGGAGTTTTTCCAGTCGTTCTTTATCGGAAGCCAGGGAGAGACCCCACCAGGATGGGGGGGTTATATAGAAGTTTAGCAACGGCAGTGGCTTTGGTTACATTATGGATGGATGTGGAAGAAAGGCCATGGGTTTTGAGTTTTCTGATTGCATAAAAAGAGGGGAGGAGCAAGTGGCTGTGAGGTGGTCTATAACTCTATATGGGATGAGTTTGAGGTTGTCTTGAAGGATAAGGATAATAATAATGATAACAATAAAAATAATAATTATATTATAAATAATAATAATAATTATTATTATTATATTTTAAAATAATAATAATAACAATAATAGGCTGAATTATCATTTGTACCTCGGGGAAATAATAATAATAATAATAATAATAATAATAATAATAATAATAATAATAATAATAATAATAATAACGACGACGACGACGGCGACAACTACGACGACAACGACGATTTGCGACGGCGACGACGACGACGCCGACAATAATAATAATGACCCTTTTATGAGGCTTTTCACGACCTTGCACACAGATCAGTTTGTCGGAAAAGCGTGGAATGGTTTCCCATGGTGTCCCATGCACCATTCCCAACCCCGGCGACATTCACTCTTTACGATCTGAAATCGGTAAGGGGGTGAGTTTCAGATAGCTTAAACTTTAATCGGCCAATGGTTCACAGACCTTGCCATCAACATCTCTCGCGTCCACACTGTTGCACCACTCGTGGACATAAAACGCGCAATGAAGCGCAAATAAATTATTCAAGACTACCTTCATCCTTTTCCTGTATAATTGTATACAGAGCTTGCTGAGTTGTTGGAGACACCTGGATGCTTTGCATAAAATGACTTCTTTAATTATTAAACGCTGTCCATCGTATCATTCATATTAATTTTATGCTAAAATTCTAGGTTGTTTACTGATGAAAGTATATGGTATGCGGTCTACCTGCTGTAAATCAGTTGGTAATACCCAGGCTTATATAGTTGTTTACGAATTGTTGAGATGTCTCACGTGATTGCATAAAATAGCCCAAACTGGTTAGAGGTTGCTAATTGTCGGTAGGCGTTACATCTTCATTCGGATTGATAGAAGTCACCAGAACTCCGCAGCAGAAGGTCGACCATTCACCAAGATTTTGTTCTTCCACAACGGCGTAGACATTCAACCGGTTCCTTGACTTCATTCGCCTTTGTTCTGTAAGTCATGCATTTCTTCAACTGTAGACTTACAAAGTGAATAATATCTTGAAATAGGAGAGACCCTGTCCATCATTGGAATCAGTTGGAAAAGCTGTGTCATGGTCCTCATGGATCATGTCATGGATTATACCAATCTTTGCTTTGATTTCTAAAATCAGTTTGCTCGATTAGGCAAACACTTCCTGTATAAATACTGAAACCGAGTAGCACTCGAAATACTTTCTATTTTGTAATAAAATTTCATACTCTACTTGATGATACAAATTTTTCGTCTACAAATCTAATTATTTGACTTCTATATTGTGAAGTTTAAGCTTAATTGAAAATCACAAAATACACTCTACTTTGTAATAAGATTCCATGGTCTACTTCATTAAACAAATTTTATTGATCAAATCTAGTTATTTGATTTCCATTGTGTTGTTATTATTGTCATTCACAAGACATCAATCGATGACCTTTTCAGGTAATTAATTAATGACTGCCTTTGCACATTTGTCTAATGCTCCAAGCATCGACCGATTTCGCAACACAACCCAAAAGTCCGTAAACTTACCATTTCAGGGTGAAACTGTTGTTAAAAATACAATAAGTTTGGAGACGGTCCATTCGAAAACGAATAGTTCAGTGAACCAGGATTCAGGCTACCCTGAAAAATCAGTTGCCATGGTGATCAGCATTTAGAAATTTCGCTTCAAAGGAACATTCATACGAATCACATCTGCAAGACACGTTACCATAACCTATATGATAGTATAAAAATCTTAATAAACATACCATCGCCTTCTCTCAAAGCGTGCAGGGCAGTTTAAATAAAATTGCACCAACATTCAATCGGAGCGTCTCTGTTCCTGAAAATCTTGATGTCGTTTAATGATAATCAGTTACCAAGACGGACACACTGTGCACTGTGACCAAACTATGCATAGGCCTACGAGTGATTTCGTATGCAACTTTCAAATCTGTCCTTCCAGGCTAATTAGGGTCAATACTGGAACACAGGTAGGAAAACTGCTTTACAAATTCAGGCAGGATTCGGACTTACTTGTTTACGCCCAGTTTTTCTCATATAATCCGATGGCACTGGCTATGCACCCCATGAGCTGGTCAACCTTTTATACTCTGTAACTTATGCGTGATGTCACCGAGATTGACGAATAAACGAATATATAGGCCTACAAAAGGCCTACAGTAAACGTTTATGCGGAATGTACAGACACAAAGCGTATTAATAATATAAACGAAGAGAAATTTCTGCAACGGAAGGCATCATTCCTGTGACGCTCTCTCCTCCCCCCGCGAAGCGGGACGAGACCTGCCCCTATAGAGTGCGAGTTCTGTGTCGGCTTCTCTCCCACTCCCTCCCTCGCATGCACCGGGAAAGCCGGTTACCCACCCTGCCTCTCTCTGCAGGGGTCTGCCTACCTGCCTGAAAGACAATAGTCCTCTTTAACAGTCACTATAGGGTTTTGACATCTGCCTGCCTGCTTGAGAGTCAGAGGGGATGGAGGGAGGGAGGGAGGGATGAATGAAGGGATGGAGGGAAAAGATGGACGGACGGTTTGAGGTAGGGAAGGGGGAGGGAGGGAGGAGGGAGAAGGCAAATGGTTGGAGGTAGGTAGAGAGACAACGGACGGACGGGACGGACCGACGGAGAGAGGAGAGGAGAGGGTTGTAGGTAGGGGTGGATGATGGATGGAGAAGACGGACAACGGACGGACGGAGAGGGACCTATGGGAGAAGGCAGAGAGGAAGCAGAAGACTTACGTCAACGTATACCCGTGACGATGCATCTCTTAACATTTTAAAATCGTTTAAAACTGTCCTAGGACGGGCAAACATCTAGTTCTTAATATTGAGTATCTACTGTGAAGTCGTAAGATGCATCAATATTAGGTTTTCGATAATGACGTCGGCCCGTGCATGTTGATTACACCTACATAGAAACTATACATGTTACAGACGAGTTTGAGGCATGCATGTGATGATGAGCAACCAGAAGTTGAAGAAGAAAATAAGTAGGCCTAGGCTATATAACGACGAATAATTATTACGATTTTAAGCAGAATGATGGTGGTAGTTAAGATGAATATGAAGAACATCAGGCAGTCTTATAGTTTTGAGTAAATGTGTTTAGTACTAAACTCTAATCACAGATACGATAGGAGAGGAAGTGATGGGCGTCTTCAATGGCTGAAAAAGTTAAATTCGCTTCTTGTAATAACTTGTGATCATCCGATCATAGGCTCTACTTTGAAGTCTAGGCGTTTGGCTCTTTTTAGGAGTTTTTCCAGTCGTTCTTTATCGGAAGCCAGGGAGAGACCCCACCAGGATGGGGGGTATATAGAAGTTTAGCAACGGCAGTGGCTTTGGTTACATTATGGATGGATGTGGAAGAAAGGCCATGGGTTTTGAGTTTTCTGATTGCATAAAAAGAGAGGAGGAGCAAGTGGCTGTGAGGTGGTCTATAACTCTATATGGGATGTGAGTTTGAGGTTGTCTTGAAGGATAAGGATAATAATAATGATAACAATAAAAATAATAATTATATTATAAATAATAATAATAATTATTATTATTATATTTAAAATAATAATTCTAAAATCCTAAGATAATTATTTGTACCTCGGGGAAATAATAATAATAATAATAATAATAATAATAATAATAATAATAATAATAATAATAATAATAATAATAACGACGACGACGACGGCGACGGCTACGGCGACGGCGACGACTGCGACGGCGACGACGACGACGCCGACAATAATAATAATGACCCTTTTATGAGGCTTTTCACGACCTTGCACACAGATCAGTTTGTCGGAAAAGCGTGGAATGGTTTCCCATGGTGTCCCATGCACCATTCCCAACCCCGGCGACATTCACTCTTTACGATCTGAAATCGGTAAGGGGGTGAGTTTCAGATAGCTTAAACTTTAATCGGCCAATGGTTCACAGACCTTGCCATCAACATCTCTCGCGTCCACACTGTTGCACCACTCGTGGACATAAAACGCGCAATGAAGCGCAAATAAATTATTCAAGACTACCTTCATCCTTTTCCTGTATAATTGTATACAGAGCTTGCTGAGTTGTTGGAGACACCTGGATGCTTTGCATAAAATGACTTCTTTAATTATTAAACGCTGTCCATCGTATCATTCATATTAATTTTATGCTAAAATTCTAGGTTGTTTACTGATGAAAGTATATGGTATGCGGTCTACCTGCTGTAAATCAGTTGGTAATACCCAGGCTTATATAGTTGTTTACGAATTGTTGAGATGTCTCACGTGATTGCATAAAATAGCCCAAACTGGTTAGAGGTTGCTAATTGTCGGTAGGCGTTACATCTTCATTCGGATTGATAGAAGTCACCAGAACTCCGCAGCAGAAGGTCGACCATTCACCAAGATTTTGTTCTTCCACAACGGCGTAGACATTCAACCGGTTCCTTGACTTCATTCGCCTTTGTTCTGTAAGTCATGCATTTCTTCAACTGTAGACTTACAAAGTGAATAATATCTTGAAATAGGAGAGACCCTGTCCATCATTGGAATCAGTTGGAAAAGCTGTGTCATGGTCCTCATGGATCATGTCATGGATTATACCAATCTTTGCTTTGATTTCTAAAATCAGTTTGCTCGATTAGGCAAACACTTCCTGTATAAATACTGAAACCGAGTAGCACTCGAAACGATAGGCTACGTTGTTTTGAAACTAGTTTAGCTATTTGTTAAATTATGAAGAGCACGGTTGTATTGGGACGACTATTTGCAGCAGAAATTTACTATGATTTTGAGTTGACAATTTACGCATATTCACCATAAAAATTGCTTCATAACCTAAAATTCCAATTCCAAAGTCACAAGATGCATTTAGTGACTTCTTGAATGCAAGAAATCGCTTTAGAAGTTGTTTTGGAGTCGTTTTAACGCAGATAGACATAGAAACAAATATAAATACGGATATAGAGACAGCGACAAAGAGCAACTGTAGCAAGATCAAACCAGGATCTACCATAAGAGATTGCGCGCGTGGGGCGCGGTTCTGTAGGGATTACTTTAGGTGCTTTGCAGCCGGAGGGTTGCGGGTTCGAATCCACCTCAAACCGCCGCGTAGGGACCCTGGGCAAGTCCTTCACTCGCAATTGCTCATGTGCTTCGGCGTGAAACTCTGATTCAGTGTCCGCGTTGTTACAGTAGTCGAGAGCGCCTCTGAGTAAAAATCTCGAAGGGGCGCTATAACAGGTGCTCATACACACATGCATACATACATACATACATGCATAAGAATTTGAAAGATGAAGGAATTGGTAAACTAGCGTTCGTTTGGGAGGAAATATAGTGTTTAAGCAGCATTATTTAGGACCTACAATAGCAATAATTATAGGCGTAACTTTGTATTGTGTTGGTGGCGTCCGGTCACAACCACTTTTAGAAGTGAAGTTAGGCACCACCACTTTTAGCCCTGTAGTCCTACTGAAATATATTTTTTCGACATGACAGCGTTATTTTAGTTTGAAGCAAGCTTGCGCAATGGCAATTAACAGCGGCGTATAACTGTTGCTCACTTTCCTGAAGATCCGCTTTAAAAGTTCATTTATGCTGTGTTATGATGACCATAACCATCAATTTTATTGGCCCCCGTGAAAAACCACACACAAGATGATCTGTTCAACTGAAATATAGTCAATTTGTAGAATGAGGTTTATCAGGAAACAACAGGGAAAGAGAACCCTAAAAGGATCAAGGTCCCGCTTAGCAGGATCGAACTTCCTTTGAGTGATATGCAGCGTCTGGTTTGTTTCAATTGCACTTGGGGTCAGAGATGGGCAGCAGAGTTTGGCACTCGTATAGATATTGGACGAGCGGCTTTCGTGCTATGAAGCGATAGCAGGAATAGTTGGTAAGATTAGAAAACAACATAACACTTTAATATACGTTAAGCAATAATTGTGTTAACAGGAGATGAATAACATTGTGGCGTTCGTGGTCGTTCTGGTTGTCTCGATGATTGACAGTTCGCAGGCAGTTACCTGTTACCAATGTAACCACACGCGATATTCTTCCAGTCTGCAATCGTGGTGCGGCGGTATGCCATTCAACCCGAATACACAAAGGAAATGTTCTGGTCCAATCTGCAGTTGGCAGCTTTCCAACAATACATCTACTATGAGTAAGTCAAATGTGACTGACGCCTTATTATTGCTTATTGCTTTTTAGGCCTCGTAACAATGTAAATGGTATTGTTTGTCGTCTTGTATTTTGTCTAACCTCACATTTAACCATACCCTACTTTACATTAATTTCAGATTATACTGTTGTCCAATATGATTGCCTGAACGCTTCTGGAATAACTCCATCTGACCCTTGCGCACAGTACCGCGCACAGCACACTGTTTTCAACTATAACGACAGCTGCTGCTATAAAACTCGTCCTGTGGCCGATGATGGAACATCGTACGACAAGACCATATGCTTCTGTCAGACTGATAATTGCAACGGAAGAATACCGGAGACAGTGGGGTCCTTCACAACCACACGTCAACCATCAGCTTCATCTACTTCACCATTGCCAGCTGCACATTCAGATGGAATGCAAATGCTGAAGCCCCCTATCTGGGCAATGACCATCATTACTATAACAGCGATGGTGGCTATCATCAGTTAACAGATGCAAAATATACGAAGCAGGCTGTGTTGAACTCTTCGTCGCTTAACGGCAGTAATACTTTCCGATTTTAATTTGCTCTGCCTGATAGAAATTTGCAGTATAGTTAGTTTAGAAACGCTATTGTTCGAAAAAGTAAGTTTGATTTTTAAAAGCCCTTGTAGCTTGCTTGGATAATGCGTTCTAGCTGATTCACCCGTATGCTTAATTGCTTATTTCAAATCATAAACTTTGTAGGGCTAACGAATAACTTCTGCGGACATGATGCAATGCTCGTGAATAAGCTCGTGTCATTTGCTTAGCTTTCAAAGTAGCGCTTTATAAATGTAGAGTCTACGATTTACAGTAACAGAGTGGAGAAGTAAAAATGCTTTTTAAAATGGACTTTACTAGTCAGTTGTTTTCAAACCAAGTCAGCCTCAACGTACTAAGAAGCGAAAGGTGAGTTGGTCCGCAATATTATGTTTCAGTTTCGAACGATGTTCGTTAGCGTAAATTCATTAGCTAGTAACTGGTAAGTATTTCCAGGATTATTACAATAATACATACAACCGAGCTGTAGTTCACTTGATCTGCCCACTGATCGTCAGAGGAAGATCAAATGGAGAGGAAGAGATCTGGCCACCCTCCCCCCCATAGTTTCAAGGCTAGAAAAACAATTTAATCACTAGCGGAAATACATACATATACAGTTATACACACACATTCATACATGCTTTCAAACAAGCAAGCAGGTATGAATACAGGTCTATGCATAAACGTTTATATGGTACGAGTATGATGATGAGGATGATGATGATGATGACGACGACGACGACGACGACGACGACGATGGTGATGAACAGGAGAAATAAGAGGAAAAGGAAAAGGATGATGATAATGATATTCTTTATTACTTTCAAACCAACAAAAGCAGTACGATTACAATTCAGTATGAGCGGCTGATCACAAGTTATTACAGGAGTCGAATTTAACTTTGTACGGCAGCCATGTCAGGATCCGACCACGTCCTACTACTCATTTTACAACGCCATCTGGCGAATGAAAGGCTGAAGGAGTTTAGCGGAAAGCGATCCCGCTTCCTACTGCTCTTCACGCCAGTGATGTTTTCTTTACTCTATGAACCCCATGCAGACGATGATATTGATGATGAGGGTCGTAATAACGAAAACGAAAAAGAACAATAGCCAATTTCATATAAAAATTGGAGAAGCTGTCGTAAGGTAGCAATGGTAGCATAAGCATAGGGCAAAGGTCGTTCATATAAAATGGATGGCTCCAACTAAGACATTAAAATATTATCACGTCACCATGTCTCTCTTGATGGCTCATATGCTTATAACAACAGTACGTGTCGCTTGTATCGTATCGTATCTGAGAAGTTGTAAGCGCCTCAGAGGGTACTAGCTTACTATCTATTCGGAGGCGCTCTCAGCGTGACAGTGTGGACTGGGATTAAACGAGACGTGGATCTTGAACGAGAAAAGTGGACAAGTCCTTGCACATAGACAGTCATATTGCATTGTATGCATTGCCAAATAACTAATCAGTGTACATGCATTTAATAAAATATCTGCATATCCATGAATGCATGACGCACAAGCTTCATGATGTTAGAACAGGCTGAACAGCGTTTAAAACATTTCATAGGTTACTGACTTAATAACTAATCGGCCGCGATGTATTTTATGCAGGCTTTGAATTTCGCGATTGCATCGTTTTTCGTTATCATTTTCTGCAAAAATTATAGTGTAAGCATCGTTGTCAGTTACTGTGTAAGAATCACTAATTTTTGCATAAGTAAATAAATGAAATGGTTTTGCTGGTGCAACAGTGACTTATGAAGCAACAAGAATGTACTTGGTGCGCGCTGCATGAAGAATGAAAGTCTGGTAATCTAGACAACTTTTTCCGACACAGATTGTGGATTAATAACTCAATAAATCCTGACTTCTTGGCTTCGAAATTGCGCACGGCAACCCTAACCCTGGCCAGAAACGTTCTGAATACAACTTTCTTATTTCATGTGTAGGTATGCAGCTCATGTGAAAGATAACAGAATGTGATTTTAGGACAATGGTGTCCTGTTTGAGAATATTCTAGTGATGAATGAACAGAAATTGGTGCTTTATATCTGACAGCTAATATGTAGCATATGCGCCTAACTAGAACCTATGCATCTACTTCTCCTTGAAACAGTCTTTCTCTGCACAATCGTAGTGCTGCACTTACATGTAACACTGTTTAGCAAATGTTAAGGCACTTATTTTGACCAGTCAGTTAGCTAGTCTTACATGCGGCGCCTTTGAGCGCCAACTTCAGGAAGTACTTCAGAAAGTACTTAAGACGCGCATTGTTAAATGGCTTGATTCAATCATGAGAGAGTCATCAGTGGCGGACGCACGCATACACGTGGAACCAACCAACGGATTCGCGTCAACAGCTGAAGATGGCCGGATGTTCAGAGTTCATATGGCCTGGCATTAAGTCTTGACTCTGGAGAATAAGGACTGATGATAGAATGAACCACATGAATGAAAATAGTTGGTCATAATTATTTAAATTTGTTTAATTGTTCACATAAAAAAAACGCAAGCGGCGAAATCCAAATTGATCTAGCTGTAATCCATGGTCCTACAAACGACTAAGTGTGTAATAACATGGAATAAATTATGGGGCCTAAGCATTGTTCTTTGATTGTCAAGAAAGTCTATTGTTCACCACCAGAGGCTCTAGGTTACGCTTTATATGACTTTCTTTCGTCATACCTAAGGTTATGGTTGGGTTCTACCTGAGACAGGAATGAACCGCGAGTAGGTACTTCACAATCCATGCATAATTATTTTATAACTAAGCAACAGAACAACAAAGAAGTATAAGTGTCGAAACACTGAGAAAAACATCGAGTCTGTTTTACGATCATCCGCTAATCTTAAAAATGTTCAAAACACGTTTGTTGTTCTGCTTCAAACGGATTTGCTCAAAATTTATTTTTATATTGCTCATTCATATTGGTCACGTAGTGATATTTGCAATACAACTGGCCTTTGATATCGCCCTTCTTACTAAGGTTGCCCCAAGCTCAGAAGTACCACACACCTCGGCGGCGCAGAAATAATTATATTGCAGAGCAATTGTGCTTGAAGGACTTGCGCAAGGTCCCTACGCGGCGGTTTGAGGTGGAATCGAACTGCAACCCTCCGGCTGCAAAGAACCGAACATACCCCTACACGACCGCTGAGACAGAGATGATGTTGACATTCCGCTTCTTAGTGCACATCGACGAGTTTGATAATTATCGTTCTACCGGTAATAACTTAGACTTTTAAAGCGCAAGCCTCGAGTTGAATAAACATACTTTCATAGACTTTGCCTATTCTTGGTAGGCTTTTCTTCATAGCTCGGTCTCCTAGGAGAAAGCGAATGAAAGCAGACTGAGCGAGATTAAAATAATGTCTTGATCACTTATGTTGTGTTTAAGTGCCGCTCACTAAAATGACAACACCAATAACTACAGCAATAGCAACTTAATGTTTCAATAAAGGATATATATATATAATATATATATATATAATAGCAGCAGTAATAAAAATAATAATAATAATAATAATAATAATAATAATAATAATAATAATAATAATAATAATAACAACAACAACAACAACAATAATAACAACAATAATAGTATTTTGCCTAGGCCTGAAGTCACGAGATGTATGTTGGAAAATGCAGCCTTCCGAACAACCGTACCTATTTCTCACAAGTTTCTTCTAATCTAGTCTAGTCTAGTCTGATTTAATCTAATCTAATCAAATCTGGTTCCCACGTTTTTAGACGCTTTTGAAATCTGGAGATTAAAACAACATTTACGAGCAAACAGTGCTTTTCTAATTCGAGTTAAACTACGACGTGAAAGGCAAGACTTACGATACATTGGTCCTGAGAGGTAGCCTCTGAGTAGAGTCCTTGAAAAGGCGCTATATAAATTCTATGATTGATTGATACCGGTACAAGGATGTATAAAAGTTCAAGATCAAATTTAACCTTTGATCAGACTTTATGATCTTGCACACCGTTCACAGAGAAATAACGTGGGATGAAAGTATTTCAAGTAGAGCGATGGCTTTCACTATTTAGGATCTTAACCTGAACCGGATAAATGCTCCGTAGACCTTGTATACGCTACTTGTATCTGGCTATACCTGTAAAGCGGATTTAAAGGACCTGACAAGGGCTCTTAACATGACTAACAGCTCTATCGAGGTGCATCTTAAGATGGCTTTACGATGTTTCGCGAACTGTCTGTGTCATCCACATGCTACCACAGCCTATGCAATATTGCACGGCTCAGCTTATATTATACAGCTTATATTATAAGCTGTAAAAGATGTCATTTCTTTTCCGGAGGTTCAATTCTTAGTAGTTCAGACTGCTGCGAAAGACACCAGACCTTCGCAAACAGAAGATTGACCAGTCAGCCAGGCTAGTTTCTTTGATTAGTTGTTTCAAACTGTTTTAGTTTAGATGTCCCAATTTACTTTATTATGTATGTCTCGCATTTCTAAAATTGTAGACAGATAAAGTAGATAACACGTTGAAACAGGTGATAGACAGTGGTATGTTCCGTTAGAGCACAGTATATGTGTTCCGTTCAGCAACCCTGGGCAGTACTTTTGTTAGTATACTAATTTAGTATCAGGTAAGCTGAGAAGGACGTTGGGATTCGTCCATGAGTGGCGGAAGCTTGGGGTTTCAGTTTTTTTGGAAAGCCAGATTTTACAGAATTGTCAATTGCCGTAGTTGATATCTGATGAAACAAAATTAGGGTAGCTAATGGACAAGCTGTTTTATAACCAACCATCTGACGTATTCGATGGCAATATCACAATACAACATAGCACCTCAATTTACTTTTAGCAATAAATATGTTCACAGGAGATGAATAACATTGTGGCGTTCGTGGTCGTTCTGGTTGTCTCTATGATTGACATATCGCAGGCAGTTACCTGTTACCAATGCAACTACACGAAAGCGGGTAACGAGTCATCAACGATGTGCGACGGAGATTCATTCGACCAGAAGTCAAATATAACATGTTCTGGTCCATGCTCTTGGCAGTTTTCCAACTACACATCTTCTATGAGTAAGTCAACAGTGGCGCGTTGATATACCTTAGTGTTTTTAGGCTTTTTGACTATAAAAATGGTATTGTTAGTCATCATAAATTATGTTAACATACATTTTGTGATATAAGCAGAAGTAGGCGTTACGTACCCATGTCTTCAAGGATAGCTCTGACAACTGTAGCGGTATCTAGTCAACTTGATTACTGTAACTCGCTCCAAATTACACAGTCAGCCATGCCAAAAAACCAAAGTATTGAAAATTCTCTTTCTAGAGCCACCATGACTGATATGTCAAAATATGAATATAACCCTATGCTTACGTTGATGCATTGGCTTCCAATTCAGCAGAGGATTCGTTTCCAGTTGGAGCTCATACTTTATACAACATTGAACTCTATTCATTCACAATACTTGAAATCCGACCTTATTCGCCAGACTTACCATTCACTCAACTTGACTGTCTTTCTGGAACACGAGTTTTTTCGGTGCTCGGAACTCTCTGTCTGTATATATATTCATTCTGTTCAGTCGCTAATGCCAATTTCTTCTCAGCTTATGACTTACCATCGACTGTCTCTCTCTATCTTGACGAACTGATTTTCTGGATGTTGACCTACGGTGTAATTACGGATTGCTGTTTTGTTGCGTCATCGGTTGGTGCATTGTGCATTAACCACCGACGCTATGAAAGTGACTGATAAAATAAGTAAAAACAATAAAATGAGTTATATATACCTACCCTAATTAAACTTGCCTCATACTATCGTAAAGTAAGTAAGTAAGTATATTCTTTATTAAAACTAATTGCATATCCGCACTCTGGTGTACATACATCTTAACAACAATCAACAGTTAATGTCAATACGAGTACAGCATTCTAACAATAAACGTTCGTACCAATACCAGTATCGTGTCTTAACATGACTTGACTCACTTATGTAAGCCAAGTGCACAACATCGAAAAAATAGAAGATGAATAATTAATAGATCGTTATCAACCGAGCTACATGAACGAGAAATCAAGAACCGATGCCATGTCAAAACGTGATAGAAGACGGTTTACGAACTTAACACGCAACCAACGTTGCATGCTGAGCCATTTTGGTAAAGGCTTGTACATGGGTTGTACTGCCAATAATACGAACAGTGATGTATATTCGTTTAATTTGCAAAACAGGCTGACACACCGCAACCTGGAACATAAAGACTAAGTACAATACTTTGGGAAAAATGGAGGGAGTAAACAATGTTGGTTAATTGTTATCTTTGGGGACTCGATTAATATGTTTGTAAAGGACCCTTGAGACAAAGTTCTTATCGTCTTTGCACGGAAGATCGAAGTTGTGCATTCGTGCTCTAAGACCGGGTCGTCGACTATTAACAGTAGGCCTAACGTTGTCAGCAGGTCTATTTCAATGCATTGTAATCTAACAGACATTGCCTTCTGTTACCATACTTTACTGACTTTGATTTTCAGGCTATATTAATATCCAACGCCAATGCCTGGATGCCTCAGGAAATTCATCAGGAAATGCAACAGTGGACCTCTGCGCACAGTACCGCGGCTCCAACTATAATGTTTTCAACTATACCGACTTCTGTTGCTATAGGCCTACAACTGATCCTTTGCTTGGCAATGGAACATCGTACACCATGACCACGTGCCTCTGTCAGAAGGATTACTGCAACAAATACTTCCCGGATACAGTGTGGCGTCCGCAGCCGCCCTCGTCATCATCAACAACTGCACGTGTGAATGGAATGCCTGCGCTGAAACCCTCTATCTGGGCAATTATCGTTGTTACTATGATTGCGACGGTGCCTAACATCTTTTAACAGGTGTAAAAGTATCCAAGGCAGACCATCCGGAACTCTTTAATGCTTTAACGGCAGTAATTACTTTCAGATTTAAATTTGCTCTGTCTTTTGGAAATTCACTTTTTAAAAGCGCTGTTATTGGGAACATTTTTACATTATTTTAAATTGTATGTATGCTTTCCATCCGATTCTTCAATGCAATGATGATTTATAATGTGAAGTTTGATCGGAAATTAAAAGCATGAACGTTTGACAAGACTTTTTGTATTGAACTCAATAACTAACGATTTTTTGACAATCAAACTAGAGAATAATCTAACTTCATTAACTCCAAGTTACTGTAACTAGTAGCGCAAGGTAAGTGTGTACACTGAGATGGACACAAAGCAAAAGGAAAAAGTTGAACTCTGTTTACACTAACATGCTGGCAACTTTTCATCACTATTACAAAACATTTGCTCAAATTTTTTTGAACTCCACCCTAATGTACATGTATATGTAAGTATATATACATGTATGTAGGTATGCATGTATTAATGTATGCATGTATATATGTATTTATAAATGTATGTATGTATGTATGTAGGTATGCATGTATTAATGTTTGCATGTATGCATGTTATGTATGTATTTATGTATGTATGTATGTATGTATGTATGTATGCATGTATGTATGTATGTATGTATGACATTGTATGTATGTATATATAAATAAATCCCATTTATATAGCACCATACAAGAACCGCACGAAGGCGCTAAAGTTGATTTCGTTACGCTTCAGTTTAGAACTTTAGATTGTCGTTAGCGAAGGGATTCGCAATCATCTTTTTAGATGGCCTAGATTTCTATCTGAGCCTTTTTCAGAGGTGATTATAATGAGCCAATTCAACTATAATGAATGCACTAACCCTCGCAGAGAAGAGCCCTCATGGTCTGGAGCTAAGGGAAATTAAATCACTAGCCCTACGTATCAGTGGCTACCTGCTGAGGCTATTATATTAAGTGACCCATATTCTAAAATACGCTAAATAAAACGTCTTGCGACATAAATGGACACATAGATCCACTCATATACATACAAAAATGCAAACATACGGACATACATACATACATATTAATTAACTTGCATACAGACGTACAAACATAAACACATAATTATATGTATACAATTATATATACATGGATACGTACAAACATTCTTACACACATATATGCAGGAATATGTATATTTGTTGAAACACGTTAGCCGATTGGTTAGAGCGCTCATCCTGTAACGCGGAGTATACGGTTTCGAGTCTTCTCTGAGCAAGTTCTTCATTCACAATTACTCAGCGCCGCCGTAAATTCTTCATTATTTATAGTGACGCTGCAGTGTGAGTAAAAATGGCAATAACATTTGCAAACATGCCTGCATACAGCCATATAAAATTCATACATTCGCAGGTAATGTGACTCGAACATTTCAGAGCAGAGGTCCAGCGGGAACTAGTCGGCTCCATAATCTGTATGCCAGATCTACACTGTACAGCGTCGAAACAGCAAATTATGGACCAATAATGGAATAATTATTATCGACAGACCTTTATACAATAGACAAGTTTTCAACCGTGGTACAAAGAGCCGAGGCCATGTCAAAACGTGGCAACACATGGCGTAAGAACTAAGACCCACGCAACATTGACAATTTGACATGCTAGGCCAGTTTTGCACAGGCTTGCACGTTGGTTACACTTAGTGACAATAATACGAACTGTATATCTGAGCACAACAGACACTCACGGTGCCGGAAGGTTTATGGGTTTATGTAGCCTACTATGATGTATCGTAATTTAAATTACATTTACAGCCCAATTCAGGAAACTGAAAAATGACATTCACCCATTCCAGTTTTATGCATTGACTAGAGCATAGCAATCAAATAGTCTGGTTGATAGCTGTGAGAATGAGGCTTGATAATAGCTACTGTAGTTGTAGTTGTAGTTGTGTTAAACCTTTTTAATTTTTCATATAAGCAAATAGAAACAGTGAAGTCAACTTTGGCTCAGCTGTAAGTTACGGTCTTGCACACGACTAGGTAAGCAGATAAGATTATTCCTTAATAAGAAGCACTTGCAAACGCACTTAACCATAACTAAGCCTCGTATAAAATGGAATAGGGGCTAAGCATTGTTCTTTGCTTTTCAAGAAAATCTCCCATTCACCATCAAAGGCTTAGAAGCATAAGTACCGATAAACATATATTAACATCGAGGCTGTTTTATACTAGACAGGTTAGGAATATTCAAGGCACGTTTGTGGTTTGGCTACTCTCTTAATATTCATATTTATATTGCTTTTTCATATTATTCACGTGGTGATATTTATCGCTGCTGAAGAGTGTGAAGACTGAGCTGCATTTAACCTGTTAACGGCCTGCATGCCAGTTATATCCGACGCCCTGCAGAAAAGCCAGTTCTGCTCTAGTTTATGCACAAATTGTGATTTGAAAAAGTCAGATTTGCAAGTAAGCAATGGCCGTAATAGAGAGATCATATGTTTATGCAAAGAACTATAATTATTCAAGTTGCAAAATCGTGTGACGAACATGACCAGATGGTGATGGCTTTTACACAGTCCTACATTAATTAATTATTACTTTACTAATTCTTTAATTGGAAACTGAATCTCCTCTTTTCATATCCGATCAGGGTGACGTTCACTTTGAAAGATTATAAAATGTTCAAGATAATTATGTGTTACATAGATATGAAATGAGCCGACGAAGTCGTAGATCTTGCTATCACGCACCACTGAGAAATAATTTATGTACACTGACACACAAGTGATTGACTCAAGTCTACCAAAGGAAGTCGTTTAGGCCTACATGTAATAAGCGTGTTCGGCTAGCTGAGCTTGCTAAAGACACGCGTTTTATTTACTTTAGACAACTTCCTAGTCAATAAACCTCGAGGTTACCGAAGCGTAAGCAAGACATCACAATACCTTGTCTGAGGCCGGAATGGTTAACTCCAGGTCGAGGCCGGGCCCGGGGCCAAACATCATTGGTAAAAAAAAACATTTATAAACCGATTGCTGTTGTTTCAGCATTTCATTCTTATCTGCGAGGCTGCACAAACGAGACGAATCCTTTTCAAGTGGACCGATTGCCTGACATACAACAACGAAGCATATAAAAAGTACAATCAAACATACTTCAATTATGGCAGTGGCTGCTGTTAAGAACAAATCACCTTTTTGAAGATGGATTAACGCCGTTACTTTAAATCTATTGTATCTGCCAGGAGGACGATTGTAACGGCGATCAACCTACCGATTACCCCCTGCCAAATGCCGGATTCTTAGTTAAGTCTATCAGCAAATTATCTATTGGTATTGTCGCGATAATGACAGCAGTTTTTAAAATCATTTGAATTATTTCAACGTAATAAACAATTTGATTGAAGCTGATTTTTTTTGAAACCCTTGACTCTGTGTGTTTATCATACGAAATGCGTATTTATACTTGCTTATGAATAATGTATGCTGTTAGAATTTCGTGAATTTTAAGCTTCAGTGATAATATTTAAAGCATTCTACTTTGCAATCAAATTCCATGGTCTATTTCATTATACGAATTTTCTAATAAAATCTAATTTTTTGACTTCCATTTGTTGCTATTGTCATGCACAAGACATCCCATATAATAGGCCTATAATGGTCGTTTCATGTAATTAAGTAATAACATCTTTAGCGCATGCGTCTAGTGCTGCAGAATCAACCGATAAAACAGCAAAACCAAGAAGTCTTAAAACTCACCTTCTTCATCAAATAGAAACTGTATTTCCTAATGCAATCAATTGGAGAAAGTACAGTCAAAATCAAATAGTTCAGATAACCAGAACTTGGTCTACGCTGAGGAGTTAGTCGCCACGGTGACTAGTAGGCTAGTCACTAATTTCGCTTAAAAGGATCACAAATACGATATGCAAGACGCGTTACCATACGCTATATGACAGTACCAAAACTACAATTGCATATTGATAAATTGCATCGTTTTTCTCAGTTTCACCCCGACCCAATAATAACAAAAGTTGTGGCACGGACTATGACGGACATTATAATAGGTACCGTAAGCTAATAGGCATGTACTTTTAGTGTTGGGTTGGGAGGAAGAAAGACCTAAGTACCGTTGTTTGTCGTCTGTCCGTATTTCTTCGGATTCTTTAGTCTTTCTCCGGAACTGATTGTGATCTATCTGGCTCTCAATTTTGTTTCAGTGACCGCCTGCGAATATGCTGATTCCCTCGCATTTTTTGTTCCTTAGAAATTTCGAGATTACGATTATGATTGAGATCCACTAGTACTGTTCTAGTTCTGGGCATACGACGTGAATGACTGGCCGTACAAAGCACTGGCTCTGATAGGAGGAGCTTATTTGCGTGTCAGTGGGTACAATCATTCAGGTTCAGGTATGACCTTTTATCAGGCATTGCACGACCTTGCATAGAGATATGTGTGTAGGAACGTGGGTTGGCTTTAAAACGTTGTCTCGTTCACCATCCGACCCCGGTGATATGCATTGTTTATGGTCTGAAATCGGAAAGAGACAAGCTGCGAATACCTGAAATGAGCCAATGTTTTGCTATCTACATCTAAATCTCAGGCTTTCATAGTATTGCACCACGCAGAGACTTAGACGTAGGCCCTCCAGTGAATCGCAGATAAATTATTCAAGACTACCTTAATCTTTTACCTGAGTAATTAACACATATCTAGCTGAGTTGCTGGAGACATCTGGATGCTTTGCATAAAATGACTCCTAGTAAACACTGTCCATCGTAGCATTCATATGGTGTCATGCTAAAATTCTAGTTTGTTTACTGATGAAAGAATCTGGTATGCGTTGTACCTGCTGTAAATTAGTTGGTAATACCCAGGCTTATGTAGATGTTTACGAATTGTTGCGATGACCCACCTGCTTGCATGAAATAGCCCAAACAAAGCTATGAAAGACGTTGCTAATTTTCGGTATAGTCTTACATCTTCACTCGGACTGATAGAAATTACCAGAACTCCGCAGCAGAAGGTCGACCATACACCAAGATTGTGTTCTTCCATCAGGTATACACAAGATACTGCGTAGATATTCAACTTGTTCATTCGCCTTTGTTCTGTAAGTCATGCATTTCTTCAATTGTAGACTTACAAAGTGAATAATATCTTGAAATAGGAGCGACACTGTGGAATATTCAAATAGGTGTTTGTTCTTTGTTCTAGAGATTTCAGGTTCATGTCGGACGAGTGGAAATCCGCGTTACCCTTGATAAATTGTTTTGCTTATACATGACTATGCCACCAGGCAATGGCAGTTGGGCTGTAAAATCAAGTCTAATTGCGGAAATAAAAGCATCATCTACGTCGCCAAGCAATCAATTTGGGAAATAAGATAAAAAAATCTATGTAACCAAGCAATATTATTTGGGAAATAAGATTTAAAAATCTATGTAACCAAGCAATATTATTTGGGAAATAAGATAAAAAATCTATGTAACTAAGCAATAAATTATTATTTGGGAAATAAGATAAAAATCTATGTAACCAAGCAATATTGTTTGGGAAATAAGATAAAAATCTATGTAACCAAGCAATATTATTTGGGAAATAAGATAAAAATCTATGTAACCAAGCAATATTATTTGGGAAATAAGATAAAAATCTACGTCACTAAGCAACAGAATTTGGGAAATAAAATCAATATCTTTGTTACCCAGCAATAGAATTTTGGAAGTCGAATCAAACTCTATGCCACCAAAACAGTAGAATTTGAGTAGTCAAATCAAGTCCCTGGGGAGCTTGTTTCCACACAAGTGTCTCTCTCACCAAGCAGTATAATTTGGTATCGACTTAAGCTGGGAAGTAAACGGAAAGTCCTGCGATAACGCTGACCTCGTGTCCATTACCGACTTTAACGTAGGAGAACTGTTAACAGACGCCTCCCCAACGTTCCACTAGAAATACGGCTGATAATTACGTTATCACAATTTCTTGTATTTTCCAGGGAAGATGAATAGCATTCTGGCGTTGCTGATCGTTGGATGGATGGTTGATTGTTCAGATGCAATCACTTGTTACAACTGTAATAGTCTGCAACTCCAGGGGGCGTCGTGCGCCGAACCTTTCAGTGCAACAAGTGCTCCGACATGCATTGGATCAGCGTGTTCAATCGTGTTTTCAAATATCACAGGTTCTCAGAGTAAGCCATTCATTGTCGTGTTCTGTCAGAGGAGTTTGTGACATAAAAGCAAGAGTAAGTAAGTAAGTTTATTTGTTGAAAGCAAGCAAAAAGCTTTGTACATTTTTTTATTTCAGTTACAGTTACAAGTAGCCTACCTAATACATTCGCGTTGAAGACCTTTGCCACCAAATTCGACTAAACACTTTAACTACAGGCTGCATTGGTTTTCCAGTCACTTTTAGCACAATCTCGTCGTTAAAGTGTGAAACCAAGACAATACATTTTAAGATAATGTTATAACGAATGTTCCGGTAAGTCTGAGAAGAAATCTTGCATCCCTAGCGGTATCTCATGGAGCAACGTGTTTTCAGAGGTATCATTAACTCAAGCACAGGATCATCTGGTTGTTCTTCCGTCCAATTCTTCCACAATGCAACATGGAAGCTTCGGCATCATGGTCGGTCTCTCAATCCGGAGCAGGCTTCCTTACAAACTGCTTTTTCAGTCTCTTGTCCTTTCTATGGTAAACGATGTTAAATGTCATTATATCATTAAGCAAGGCAACGCACAGACAACTTGCGGAGTCACCAGTAGTGACATTGGCACACCAGTAGCCAAATTCACGGATCCCCTTTCATAGTTAACAGAAAACATGGTTCAGAGTTTCTATACCAAGTTGCGTCAGTACTGTACAGCGACGACAGATACCAGCGTCCTTAATAGGCTACACGTTAAATCCACCGTCCAGCGGTCGCTCATTGGTGGTAGTTGAAGAACGTCCACCTAACCGCTAAGTCTGCCTGTTCGCAGGTCGAACAACTGCCTGCCGTGACCGACGGTCACTCTAAAGATCTCCATTGCTCATCTGCCGCCGCCGATATCATAATTTCCCCGCTCTAAACGAGGTGCGTATACCAAGATGCCCATCCCTCCTCACGAAATCGCGATATGCGGAGTAAATACCGAAAAGAGGTTAAAAAAACTCCATGGAAACAATAATTGAAACGCGAGACCTGGTAACAGCCAAATGTCCTAGAGTAGCAGAAATGATCGCTAAAGATACACATTAGCCTAAGACGTATAAATAATTGTCAAAATGACACAGAAGGTGAGGTAGAAACCGATATGGCTGGTGACATGCGCTGTCGAGTTGAGTCTCATTGATAAAAATGATTATTCATTTCAGAATATTCTGGCTTTGTCCGAAGTTGCATATACGATACGAATTCTCAAGCAGACCGTTGCAAGATATACCGAAAACAACTTGAAAAGTACGATTTAACTTTCTACACCTCCGGCAAAACCTGCTGCTTTGTGAACCGCCTTTCCTTTCCAGATGGAACGACTGTAAATACCATCACTTGCTTATGCGATGCGGACTACTGCAACAGCGATATACCACCGAATGCCAAATACACCACACCAAATGCCGGAGGTCTGTCATCGACTACCAAATATGACGTCACAAAATCGGGAGCGTTACCAACGACTACTAACTACAACGTCACAAAATCGGGAGATCTACCATCGACTACCAAATACAACGTCACAAATTCGGGAGATCTACCATCGACTACCAAATACAACGTCACAAATTCGGGAGATCTACCATCGACTACCAAATACAACGTCACAAATTCGGGAGATCTACCATCGACTACCAAATACAACGTCACAAATTCGGGAGATTTACCATCGACTACCATATACAACGTCACAAAATCGGGAAATCTACCATCGACTACCAAATATGACGTCACAAAATCAGGAGCGTTATCAACGACTACAAAATACAATGTCACAAATTCGGGAGATCTACCATCGACTACCAAATACAACGTCACAAATTCGGGAGATCTACCATCGACTACCAAATACAACGTCACAAAATCGGGAGATCTACCAACGACTACCGAATACAACGTCACAAAATCAGAAGCTCTACAAACGACTACCGAATACAACGTCACAAAATCGGAAACTCTACCATCGACTACTATAGCAGGCACCAGCTTTCCAGCCACGCCTCGTACAAGTAATCTTCCAAGCCACAGCTCTCCAGCCAAGCCTATCAGTAAGCCAGCCATTTTCGTTGTCGCAATAATAACAATTATTATTTCGACCATCAGTTCAGCTATTTAAAAATGTGATCACTTTGAATGAAATTGACGAATCAGCGAAACCTAACTGATATGTCTAGAATCTCTATCTTGAAAATACGTAGTTTGACACTTTTGTTAATGATGCACACTGTTAGAATTTCGTGACTTTTAAGCTTCTCTGATAACCATGAATGCACTTTACTTTGCCATGCAGAACTTTATTTAATCCAGGAAATATTTTCGCGCCATAATTATTATTTTGCACGTCACTTTATGTGCGCTTCAAATGAGAGGGTGTTACAAAAAGTATTTAGTTGGAGAAGTAACGTAAAAAACTAGTATTCAGCTAAACCGGAAGTCCGGTTAACCAAGTGGAAAACTAAATAGTGTCAGTTAGTAAGATGATTCAATCTAATACTGTGACTTTTATAGCGCCACCACCCCTAATGAACAAGGCATCAGTCGATGGTCCGGAAATACATAAACCGTTGGAGCAACCTGATCAAAATTTAATAGATCAGGAGAACCATAAATCAGGCTACACAACTAAACTGGCCAGGTACTGTTTTGATTAAACTTGCAGATATGTTCCTGCTGCTAGAATTGCGACAATGCGACATAGTTGCTTTCTGTGCCTTATTGCTTCGTACGCGTGGACTGTATTTCAGGTCGTGCTATTTGAAAGATCTATTCTGTTTTTTTCGGAGACGAAATCGGAAATAATTATCCGATGGGTAAAAGAAACCAATTATAGCCTGCCATCGAGTTGCGTTGATGTCAATATGAAAGGTCATTATACCGTAGCTATTCTGAGTATTTCTGACAAAATGAATATCTTATGTGCTCACTAAAACGGATATAATAGATCTGGTCACTTTGCAACTACATCTATGCCACTGCTAAATAGGCCCTATTTATGAATATTTTCGCGGGCTATTGTCAAAATACGTTTTCAATAGAAATTTTCTGACTTGGCCAAAGCTTTCGACAATGTAAATCACGACTTTCTGCTGAGAAAACTCGGAAGATGCGGTGTGCGTGATATCGCATTTGTTGGTTTAAAAGTTACTTAGATCGCAGACGACAGCAGGTCTAACTTGTGTAATGGTAATTTATCACACGTAAAATTCAAGTAAAATACTATACTCAGTAAAATTCATTCATTGGGGAGGTCCGCATTGGTCTAACCTGGGTCTGCTTTTGTTCCTCCTATACATAAAATTAATGATCTTCCATAATCTTTGGGTTTGTTTCATTTTATTTTTATTGCAAATGACACTAATCTTCTTTTTCTGTCTCATACATTTTTGAACATATCACTGGAGTTGTTTAATACTGAGCTCATGAATTTTTTGGACTCGTTTCAGGCAGACCGCCTTTCGCTGAATCTGTCTATGACTACGTTTTCTAATTACATCTGATTTCGATTCCACAGAAAACTCCTGCAACAGCAGATCATAAAACTTTGCACTGATAGTAAATTAATGTCGCAACCTGAATCCAGTAAATTTCTTGAGGTGTATATTTATGAACACTTAAGCTGGTAGGATTATATCAATACGTGTATCTACTAAACTTGCAGACCATAGCTAATTATTGGCATGATATCACGCATAAAAAAGTTGTTTTACTTTTTACCCCTTTAAGTACGCCTTAGATTCTATTACTCCCTCGTTAATAAGTATTTGTCATATTGCGCCATTGCTTTGGCATCAAATTATTCATTCCGGCTGAAAAGATTAAATATACTCCATATACGGGCGGTATGTGTTATTACAGGATCGTCTTCATATTCCAGTACTGAGCAAAGTTTCATTGATCTCAATATTCTCAATGTTGATTATACTAATAAATTACAAATTTAAACACCGATATCACCTATAGGCCTATATTTCGGCACAAGCATCATCAACCTTGCTCTACTCTAATGTTGTTGTTCCAACTTATCTTGAACGCCACACCTATTTCACTAGATAAGAAAATGAGGACCATCAAAGGTTCACCCGCACAAATACCAGACTATTTTCTAGTAAATGAGCTTGCTTACTGATATGCGACTACTACATAGTTTGTACTCATTTAAAATGCAAATGCGTAGCCTACCTATATTATGAACAATTTCCCATCAGCTGAGTTAGCTATGCTAGTCTGTTTACTTGTTTTGATTAATTAAAGTGCTAATCGTGCTTTGCTTTTGCTTCTCAATGTCTTAAATGTTATGCCTTAGCTAGAATATCTTAAATTGATGATACGTAGTTGTAGGGCCTACATTTTTATTATGTTCTACATAATTCGTGTTTTATTGCTAACTCAAACTGATACGCCGCAGTACGATTACAAGTCATAGTATAGAGCGGAAGATTACAAGTTTTTACAGGAGCCGAATTTAGCTGTCTGGCAGCCAGTTAGGCGCCCATCACGTCCTACTGCAGCTCATTTTTACCTTCGCCCCTAGCGGGTGGAAAGGAGGAGTCGACCTTTGAGAGGGTAGCGGGAATCGATACCGCGTCCATGCTGATCTTCTGCTCTTCGTGCCGGAGCGTTACCATTGACCTATGCGGCTTAATTAAGCGGGACTTTTTCCTTTTGAATTTGCCACTTGTAACCTATGACAGAGATATCGCATAGGCCTGCTGTTCTTAAGATGTTATAATTGGTTTAAATAAACGAATGCAATAAAATGAACTATGATTGTCTTATTTATTTTGTACATACATGAAATACAGTCGGTTAAGTCGAAATTTGGATGAGCCGTAACCCACAATCTTACAGACGACTAAGCGTGAAATGATGTGGAATAAACCCAATAGGAATTGTTCTTTGGTTTTCAAGAAAGTCGCCCATTCACCATCGAAAGCTTTCAGTGACGTTTATGTGATTTTCTTAATTCTGAAGCCTTCAACAGAGGAATCGCAGAGATATGAACACGACTCAGCACTTCACCAGTCCTGCCGTTTACACATAAACTACATTGCTCTACTTACAAAAACAAGTGACGATATTCAGACAGCAACGTCAAGGTTGTTTGTTTAATAAGAGAGCTCAATTTAGGATTGTACAAGACATGCTTTTACGGCTCCAACTTTTACAGAGCGAAAAAACAGTTCCGCAGGTTTATGTCTTAGCTGAACCTCCTAAGAGAAAACGGTTCAATCATAAGCGAGATGATTTTCTAACCAGTTTGCAGGGCTGTGTTTAAATGCAACTCCTTAAATAAGAGTAGCAAAGGCTACTGAAGCCTTCAGCAACTCTATAATATATGATCTCTCTAAATGCACTCTTCTTCCTCTATCCAGAATACTGCATCAGGCTGCAAGACTGAGACTTGGACCCTCGTAACGAGATCACATCACAACTGCTCTTGGATTTCGGCATTGGCTTCCTGTCTGAGCATACCCGCTTTGAGCAGAGCACGCGCAGATCATATGTCATCCTACTTAGCATGCTGGAATCTAGCTGTTCCTGATACACGTCTTGTCTTTGGTCGGCGTTCAATCACAGTCGCTGGTCCCTCCATCTGGAACTCTCTACCTCCTCGTGTTCGAAACTCTCTTAGGGACTGGCTTCGCTCTAAACTGAAAACTCTTCCAGTGTAGGCCTACTTATGGCTGTAAATGGTTGCCCGGCTTCAATGTGCACTTCTGAACTTTGTAAGGAGGTTATTATCAAATTAGCCTACATGTACAGTTGTATTGTATTGCACAGTTCAAACTTGGCCATCAACTGATGAGAGTGTAATTAAGCTAAACATTAACTTTCTAACTAAGTTACAAACCATAGAGCGAGTATAATGCATATTACGAATATTACGATTTTAAGATATTGACGAATATTGACGAATATTAAAACTGGCCAAAGAATATTATTAAGAATATGAAATTTTCAAGTTCTTTTAATTCCTAATTCTTAGAATTCGGGATTAATTGTAAAAAATCAGTGCAAAAAATATGCATAAGAACAGCTACATATTAGCCTACAGTTACTCAGCCAAGTACAAAGTGCTTCTGAATCGTTGCTTCGAATCATTGACTGCTTACGAACTACGGAACTCAAATCTCTATTATTATAATTATTATTATTATTATTATTATTATTCCCGAGGTACATAATATGATCCCTCAGGATTGCAAAAATTAGGGGGCGCGTTGTTCTGAAATGGCTAATCTTCACAGATGGATTGGTTGGTTATATTATTATTATTATTATTATTATTAATTATTATTATTATTATTATTATTATTATTATTATTATTATCACAGACCTAAGGTTGGTAAAATTATGCTTTACATTATATCGAGTGGCGTAGCTAGGTATTTGGCGCCAATACCAGCAATTTTAAACACACATATAGGCCAACGACTATATGACTCAGTTCCACTCTCTATCGGAGAACCGACCCTGGCATATAAGACAAACCAAGGGCTTAGCGCATCACTTGAACGTGAACTGAACTATATGCTGGCGTAACCACATAACTTAAAATTATATAGAATTACTGAGGGTAGGGGTTTCAGATTATAGGAGAGAGAGACCGGAGGGAGAGACAGAGGCAGGACAGAGAGAGAGAGAGAGAGATCGAGAGAGAGAGAGAGAGAGAGATCGGAGAGAGAGAGAGAGAGAGAGAGAGAGAGGGAGGAGGGAGGAGAGAGAGAGAGAGAGAGAGTCCGGGAAGACAGGGAGAGAGAGATAGACAGACAGACAGAGATACAGATAGAGAGACATAGAAAGGCGGGAGACAGAGACAGACAGACAGAGACAGAGACAGTGACAGACAAACAGAGACAAACATACAGACAGACAGAGACAGACAGACAGAGACAGTGAGAGAGACAGACAGACAGAGCGAGACAGAGAGACACAGAGAGCTTTTTTCATACCACCCTATTGTAGTATTGTATAACCCTGCTTCTTAATACAAAATCATAAGAAGTACATGTTTATTTATTCCTAAAATTTATATAGCGCCCCTTCAAGATTCCTACTCAGATGAATTCATCTTTCTCAACAGAAAATGGATGAGGAAGGTATAGGTAGCAATGAGCAGAGATTGTTCAGGACAGATTTCCAACACCAGGACCTACCTCCTGTCTTTATGAATGCCCTAGACCAACTCTTGACGGTCACCGAAGATCTGAAAGCGCGCGTGGAAAGAGGATTAGCAAGTTTGGTCTATACACTGACGCAAGTAACTACGAATATGATCACCCTACTCGAAACGGTAACCAGTAGCATCGATAGTAGTCTAAACACGACGAAAGACTTTCCCACGTAACTGCCTCTATGAATGACCTGTCACAAAGATAAAGGGATGCAGAAGAGATATTTATTGTCTGAGGTGCTTTGAGATCCAAGTGATCGGATAAGTACAGAACTGCAATGAAGGGAAGAAGAAGAAAGTTTGATAACGGGCAAACCTGTTTCGGATTTGTCGAACCACGAGTGTACCCGGATAAAACGCGTGTAGCATTCAATTCAATGCTACTACGGGAACCCAACCCCGGTGCACCTCGTCAACCACCGGATGGGAGCAGAGAAAGGTTAGGTTAGGAAGCCAGTACCGGTCTTGGACTGTTAAGACGAAGTACTAGATTAACCGCCAAAACTCGTCTGGACTGTGACAGTCGTAGTGTCCTGACTTTCGCCGCGCCTGCCCTCCCCTCTATGGCCTCCATCAGAGCGATACCTGGAGCCAGATACAGTTAGACTGGGATGGGACATCGCAGCATATTACAATACAATACAACACATTACAATATAACTGGGGCGCGGTGGTTTAGGGGTATGTTCGGTGCCTTGCAGCTGGACGGTTGTGGGTTCGAATCCACCTCAAAGTCGCCGCGTAAGTCCTTCACTCGCAATTGCTCATGCGCTTCGGCGTGAAACTCCGATTCAGCGTCTGTGCTGTAGTCGGGAGCGCCTCTGAATGGGAAATCTGGTAGGGGCACTATAACAAGTGTTCAAATACAATACAATACAATACAATATAATCGAATCCGAAACCAGCACATAGAGGCCATGGCGACGAGAGAGCTTCTGAGGCGCCCGCTTGTAGTGGCAGCAGCGCGCCACGAGCAGTACCCCACTTCGATTATGGAAGATGAGTCCTGGAAGAAGCAGGACCGTTTTAGTGGTAACCTACAAGTCTTGAAAGATTCTAGTCTCAGCAATTCGACTGTCAACCCCCGTAATAACGATCCGGTTGCATTTCAGCCCACCCTGTACATCTGCTTTTCACTCACTGTTAACTAGTAGGCCCTATAGGCCTATATAAAGTGCCGATGCCTGTCTTCGTTTCGAACGGTCCCTTCGTTCCGACTGTTTCGAATTCCGCTTCTGCTCGACCAAGCGTACTTCCACCGTTCTCAATGCACGATCCTGGCCTAGTCTATGACCAAGCCGCCTTGTCGACAGCCTGATTGATGCCTGCTCCAGTGTTTATGTCTGGACTCTGGAGCATTCGGAGAAAACGTCTGCTATGGTTTCTATGACTGGACGAGAAGACGAAATGAAGTCATGCTACGAAGCAATGGCATCGGTGTTCAAACGTTTGGTCGGAGTCGCGTTGCTACCTATCCTATTACTCAGGATGAGCCACAGCCGATGGCTACCGACGAGAACCTACGCGACCTCGACCGAAGGCCAAAACTTGTTGACCTGAAGGTAGAACTGACATGGCAACCTACGGCTACGAATGAGAAGTTATCATCGTATCAATGTCTTCCGTTGCCACCTAGGCGGTAGGAGATGTCACTGTTTCCATGAAAGCTGAGGTTGACATTGAGATGGAAGGGAAGAAATCGATCTCAACAGCGAAATGAGACACCGGATACTCCGCGTCGAGAAGGAGGGCAGCATCAGCTGCAGTAGCAGCAGAAGGAGGCGGAAGAGGAGGAAGAGAAGCGGAATATATATTAATTGGTTCCGGATTAACATGCTTGTCTCCAGAAAGGGTAATCCCGTAGTTTAGGTTGGTAAATTATTTGAATATCTTCAATTCCTAACTTCATGTTGGTAAGTAAGCAATCTACCTATGTCCATGATAACTATTGTCAATCCCGCTTCCATTTCATCGAGAATTTTGTTTAATCAATCCAGCTTCCATTTCGTGAAAAAAAATTAGCCAACTTCTATTTAACCCAAAAATATTTCTCATCAATGGAACTTTTATTTAAGCAAAGAACTATTCTCATGGGTCCAGCTTCTACTTATGGAAACAATTATTTTCATCATTCCAGCTTCTATTGCATCAAAAACTTAGTTTCATCAATCCAGCTTCCATTTACAGTAAAAATTATTTCCATCAATCCATCTTCTATTTAAAGATACAAGTGGTTTCATCAGTCCCACTTCCAGTTAGAGAAACCATTTTTTTCATCAATCCAGCTTCCATTTCAATTTGACGATATAAAATAATTTACCAACCTAAACTACGGGTTTACCAAAGTAGGATTAGCATTAGGATTAGGTGAAGAAACTAAAGTGCTTGACTTGTCTTTAGCGGCCGACTGTCAGAAAAAACGCTAGGCGTCTGAAGATGGAGAGGATGATGGCTGCTGGCTTAGATGAAATATTAAACAAAGGATGCATGATGCTGGACGAAATAGTGTGCAGGAGATTAGTTAAAGTGTAGCGTAAAATATTGGAACGGACTTTATGATGCAGAGAAGTCATCCAGAAAAATGTTAACTTTGCCACGTCACAGGAGACGACGAAAGTTATGAAAGATGATGAGAACAGCGCTCTGCACATCTACTGATTCCCACTGACTCATAATCTAGTTCACAGTGAAGTGGAAAGACAGACAGACAGGCTGGGGAGTGAAGTGCAACCGGATCGTCATTATGGAGGGTTGACAATCGAATTGTTGAGACCAAAATCTTTCAAGACTCGCGAATCCGGCGCTTTATGAGCCTTTATACCAACTAATGCTTATACAGATCATCATAGATCGGCGGCTCCTTGTGAATCTATTTCACTTGGGTAAACCTCCCACGCAGTACAGAAATCTGTAGGATCTGCACGCCATACCTATTCCACATTTGCCAGTATTTCATTTAACCAAGGAAAAATAAAATCGTTTTGTAGTACGCGTTTGAACAACCGAGGAAGAAAATACTATATACCATGTAAAATGTAGCGGCGTTGGTTGCAATATGCTATTGTTTCTTCGCCGCTTAAGAAAAGATATGAGAGGTATATGTTTAGTGATAAGAAAAACATTGATTCCATTATGGATCAAATACCTATATTAAACATTTGTGATTGTTTTTGAGCACATCTCGACTGATTGGTTGAGTCCACTGTCCACTAGAGCGTTAAACAAACTGAAAGTAAAAGCAAGTTTATAATCATGGTTTAACTCTGGCCATAGAGCGTTTAGACAATTTACTAATTTTAGCGAAAACGCTGTTCATAAGCAACAGTAAGTTGATGTTCTATCG
Organism: Aporrectodea caliginosa; assembly: GCA_020284085.1. NCBI lineage: Eukaryota > Metazoa > Annelida > Clitellata > Crassiclitellata > Lumbricidae > Aporrectodea > Aporrectodea caliginosa. The sequence goes on from JACEVL010000470.1 coordinate 1,251,885, forward strand.
AAAAATTAGTTTACATCTCAACAGTATCACATTCTATGAACTTTGTTGCTCGCATGTTTTCTACGTTTTCCAAATAATTAAATGCAAGTACGTGACGTCATAATAAAAAGGATTGTCTCCGTTGACATGACAGCAAGGATTGCGTTGTTGACTTTTTCGTAATTATATTATCAGGATATCTACAGAACACGAATAAGATAAGGCGCGAAAACCAGCTTATTCAAGGACGCTCAGTCAAATTGAAGTATCGAAGCTTAGAGATCTAAACGTAGTGTTGTATGTCGCTCCCTGATAAGTATAATATTTTAAACATAGGCAGAGGCTATTGTCAAGTAAAGTAAGTAAGTAAGTATATCCTTTATTGAAAACCAACTGCTAACCGCATTTTGGTGTACAAAGATCATCAAATATAAAAAAAATTAAGTATACAGCATCCGTGTGACAAATGTTTTACGAGATAGAGAGTTTGCCTTAGGTATTATTCTATTGTGGGTTCTGGGACGTAGCGAGTATGAAACAGTTTTCACGGGAGGCAGTAGTTGATGTAATACATGTGCAGGGTTGCTGATGATGGTAGAAAAGAGGTTAGAGTCTGCTTTTCGGCAAAGTTGTCCGAAACTTTGGTAGGATTCCGGTAGATAACGAGACCGGGCCAGTCGCCGTATAGTTGCTTGAAGACGAGTGCGTCCCTCTACCCCAGTGTCTCGCAAACTTTTTTTACTCCAGGCACACTCAGCAGAGCAAAAAAAATTCGCGGCACACCAATTAAAATTTATTGAAATTACAAAACCAAAAGCAATTATTTCAGTTTTTCATATTTTAAGCTTGTCATTTTAGTCCAGTAATAGCGAAACTAAAGCAGATTTTTAATTTACTAATCATCACTAATGCGATGAATGAGCTTGTTCATCAGAGCATAATTATTAACTCAAGGTATCTTTTCATCTTCTTTGCTAAAAGTTGTGCAATATTGTAACTTGCGATTTCTGCTTTCCCTGCGATCGAACAAAATGTCTTCAGCTTTTTTGATTGCTTTTATACGTTACATCTAAGTTTCTCAAAATAATCTATTGGCTTGTCTTTGAGTGCTGGATGGTTTTTGTCAGATGTTGTTCAAGCTTAGTCGGCAACATTGCCTCGTTTGAAAGACTCTCAAGAGGAGGGGTGAACACATAAATAACATAGAATAGCTTAATGTCACTGGAGTTTTTACTTTTGATCACATGACATCGAATAACTGTGAATGAGAAACTATTCTTCAAAATCAAAACATTAAAACGCCGAAAATTGTATTTATGAAATAATTTCTTATAAAGTCAATTAAAGTGACTAGCGAATTTTAGGTTTCTGTCGCGGCACACCTGAAATCTCGCACGGCACACTAGTGTGCCGCGGCACACAGTTTGCGATACACTGCTCTACCCCACAAAGCCCCACCACGCCGGGGCCGCATAGAGCATCCGCGACACTGTGGTAGCATTTGTTACATCACACAGAGATTGGCCCTTTAACCGATGTGCTGCTAGAACGCGGAAGGCATACATTGACTGCCTAGCCTTAATGACAATATTGCTAACATCCGTGTCGAAGTTGAATTGTTCTGACAAAGTGACACCTAGGATCTTCTTCAGGTCAGCAATGTTCTGCTTGACTAGTTAGTAAGAAGGTGTGTTGTCACGAATGACTAGTTTAAGAGACATCTGGTGTACATGTTTCGTACCTCTAGTGTTGAGACAGAAGATGTGTCAGTTAGTTAAGAGAGCTTGACGGGAAAGGTTTTGGCCTGACGAGGTCTTTGTTTAGTTAAGACCGTCAAGTCTTGAGTTGTATCTAGTTAAGATAGTTTAAAACCGCACAAGGTTTTTCTATACTTTGTCGTTGGTGTCTTGATGTTGATGTTGAACGAGGAGCTGCAATGGTTTTCCTGTATCGTTTCAACGTTTGACGTTTGCACATGGAATACGTTTGTATATTTTTCTGTTAGAACTTGTAAATAAAGCGAGATATTTTATCATGCCCTAGATTTTTCTCTGGATAGCTCGGAACTAGAGGGGAACCTCTAACAGTAGCAATAGGGATAAATTGTTCTGAGATAGGTTCCTGAGAAAATGAAGTTGGTAACTTATTCTGGTGGCAGTGTTAGTGGGATCAAGATCCACAACGTCGCTGAAGAAACAACGTTGGTGTTAGAATCATCATCATATTCGTTTAATTTCAAAATAATCCAGTTGACAAAACGCAACAGGTTACAAGTAACACAATTAGCTAATAGAGTCAGGCTAAAGATAATAATTCAAAACAGATACAAGTAATTATAATACAATTAATACCGGTGAACACGAATTTCAGTCATCCGTAAATCTACGACAAAGAAAGCTTCAACGTCGAAGGTATAAACGTTTGTTGTTTTCAAACAAAGAACAATACCTTAAATACAAAAGAAAACCCAGTGTTTTCCAGAAAGGAAGTCACTGAAGTAAACGAGTATGATGGTGAAGCTCAGTGTAAAAAACAAAGAAAGCAAACATAACTGGCTGCCAATGCAAAAACGCATTGAGTTTAAGATCCTAATGCTTATGCGCAATTGTCTTGCAGGTCAAGCCCCAGTCTATCTTAGGGAGCTTTGTGTGCCAGTGCTTTCCATACCAGGTCGTAGATTCCTTCGCTCTGCCACTCAAGGCGACCTGGTTGTCCCTGTGGCTCGAACTTCGATGGTGCTTCATAAGAGCTTTGCTGTGGTCGGTCCATCTTTCTGGAATAGGTTGCCTAGCAACCTACGTAATGAGCTTCTTGCTCTTTCCTTGCCCCTTTTCCGCAGGCGTTTGAAAACCATTCTTTTCGATCGTGGTTTGGTGTTGTCAGGTCGGGAGCGCCTCTGAGGAGTATTTCTTGAAGTGGCGCTATATAAATTTACGATTACGATTACGATTACGATATAACTGAAGAAGATGCTTCTTTAAGATTAAAACAGCGTTTGTTAAAGGCTGGTTTTGAAGACGAAAAATTGTAAGATTTGTTAAGTGAGGACTAGCTGAAGTTTGGTTTAAAGAAGAAGCGTGAGAAGAAGGTGCTGTTGGTGGTTCTGTCGAAAACGTAATTGAGAAACTGCCTGGGACTATGTTTATGGAGACTATGATGCAGTGGATGATGATGAAAGAAGAGAGAGAAGAAACGGATACGAGAGAGAGAGAGAGAGAGAGAGAGAGAGAGAGAGAGAGAGAGAGAGAGAGAGAGAGAGAGAGAGAGAGAGAGAGAGAGAGCGAGCAGAACGTGCGAGACAAGAAGTATTACGTCTTCTCAGAAAAAATGAAGAGAAGGCAGAACAAGTTCGTAAGGCAGAACTTGATTTGCAGACAGAATTTTGCCATTCGAACAATTGAGAAGAGATGGAGAGGATGCTGATAGGAGAAGATTATAGCAGATGATTGATTCGAAAAGGCATAGTACAGTGAAGAAGAGTTACGTCAACAGCATATTGAAATATTGAAGAGAAGAGAGAAAAAACATGACGTAGAAAAAAAAGGCACGAAATTTAGAGTTGTAACGTGCAGAAAAGGCTAAGCAAGAAGAACGGAAACTTGAAAAGGAAAGTTTAAAGCGACCTGTAAATGAAAGACACGATCGTTTGAAATTTGAACAAACAAAAAGGGCATTGAAGTAAGCTCAAATCAAAGAAGAGAGGAAAAGTAGAGAACCACAGACACACAGAAGGAAAGAAGAACGAGATGAAGAGAGAAGAGATGAGAAAGTGAAACAATGGTATCTAAAGTTAAGAAAATTGGTGATGCCATGAAGCACGTGACGCCGAAAATGCCAAACGAGATTATGGAGGTACCATTATATTTCGAAACGGTAGAGAATGCGTTTCGTAGTTTCAACTTGCAGGCAGTGTTCTAAGTGAAACTATTACTACCGTTGATGTCTGATGACTCCGAAAGCTTAAATTGTTCTAAACAGATTGTCGTACGCTGATTAAGACGATTATCAGATCGTGAAACAGCACTTGTTAAAAGAATTCAAATTGACACCGAGAGAGTATAGGTCGAAGTTTATTGACGCGAAGAAGACAGCTGAAGAAACGTATACAATGTTTACGACTAGGCTGAAGAACTTGCTGAACTATTATGTGAAAAGTAGCAAGGTGGATAAGAGTGTTGACAAGTTATTTGATTTGTTAGTGGCGGATAAGTTGAAAGAATCACTACCACCAGGTCCACTACAGTTTGTGTTGTCGAATGCAGAAACCGATTGTTACGAAGCTAGTGTTGTGGAAGACTTACCGGACATTCATGTTAACAATAGAATTGGTTTAGCAATTCCGAATAAGACAAGTTTTGGTTTTGTTCCCAATAGCAAAAGAAACCAACAGTCCACTTCAAACTTTGGTTTTCATTGGAAGAGCAATCAAGAAACAGCAAATCAGTTCAGAGGTACAAAAGTGAAAGCAAATTCTCCGGTAGTACATGAGAATAGAGAGCCGACGATGGCCAGACAGCGTTAGGTATAGGCCTATAGCAAGTCACCACCGAGGTTTGTCCCCAGAGAAGGGAATGAATCTTATACTCCATATAAGAGAAAAGAAAAGCATTGAACAACGAGATGTAGTGGTGAAATGTTGTCAGACAGGCAATTAACCCTCTAAGGGACAAGATTTTTTAGGTCTGCAAAATGTTCAAAACCAACCCAAATACATTGTCTATGATTCTCCTGTCAACATAATGTAGTTTATTTTATGCTTAGTGGTGCACATTTACATTATGGTCACTTTTATTTTATGGGACAGATATGTCCCATTGTCCGTTAGGCAATAAAAGGACATTTTTGTGCTATGTTGGATTTTGTTGATTAAATGTCAGAATACGATCATGTACCATGTAGCAACGAATTTAATTGAACAGATATGATAGATAGATAGATAGTTAGTGTGGAACTTGGTGAAGCAGTTACGGTCACTTTGCAAACATACAGCAACACTACAGTCTACAGGTGGAACACTGAAATCCTGACCGTTTATCTTTGCCCCTCTTGTGATTAAGCTTGCATCTCTTCCTGTCGGGCATGATGTGAGGCAAATGATTATGTATCAACACTGGAGACGCCATTCTCTTGATGGCTTCAGTCGGAAAATCATTCTTCCTGGAAGTATAAGTGCCTATGAGACCACGACCCACCTGCTGTCTGAACTCTAAATATGTTACTTTGGTGTCTGTTGTGAGACTTATAATTGAAGTAGGCATTCACAACTGCTTTATCCAGGCTATCAGGCGTTCCGAAGTGACCTTCAGTCTTCGTGCCTGTGTGACCATCGACCGATTGATAATTCGTCATGTCCCGCCGGCTTCTTCGATGAAGTGATCACGACCTTGCTCGACAAGCATGCCCCATTTGCTTTGGTCGGGTGCGGAAGTCATCGGACCGATGGTACGACGCGGAGTGCCGTGCTGCCAAGCGACAGGTTAGGAGGCTCGAGCGCCGATATAAGAAGCTTCGCTCGGATGTTATGCTTCTTTAGTTGTATTATTACAACTATAATAGGAGGTGGATTGACGCTCTCCGCAAACTACATCGGATGACTGATGCGAAGCGCGGGGCATACTGGAGTACCAAGGTCAATGCGCTCCGAGGTCCTGACGAGCTCTGGCGCGTCATCGACGAGGGAATGACTGTGTAGATCGGGAGATCAATCCTCCGGCCCGGCGACTGGGTTGTCAGCAGATATTCTGGCGGACTACTTTGATCGGAAAGTGGCTGACATAAGGACTGCGACTGATGGTGCGTCACCTGCGGAGTATCTTGATATTCAGTCGGATGCTCGGTTACAGTGTTTTAAGACGGTCACGGTGGACGAGGTCAGAGAAATGATCGGTGCGACTTCGAACAAGTACTTGATGCTCGACCCCATGCCTACCTGGCTGCTGAAGTCCTGCAGTGACCTGCTTGCACCGTTCGTGGCCAGGATAAACAATACCTCCCTGTCAACGGGGGTGTTCCCATCACACTACAAAGAAGCGTACATATCGCCAAGGCTGAAGAAACAATCGCTGCCGCGGGAAGACCCATCCAGTTATCGTCCGGTCTCAAACCTGCCGACACTATCTAAGCTGCTAGAGAGAATCGTTAGTGTGCAGCTCATGAAATACCTAACTGTTTCCGGCCTGCTACCAAACCATCAATCTGCATATAGGAAATGCCATTCTACCGAGACAGCGCTTCTAAAGGTCTACACGGACCTAGTCGAGGCGATCGACAAGGGTGACCACGCGTTGCTTGGTCTCCTCGATTTGTCGGCCGCTTTTGACACTGTAGACCACGAAATACTCATTGAGCGTCTGTCTCGTACCTATGGAGTAGGCTCGGTGGCTCTGAGCTGGATGCGATCCTACCTATGCGATCGGAGTCAGACTGTGCTGTTTGAAGGAAAGAGGTCGTCTGTGCGTCGTCTTACCTGCGGAGTACCTCAGGGGCCGGTCCTTGGACCACTACTGTTCTTACTTTACACTGCAGATCTAGATGATGTAGTGTCACGACTAGGCCTATCTTCACACTTCTACGCTGATGATACACAGTTGTATACATCAGGTCCAGGCTCGGAAGTTCTTCGTCTACAGCGGCAAATGGAGCTTGGAGTAGAGGAATTGGCAAGTTGGATGAGGTCGAACCGTCTGTTACTAAACCCTCATAAGACAGACTTCCTCTGGTGCGCGACGCGCAGACGACGTGATCAGCTGAGTGTGGCGCCTCTGGAGATCTGCGGTGAACGACTGCTGCCCAAGGGAGTTGTTCGTGACCTTGGTGCTATGCTTGAAGCCGACCTGTCGATGACGTGCCATGTGAGACAGATGGTGAGTAAATGCTTCCGTCAGTTGAGGCTAATCAGGAGCTGCATACGATCACTACCTTTCGAAGCAGCAAAAACCGCGGGCGTCTGTTTTGTCACCACTCAGGTCGACCGCTGCAATAGCCTACTGGCGGGGGCACCCAAATACCTCCTGGATCGACTTCAATCGGTATTGAATGCGGCAGCAAAGCTAATATGCAATCGTAGAAAATACGATCATGTAACACCATTGCTCCGTGATGTGTTGCATTGGCTTCCGGTGCGGTACCGGATAGAACATAAACTTGCACTACTTGTGTACAAGTCCCTGCATGGTGCGGCGCCGGGATATCTTGCAGAATATTGTGTGAGTGTGTCGTCGACCAGAGCCGGACCTTCTTTGAGATCTGGGGCGAAGGGCGATCTGCAGGTGCGGAAATCAAGAACAGGCTTTGGTGATCGTGCCTTTTCCGTGGCTGGACCCAGGTGCTGGAATAGCATTCCACCTTCAATACGAGCTGCACCTACTATGGAGTCATTCAAGTCCAGGCTCAAGACATATTACTTTGGAAAAGCGTATTTCTGATTCACTGTTGAACTTGTTAAAGCGCCCTTGTAACGGCATGTGCCGTGTTACGGCGCTGTAGAAATTGTCGTAGTCATTCATTCATTCATTCATTCATCAAACATCACTCTCAGATAATATATCGGCATCAAATTCTATATTACATAATACAAGTTGAGCTGGTCTTCCAGATCAACTCCTCCCACAGAATTAATTGTTGTATTCTTTCACCACGATGGAACGTTGATAACAACCTTCACAGTTGAACCTTCTGACGTCTATCTATAGGTTCTGTACCTATGAATGGTTCGCAATTGGATACGAGATGGAAAGCCTTTGTGTCCATCCACATGAAAAAGTTTATCTGCTTGTCCGTTGTTTGGAGGGACTGAATGTCTCCTCTTGTATGATTGCAGGCTCTTGGCATATTTGTATGTATGTATGTATGCATGTATGTATGCATGTATGTAGGCATATGTTAGGGTGCATCATGTGCCACAAAATATTTCAAAAGTGTCCGTCCCTATTTCATTTCTTTTCCTATTACTAAAAGTGTGTTTACCAAAATTTGACAATATTCTAGGTATCCCACCCAACAATTGAAGTTTTACAATAGCGAACCATTACGAGTATTCACAAAAGGTACACATATCATGCCGCAATAATACTTTAAAGAATGTTCCAATCGTTCTTATCATTGACAATGCTGCATTAGTCATTGGCCATCTGATATGGGAATGCATTTTAAGTCAGAAAATAATTTACGACGCTAAACTACACGTTTACCGTAAATTTTGCTATCTGTCGTCAATAAAATCTATTCGATTCGTCTCCCATATATATATGTAAGACTACAACGCAGAAGTTTGTGCCAGATGTATGGCGGATACCGGAAACCGGAAACTGAGTCAACTCTGTACCATAGAATAAGCAATCTAATTAAATCTAAGATGTCTATGGGCATGGGATGTCACGGTGCCAGATACTTTCGTTGCATCCTACGAACATAATAATTATTATGACATCGCAAAACGCAGGTGCGGCAGCGGAAAAGGCAGCTCGCAACAAGGAAAAGAAGTATGCTGGATCACACAATCACATCATTTCGTCCCTGTTGCAGACGAAACTGCAGGAAGCTGGCACACAGAATCACTGCAGTTTGTTCAAGAACTAGGATGCAAGATGATTGCCAAGATCTCAGCAGCGACAGGCGACCAGCGTGAGACCAGTCATCTTCTACAACGCTTATCAGTCGCCCTACAAATTGGAAACTCTCTATCTGTTTTAGGCATCACAGAATAATGATTGCAACAACAGTAGCCCAGGACTGATCGAAGGCTTATAAAAATATTGAAAATAGTTAATTTTAATAGACACTGAACATATATTTGTAACTTTATGATAATAATAATAATAATAATAATAATAATAATAATAATAATAATAATAATAATAATAATACTAATAATAATAATAATAATAATAACAATACTAATAATAATAATAATAATAATAATAATAATAATAATAATAATAATAATAATAATAATAATAAGCAATAATAATAATAATAATAATAATAATAATAATAATAATAATAATAATAATAATAATAATAATAATAATTATAATTATAATTATAATTAATAATTAATAATTAATAATTAATAATTAATAATTAATAATTAATAATTAATAATTAATAATTAATAATTAATAATTAATAATTAATAATTAATTAATAATATAATGAAACAGAAATGAACATGCGTCTGTCTGTCTTCAGTGTAACTTCTCACTGCGTCATTCGCCAGATGGCGACAAACAGAGGTCCACGCCAAACGCCGAAGGCGTTTCGCGTGCGTCATTCAGCGAACCACCGAAGGTGCTCAGTATTTTCGTTAGAGGACCACGCGAATTCGACGATTCGTGTGCGTCATTCGATACCTTAGTTAGAGGACCACGTCAATCGTACCTTAGTTAGAGGACCACGTGAATAGCCGAAGGCGAATCGCGTGCGTCATTCGATAGACACTATTAGACAGCGACAAACAGCGAACCACCGAAGGTGGTCAGTACCTTAGTTAGAGGACCACGTCAATCGCCGAAGGCGATTCGGTATCACCATTTAAAAAATTTAATCCCTAATTCTAGCAATTTCAGGAAGTCTTATTTTCAATTTTTCATTTCATCAGGGAGGGAGGGAGGGAGGGAGGGAGCGGAAGGGAGGGGAGGGAGGGGAGAGGAAAAGAGGGGAGGGGAAAAGAGGGGATGGGAGAGGAAGAGGGAAGGGAAGGAATGGGAGGGTCAGGGAATGAAGGGAAGTTTTAAGGGAGGGAGGGAAAGGAGGCGACAGAGGTAAGGGGAGGGTAAGGGAAGGAAGGGAAGTTTTTTGGAGGGGAGGGAGGGAAGAGGAGGGGCAGGGAGGGAGGAGAAATGAGGGGAGGGGAGAGAGAGGCGGAGAGAAGGAGAGGAATGGAGGGACAAAGGGAAGGGTAAGAGAAGAAGGGGAGTTTTTGGGAGGGAGGGAAGGAGGGAAAGAGGGAAGGCAAGGGAAGGGAGGGAGTATTGGGGAGGGAAGGGAAGGGAGAGGAGGCGAGAGGAGGGAGAGAGAAGGCAAATACGGTCGGCCGAGACTGGCGCAGCCAGCGGGTAGTCACCGTTAGAGGTCGCATGATTTCTTTTGTTCCTCAGTATATTAAATCCGTCGCCAGGTGGCGCTCCGATCATGCGATTTTAATTGGAGTTTAATTGCAAACTCCCTAAACTTAACCGTCTTAGGACGGGCAAACATCTAGTAATAATAATAATAATAATAATAATAATAATAATAATAATAATAATAATAATAATAATAATAATAATAATAATAATAATAATAATAATAATAATAATAATATAATATAAAATATATAATATATAATAATATATAATAATATATAATAATCTTTTCTTTATTGAAGCGCCTGACAAACGCACTGCGCTGTACATTTACATGTCATGCAATTTAAATCTTAACTATATAATTATGTTATGCTATGTTTCCATTTGTTTGTTTGAATTAAGTGATGCAGCTAGCTCAAAAGTCTTAAAATGTGTTTTTCTTCAAGTTAGAAAAGTTTGTTGCTTTTATCCACTGTTAGAACAATGCACAATCCTCATCACTATTATAACGGTTATAACGGTTATAACCCTCTGCCTATCGATTCTGTTTTGGTTAAGCGCCTGTGAATAAGCTGGTTCCCGCGACTTCGCTTTTGTGGGCGCTGTAGAAATATCGAGTTTACGATTACGATTACGAACGGTGACTTCACTGGTAACTCTGAATATTAATGGTGACTTGAATGGTGACTCTGAATACCGATTTCACAATGTAAGAAATAGGATGGTGACTCCACTTCGTATCTTTGATGCGTATGCATTTTGGCTAGAACTTTTTTCTGTCGGTGGTGTCGCTAGAGTCACTCGAAGTCCGTGCTTGAAGTGCGCCTTGACGGTGTTTAGTACAGATTCGTACGAAAGATGTGTTAAAATCTTAATAAAACTATTAGATTTTTAGAAATTAATTTAATAATGTTCTTATGCTCATCTTTACAAAAGGCTGTTCATCTGATGTAAGAATGTTGGAACGATTATTTTCAGTATTTTGTCAATTTCGTACGTTTATTTCGTGTAAAAACCCGTCCGGTCCTTCACATTCCGTGGTAAAGTCGTAGCCTAGTTTACGTTGCTAAATTATTTGATGTTGTCACTGTAAAATGGAAGCTGGATTGATGAAAATAATTGTTTCCGTAATTAGAAGCTGGATCCATGAGAATATATCTTTGCTTAAATAAAAGTTCCATTGATGAAAAATATTTCTTTCATGAAATAGAAGTTGGATTGATTAAAGTAATTTTTTCAAATTAAATAGAAGTTGGATTGATGAAAAAATGTCTTAATGAAATAGAAGGTGGATTGATGATAGTTAACATGCACATAGGTAGACTTCTTACTTGCCAACGTCAAGTACGGCATTGAAGACATTAGAATTAGAGGTTTAGCAACGTAAACTACGACTTTACCTAATTTATAGTAATAATAATTTAATAAAGTAGCGGCAGCCATAAACAGGTGCCCAGTCCTGGTGTAGGACTAGCAAGCAACCTGGAAGGCGCCATCGGTCAGGTTGATGATGTTAAGTGTTAGAGGTAATGGTGTGTTCATGGGTCACCGGTTGATGCTGCAAAGGTGTCGTATTCGAGGTATAACGCATGTGCGTTAATTGTACGCGTATACGGTAAAGCCGGACGCGGAGCGCCACCGGTGGCATCTGGCGAATCTAATTATCATTTAACCGTTGTTGAGCACTTTCTTTGTGACTCTGAACTCGTCGGCATCTTGAACGGTAAATTTAATTGCATAAATGATCTTTACGAACATTTTCGCAGTCTGTGCGTTTGATTTTGTTTGTTCAGATTTGTGCATGTATGTTTTGTTTCTGCCTTTGGGCGTATTAAAGTACTGATTAACCAATTTCGAGATGAAGTGAAGCAACCATTCGCCGACTCCATAGATCAATGCTCTCTTTCTCAACATAGATACCACTCAAATTAATCGCCTCCCAGCCATTCAGAATGCCCTCGCCCGTGCTGTCACCAAAACCCCCAAACACCACCACATCACACGTGCCTGTCTTGAAATCACTCCACTGGCTCAAAATTCCTGAACGAATAGAATATAAAGTCCTATCCCTCACCTACAATACACTTCAATCCTCTCAGCCCTCGTATCTCCGTCAGTTGTTCTCGGTCCAACCTCTTCGTTCAACCCGTTCATCTTCCACCCTCACACTGCTCCGCCCTTCCGTCACCTCATCGCTTAAATTTGCAAATCGTTCCATAGCCATAGCTGTCCCACCTCTTTGGAACAAACTCCCGCCTGTGCTACGACAAATATCCGATCCATCCTATGAACTCACCAAAACCTCACCTCTTGCTGCCTATCTCTCCACAGGTCTTCCACTCAAAACTGAAAACACTGCTTTTTCACAAATCCTATCCCGATTCCTTCTCTTCCCCTCACCTTCCTCGCCATTTCAACTCTAAGCATCATCCACCTTAGCCGTCTGACTGTCTGCCTGCCTGACTCTCTGGATTTTGACCCTCTGCCTGCACCGTTGTGCTTCGTATTCGCCTGGCAGCACCGTTGTGCTTAGTATTCGCCTGGTAGCACCGTTGTGCTTCGTATTCGCCTGGTAGCACCGTTGTGCTTCGTAGTCGCCTGGTAGCACCGTTGTGCTTCGTAGTCGCCTGGTAGCACCGTTGTGCTTCGTAGTCGCCTGGTAGCACCGTTGTGCTTCGTATTCGCCTGGCAGCACCGTTGTGCTTCGTAGTCGCCTGGTAGCACCGTTGTGCTTCGTATTCGCCTGGCAGCACCGTTGTGCCCAGTATTCGCCTTCTTCTCTCCGACCGACGACTGTTGACTCCTCGCTGACAACTGACCGACGACAACTGACCGGCGACTCCCCCCAGACAGTCTTTCCTCTGTCTTATATAGGCGTTTCACCTTGCAGACAGATGACCTTTAACCCCGCCACACCTTTTGGACCCAACGACCACCGACGACCATCGATATATTATAAAAGCTAGATTATTATAAGCATAGGCCTATATGATAATGTTCAACTTTCATTTAAGCACAAAACAAGCCTACATATATAACATAGCACAATATAGATACAATGCATAGGTCTACGACAATGGGCCCAATGCTATTCACAAGGGCAACTCGTGAACTCGTGACAACCGTGATGTATTATAGTTTGCAAGAAAAACTGACACGTTTTAACCAAAGAATGTTACTTACACTTCCATGGCTGCATGTCTCTTTAGATAACTGGTTGCTTAAGAGATTGCTCTTTTGATTATTCTTGTTAAGTCAGGGGAGTACCTGCATGGCTTACATGGCCGAACATGCAATAAGACCATGTACGGTAATCAATGGCTAATGTATTAGTCTGTCACCAAGCTTTGAATCGTGATACGACTTGCTAAACTGTAAACTTACCAATCCATGTTAGCTTAGAGAAAGAGGATGTTTTGTCCCTTCATCGAATTGTAGTATGGTCCATTCTTCAAACCAAGAGCTGGAGGAACAGTTCTGGTATTGTAATAAATTACAGTATTTTTTATTGTTCTCTTACAAGCCTCACGAAGGACTAATAAAAAATTACATTTAAAAGATTTAGTTAATAAACAAATCAATTAAATTTCCGTTTGTGTTTGCTTGCAGTTGGTAAAGGCTGGTCTGGTTCTGGGTCTTTTCGGTGGATCACATAAATATGTCAATGACAAAGTAAGTTGTCAAGTCTTTAAAATGACCAGTTGTTTTGTTCATGTGACTGATTAAGAAAGCAAGCCTTATTTTTTATGCACACAAGCAGTTGTTCATTTAGCTTGGTCCTGGGCGTCAGACTGTTAACTTTGTAAGCTGTGTTGGCTTTGTGATAGACAAGTTTTGTAAGTTCCAATGTTGAAGGAAGCTCTCGTTTCCTATTGACTTTCTGACCAGGCTTTTCCAGTGGATTATGGGTTTTGATTATGATTTCACTCTATGCCACATCGACTGATGTCTTGGACGTTATGATAACAGCGATTTAGATGTCATTAGACTAAATTAGACTCATACACTTGAGCTTTGTGCACAATATGTAAGAACTCAGTTTGTTTACTAATATGAATGTCTTCTTAGTCAAAGAAGATCCCTGAGTGTTTAGTTGGACACTGACAAATTCTTTTGCCTTCTGAGAAAGGGTTTTTGAGCTAAGATATGTTTGGAAATGCAGAATGGTGACCTGCAAGTAGCTTGTTCTTCTTGGATATGTTTAAAGAACTGTTATAGTTTTTAAGAATTTCTTCGTTCCATTGATTTATTTTTGCCTTCTCTTGTACTCAGAACCGTATTCCTGTTCGCGGTGATCCACACATTCTCATTGTTGGAGATCCAGGTCTGGGTAAAAGCCAGGTAAGTAATGTTCAATCTTATTCGACTTAGTACTGGTACCCTTGTAGTAATCTTCATCATGGCTGCTCACTTGTTGGGTATATGTAGTTGTGGTAAATATTAGAGCTTTACCATGATTTATTTAATTTAATTATCTTGGTCTCTCAAGCACTTAACTTGCACTGTGTCTCATTTGTACCTACTGCTTGCGGCCACACAGTGTTGTATATACTTTATGCAATGCATAAAGTATTTGATAATAACTGTACAATTTGTACAACTGTACAAAAATAACTGTTCTTAATTACTGACAATTTATCAAACGTGTGAAAACAATGTTGTGCCTGTGTTGTGCTATTTCTTGAATGCTCAAGATGCTTCAGTCAATTGCAAGTATTGCTCCTCGAAGCGTTTATGTTTGTGCAAACACGACAACGACTTCTGGTCTGACAGTAAGTTCCCACCATTGTACTCTTTAGTCAGGTTAAATATGGTAGAAAAACAGGATTTTTATAGCACCCCACACATGGTCTACTTACTTTTGTAAAAGTGCTGTTATCTGAATGTGCATGGCATCGATTAAGGGTGGTTTCAAGTGAAGCTGTGATCAGAAATCAGAATCAAGTGAAGGTCTAGATTATAATTATGTCGTGCCTTAATGAAATCTTCTCAAAAGTCCTACAGTTATTATCAAATACTTGTTCATATATTCGACAAGTTAATTGAAGTCTACCTCTAATAATAATAATAATAATAATTATAATAATAAGAAATTTATATGGCGTCGTAACACGGCCATGCCGTTACAAGCGCGTCTGCCTCTACTCGATTATGAATCATTATGGGTGATCTGAATAAAAGAAGCTGGAAAACTTAATGGCATAAATCTGTACGTTAGCTAATGGAAGCCGTTTTATAAAAGCTGATTGAGTATACTTCAAGTGATGGTCACAGTCATGATGTCCTTTTTACAGATCACCTTTTCTTTTGGCATTCTTTAATATCAATCAGCTTTTGGTATTTGTTTTTCAGTTTTGCTTCTGAATATATGAGGCCTTTTCAAGTTTAATTCATATTAACTTTT
Source organism: Aporrectodea caliginosa (assembly GCA_020284085.1). Taxonomy (NCBI): domain Eukaryota; kingdom Metazoa; phylum Annelida; class Clitellata; order Crassiclitellata; family Lumbricidae; genus Aporrectodea; species Aporrectodea caliginosa. Next base: position 1,267,335 of record JACEVL010000470.1, read on the forward strand.
TTTTCACAGAATTTGTCTTACAATTTTTTTTATAGTTACTGGTAGGCAATTTAACATGTAACATGTCATTATGCAATGTAGTAAATAATAATATTAGTGTCTAATGATGATTGCTTCATATTTGTTTTACTGAGTTGTGTATTAAGTGTTATGGTTGTTTATTTTTCATAATAGGTAACTCTGTGTAAGGATGGTGGCAGTGGTGGTGATCATGCTTTGGAAGCTGGTGCCCTAGTTCTTGCTGATCAGGGCTGTTGTTGTATCGATGAATTTGACAAAATGGGGAACCAGCATCAAGCCCTTTTGGAGGCAATGGTCAGTTTGTTTTTTAAATTGTATTTTCTGATAATTGTATGCTGTGTTAACAAAAAACTTGTTAAGCCTCATTTTGACTAAATTTATTTCTTTTCATTATTAATACTTATTCTGATTTTATTTTTCAGGAGCAGCAGACTATAAGCATTGCTAAAGCAGGAATTGTCTGCAGGTAAATATAGCTGGACCAATGCGTTTTCTTTTTGTGCGCCACACACATGAGGATTGACTCTTGTTTTTTTATGACTAGTAATCAGAACTTGGTAGTTCCTTTGTTGTGTTACCACCTTTATGTGTTCTGGAGTGTTGAAGTTTTGATCAAGAAATATTTCCAGAGTTAAATATTTAACACACTCTTGTTATCGTGCTGTCTGAAACAATTTATGCTGACTTACTGTAGTACTAGATGTTTGCTTAGCGAGAAACTCTTTGCAGGTGGATATTTTTGCAAATGTGACTAAGCCCATTAAACTGTTTACATACAGTGGACAAGTTTTCTTCCAGTGTCAGTAGATGGGTCTGTTTGGTTTCAAAACAATTGTTTACCATATTTTGTAGTCTTCCAGCTCGGACATCGATTATTGCAGCTGCGAATCCTGTTGGTGGACATTACAACAAGGCAAAGACTGTCGCTGAAAACCTCAGGTACAACACAGATAACTATGATCTAGCAGATAAATAAAGTTTTAGGAAACTGATTTGGCATAGCAATTATTTCACCCTACACTAAAACCATACCGGTTGAAAAGCTTAACTAAGTCTCTCGCTTACACATGGCATTTATATACAGCTACGGTTTTCCTGCCAGTGTACCATCCGTTCACCAGAGCACCTGGTTGTCTGCCACCTACATGCAACAATGTATAGACCAGCATAAATTGTCAGAGGGAAGTCGATGAAGTATATGTCTAATATAATCAAATTTACATGAGAGTATTTGGGGGATGAACTTTTGAATTCTTCTGGTGACCGTGATTCTGAGAAGCTTTGATAGTGCTGATAACACACAGTTCTCATCTGTCCTTTATACAAGTTTTAGTATTTGGTTGGTTTCATCTTAGTTTCTTTGTCGTTTTTATTTGTCAGATTTCTTATGGAAGCATTGGCTAAAATTCTGTTTGTTTTTAGAATGGGAAGTGCACTTCTGTCTCGTTTTGATCTTGTGTTTATACTTCTTGACAAACCAGATGAAGTAAGTCTCATCTTGTCGTTGTGCTTAAACTTATTATTGATGAATCAGATTAAGTAAATTCAAATTAATTCATCTGTGTTAACTTGCTTTATCTCTCTTTCTTTCTTTCGTCCTTTCTTCTGTTGTCTGATTGTCTTCTTTTGTGCAAAGGTTATGTATAGAAGTATAGTTTCTGAGAAATTTTATCTCTTTTCATGTCTTTGTTTGTTTATTTCAAAGCTTAAAGGTATTTACTGGTAAAATTGTTATTTGTTGAACAGGATATGGACAGCATGCTGTCAGAACATGTTATATCTCTGCATGCTGGAATGAACAGGTACTTTGTTATCCTAGGTTTCAAATTGAGGCTCTTAGTTTATAAAACTTTGAAAACTGGCCAGCCACAATACTTTAAATCAGTTCGTATTCACCAGACTTATCATTATTTAACGAGGTCATCTGAATATCTTTGATCATACCTAAAGCATGAACTGTTATTGGTGAACAAGTTTTTTCAGTTGCTGGACCTACTTTTTGGAACTCTTACACTATGTCTCTCTGCTGTGCTCAGTCACTTGTGATTTTTTTTCATTCTTAACTTAAAACTTACCTCTTTCAAATTGCTTATTGTCACCAACTCTTTTCTTTCTTAGTTGTGACCTACCTCAAGAACTTTCCTTATCTCTACATATAAATTGCTCAACGTCTTCTAACTGTTTAAGAATTAAATTGACACAGTTCTTTGAATGTTTCTCCTTTCTTCAAACACAGTTATTTCAAACGTACACTTAATATCAAAGTTCTTATCAATTACCACTCAACGGTAACTTCTAACATACAGCTCTCTACTGCATTAAACCAACTACTACACTGTATTGTTCAAATTCACTGTCATCAGCAGTTTCTAAGTTTGGCGCGCTAACTGCACGTGTAGAGAATCTATCGTCAGCCAAAGTTTAGGCTACTTTAGGCCAAGCGCCCACGAGCCGACAGCGCAACTAAGGCCTAAGACTAAAACGCTTAACAATCGATACACATTATATATATATATATATATATCAACCTAAGGAACACCTGTGCTCATTATATATGCAAAACATTAGTTCACATTACCTCCTTCCCTTTCTTTGGATTGAGCAAATTAAACTTAAAAATTTGCGAAATCATCAGGTACTAAATTATGCAATAAACTTAATACTATATAATACAGTAAAATAAACAATCTTATAATCTAGATAAACAATCTGCTACAACATTTAATCGTCCTTTCTTATAATTAACTTCTACATCAAAAGTTTGCAGTGCTAAAGCCCAACGCACCAGTTTAGCAGACTTAGACATAGATTCAGTCAGATAAGTTAAAGGATTGTGATCGGTAAAGATGTGAACTTTAGATCCAATTATTATCTCTTTCAACTTATTTAGAGCCCAAACAATAGCATAGGCTTCTTTCTCTACAGTTGCCCATCTCTTCTGAGTGTCAGTCAATTTCTGACTTATAAATGATACAGGGCGTTCTATTCCCTTATCATCCATCTGTGTTAAAACAGCTCCTACTGCAAAATCACTACTATCACAGTACAAATTAAAAGGTTTTCCAACATCAAAAACATATAAAACAACTTTAGAGCGTACAGCATCTTTAAGTAAATTAAATGCCTGTTGATGTCTATCAGTCCAATCAATCTTATCTGGAACATGTTTGCTTGTCAAATCAGATAGAGGCTTCGCAATCTGTGCAAAATCTTTGATAAACTGTCTATAGTAACCAAAAAATCCCAGCAATTGCTTAATTTGTTTCTTCGTTTCTGGGGTTTTCAAATTAATTAAACTTTCAATTCTATCTGGATTCATTTGAATCGTTCCAGAACCAACCACATGACCGATGAACTTTACCTCACTCTTACCAAAGATACATTTCTTTAAGTTCAGAGTAATGTTATGCAGTCTCATTTGCATTAAATATGCATCTAAATGCTGTAAATGAATCTTCCAGTCATCTGAATGCACAGCAATGTCATCTACATAGGGCTCAGCAAATTCATTTATAGGCTGTAAAACCATGTTAATTGCTTTAACAAATGTTCTTCCTGAGTTGATCATTCCGAAAGGAACACGAGTAAACTCGTACAGTCCATTGTGAGTAACAAAAGCAGTTTTCCATTGATCAGTTTGCTTAACAGGACAAGTCCAGTAAGCACTTCGACAATCAAAAATCGAGATCACATTTGATTTTCCAACTTTGTGCAAAACATCTTTTACAATCGGCATCGGATATTTACAATCCACAGTGAACGAGTTAATGTATCTGTAGTCGCAGGCAAGTCTCAGAGAACCGTCTTTCTTTTTAACAATTACCAGCGGACTTGCCATTCTGCTCGAAGATGGTTTTATAATGTTGGCTTGAAGCATTTCTTTAATTTGTCGTTCAACTTCTGCTCGATAGATGAGTGGAATTCGGTAAGCCATAAATTCTTTTTCACGAAATTCCGGTTTCAGTTCAATTTCATGCTCAACCAATGTACATAGTCCAGGCTTTTCAGAAAATCGATCAGAATATCTGTTCAGTACTTCCAGCAATTGTTTTTGTTGAGATAATGTTAAATGACTAATCTGTTCAGGATCAAGATTCAGTGAATTCTTTTCATCTTGCAAGTCATTCTTCGTCAACAACTCAACCACTGAACCAAAGTCTTCATCTTCTTCAACGATTAATCCACAACTCATTGCTCTTGTAATGTACTTTCTGATTTTATTTGCGTGAATTATCTTTCGACAATCGTCACCCATATCAATCAAATAAGAGTACTTGGACCTTCGTTGTATGACAGTACATGGACCATGCCATCGTGAAATCAGTTTATTTGTTGACGTCGGATACAACACAATAACTTTTTCACCCGGTTCAAATTCTTTATGTTTCGCTCTTTTGTTGTATTGATTCGTATACTGTAATTGCTTCTCTCGTGTATATGATTCTGCAAACAGTAATGCTTTTTCCATATTTGCTTTCATGTCTTTCAAGTACTTTTCTGGTTGGATTCCAATATGAGGTGGTAAATTAATTTCTCTTGTCCAACTTTCTTTTAGAATTGCCAGTGGTCCACGCGGAATCTTTCCATACACCAACATATAAGGAGCAATTCCAGTAGTTGCATTCGGTACTTCTCGTAATGCCCACACTGTAAACGGAATTACTTTATGCCATTGCCTTGGATTGTCAACAATTACATGATGGATCATTTTCTTGAATGTTTGATTCCATCTTTCTACTAATCCAGCTGCCTCTGGATGACCTGGCGTATCAAATCTTGGACTACACCCCATTAAATTCAGAAATTCTCTTGTCAGACTCGCAGTAAAATTTGTTCCTTGGTCACTTGTGATCACTGAAGGTACACCAACGTTCATGAACAACTCCATCAAAGCATCACACACAGCTTTCGCAGTTAATGATTTCAACAGAAACACTGTAGGCCATCTTGTGCAAGAATCGACAATACATAAACAGTACTTGTGACCTGCAGCAGATGCTGGCTCGATTGGTCCTACACAATCCACCGTAATTCTTCTAAACGCCACATCTTCTCTTGGAATTGGAGTGATAGGAACCCTGTCCATCACCAAACTTCTTGCCTTTAACTGACATTTCTCACATGATTTGCAAAATTTCACTATATCTCTTCTCATCTTTGGCCACGTAAAAGACAACTTTATTCGTTCTCTAGTTTTCTCTTCTCCAAGATGTCCTCCAAATACTGATTCGTGAGCCAACTCCATCACTTTCATTCGTCGCTCTTTTGGTAACACCAATTGATATATCGTTTGCTCTAATATTCGATATCTCTTGTACAGTAAGCCATTTACCACGCAGAATTCAGATTCTTTATCTGGCGCTAAATTCCACCATGCTTTCAATGATTCATCTTGTCTCTGCTGTTCTTCGAATTTCCTTTGCGTCTGCAATCTGCATCTGTTGTTCTTCATCTTTCTCATTTTCTTGAAACAAATCTGCTATCTCCACATCACATTCATTATCCTCTTTCGTTTCATTTAGATTACCATTCTTGCATGCAGCCATCTCTTGTTCACTCATTTCTGCTGTTATACCGTCTTGTATTAAACTTTGTTGATCATCACTTTCGTTTTCCTCTTCACTTGAACTTTCAGTTTCACTTTCCTCTTCGACATCTACCACTTTCTTTCGCTGACTCTGCAATCTCGTCGTTACATTCGCTTGCACATCTCCTTGTATCATTTTCACTTGTGGCACGGCTTTAAGTTCTGCAATGATTTCTGGATGCAACAAGAATCTTTCTGTGCTTCCCATTTTTGCAATACTAGCACACATCAATGTCACATAAGGTGTAAGTGAACATTTGACTTTATGCGGAATTACCTCTTCTTCCACATCGTTACAACACAGCCTTACATCAACTTTCACCAACTTTGCAGGAATGGCATCTCCTGCCACGCATTGTAAGTTCACTTTTCCAATCTGCTCCACCTTCATGCCTTCCAGTAATTCTTCACTAATCACCGGAACCTCTGCTCCAGAATCAATCAGTGCTTTTACTTTTATTGGTTCTTTTCCTGCTGTTCCACGAATTTCTACCTCGACGTACTGCAATACCACTTTCTTCAATGTTGTACTTTCATCTCTTCCAGCCATTTCTTTCTGCATTCCATTGTGCAATAGAATTTCTTTCTGAATATCAGGTGAAAGGTGACATTTCATCACTGACTTTACTTCAGTTTCATTGTTCTGATGTTCTGTGGCTTGACTTTCAGAATTATCAACCACTTGAATTCGATTCACCCTCGAATGTTCTTGTTTTCCATAATTTGAGGTTGTAACAGGAACTGGACAGAATTTCATCAAATGCCTGTCTGATCCACAGTTATGACAACGTTTCACCACTGCACCTCGTTGTTCGATGCTTTCTTTTCTCTTATATGGAGTAAACGATGCATTGCCTTCTCTCGCGACAAACCTTGGTGGTGATTTGTTATATACCTGACGTTGTCTGGTCATCATCGACTCTCTATTCTCATGAACAACCGGAGAATTTGGTTTCACTTCTGCACCTCTGAACTGATTTCCTGTTTCTTGATTGCTCTTCCAATGAAAACCAAAATTTGGAGTGAACTGTTGATTTCTTTTTACATTGGGTACAAAATCAAAACTTGTCTTATTCGGAATTGCCAAACCAATTCGATTATTAACATGAATGTCCGCTAGGTCTGCCACAACACTAGCTTCGTAACAATCAGTTCCTTCCTTCGACAACACAAACTGTAGTGGACCTGGTGGTAGTGATTCTTTCAACTTATCCGCCACTAACAAATCAAACAGCTTCTCAAAATTCTTATCCACTTTGCGACTTTTCACATAATAGTTCAGCAAGTTCTTCAGCCTAGCTGTAAACATTGTATACGTTTCTTCAGCTGTCTTCTTCGCATCAATAAACTTCGATCTGTACTCTCTCGGTGTCAACTTGAATTCTTTTAACAAGTGCTGTTTCACGACTTGATAATCGTCTAAATCATCGAATGACAATCTGTTTAGAACAGTTCTAGCTTTCGGAGTCATCAATGGCAATAGTAACTTCACCCAGAATTGTTCTTGCACGTTGAAACTACGAAACGCATTCTCAACCGTTTCGAAATATAATGGCACCTCCATCATATCGTTTGGCATTTTAGGTAACACGTGTTTCATGGCATCACCAATTTTCTTTATTTTCGAAACCATCGTTTCACTTTCTTCCTGTTTCCTTTTCTGTTCTTCTCGTTCTTCTTCTCTTCTTTGCTCTTGAGCTTCTCTATTTCGCTTCTCCTCTTTGAGTTGTGCTTCTTTTAATGCTATTTTTTGTTGTTCCAACTTTAAACGTTCTTGTCTTTCCTCTTCCGCCTTCTCCATGCTTTCTTTCTGTAATTTCAGTTCTTCTTGTCTAACCTGTTCTGCTCGCTCCAACTCTGAAATTCGCACTTTTTCCTTTTCTTCTTCACGTAGTCTCTTCTCTTCAATCTGTTGCTGACGTATCTCTTCGTCACTTTTCCGCGCCTTTTCAAATTCAATCATCTGCTCTAATCTTCTCCTTTCAGCATCTTCTCTATCTTTTCTCAATTGCTCTAATTGAATTTCAAATTGCTGCCTTTGCAATTCTTCTTTCTCTCTTTGAAGACGTAATTCTTCCTGTCGTGCATTTTCTGCTTTCTCTTCTTTTTCTCTCTGAAGACGTTCTGCCTTCTCTTCCTTTTCTCTCTGAAGACGTTCTGCCTTCTCTTCCTTTTCTCTCTGAAGACGTAATTCTTCCTGTCGCATTTCTTTCTCTTCTTGTCTCCGTTTCTCCTCTTTCTCTTTCTCTTCTTGTCTTCGTATCTCCTCTCTTTCTTTCTCTTCTTGTCTTCGTTTCTCCTCTCTTTCTTCTTTCATCATCATCCACTGCATCATCATCTCCATAGACATAAGTCCAGGCGGTTTTTCAATAACCTTTTCCACAACACCGCCGACAGCACCTTCTTCTTCTGCTTCTTCCTTAAGCCAGACTTCAGCTAGCGCTTCTAACATGTCCTCACGTGACATATCTTTCAGTTTCTCTTCTTCAAAACCAGCCTTCAACAAGCGCTGTTTTAATCTTTCAGAAGACATCTTCTTCAGTTCTGCTTGTTTTTTGACACTTAATTTCTCCATCTTACTTCTTTACTTCAGTGCTGTCCTTTCTGGAAAACACCAGTTTTCTTTTGTGTTTGAAGTATTGGGAATTGTTCTTTGTTTGATAACAACCAACTTTTATACCTTTGTCGTTGAGGCTTTCGTTGTCGTAGATTTACCAATGATTTGAATGCGTATTCACCAGTCGACGTTGTTTCGAATTTCGAATCCCAGACGTTGTTTCGAATCCCAGACGTTGTTTCGAATCCCAGACGTTGTTTCGAATCCCAGACGTTGTTTCGAATCCCAGACGTTGTTTCGAATTCCACCGCTGCTGCCACCAAATATGTCACCAACTCTTTTCTTTCTTAGTTGTGACCTACCTCAAGAACTTTCCTTATCTCTACATATAAATTGCTCAACGTCTTCTAACTGTTTAAGAATTAAATTGACACAGTTCTTTGAATGTTTCTCCTTTCTTCAAACACAGTTATTTCAAACGTACACTTAATATCAAAGTTCTTATCAATTACCACTCAACGGTAACTTCTAACATACAGCTCTCTACTGCATTAAACCAACTACTACACTGTATTGTTCAAATTCACTGTCATCAGCAGTTTCTAAGTTTGGCGCGCTAACTGCACGTGTAGAGAATCTATCGTCAGCCAAAGTTTAGGCTACTTTAGGCCAAGCGCCCACGAGCCGACAGCGCAACTAAGGCCTAAGACTAAAACGCTTAACAATCGATACACATTATATATATATATATATATCAACCTAAGGAACACCTGTGCTCATTATATATGCAAAACATTAGTTCACACTTATCTTCCTCTGTCTTACGTACTGATCTTCTGGATATTGACCTGGTTACATCTTGGTTTTGGTGTGTCGTCAAACACCGGCGCAATAGAAGTTATTAATTACAATTACATATGTATTTATATATAACATATAATGTAAAGTAGCATTCTAGAAACTTCTGTGTTAAAATTATTTTCTACAAGTAACCAGGCTAGTCTACAGAATATTTGAGAGTTTGCAATTAATTTTGCACATTAACAAGGATGAGACTTAATTACTGTGATTCATCAACAAAACTTCACCAATAATGCTACTTTTCTTTATAATACATACATGTTTTGTAATTATTTTCAACTAGCCTTACACTTGAGCAGTATTAAATAAAGCCTTAGAGTGCCTCCACGGTCCACCTTACATCCTATCTCACTCCTTGTTATGTTTGAACACACAAATAGAAACTTAAACGTTTTATAGAACTTACCTTGTTGATTTTTCTGTTAGTTTGAGTTTGTTTTCTTTAGATCTGTTGCGAGCACCCCTTCAAGACGCTCGACAGTGAGTATGCAGTAGAAGACCATCCAGATTTCTGATGAAAACTTTCATTCTAACTTCAGATTTAGAGGATGTCGTAATCTTTGCATAGACGTTATGTCTAGAAATAGTCTTCTCTTTGAATTTTTTAGCCAGGAAAAGTTCAATTACATTCGTTACAGTACTTCCGAAACTAATTTAAAAAACACTAAAGTGCCTTCCACTGATAACCTCTTAAAAGTCTTTAAATTTTCAGAATCTGCATTAAATCTTCAAAAGTAATATTTATATGAAACTACAAGTAACCAGTACCATTTTGTTCTTTTATTGAGCAGTAGTCATGAAAAATGACAGTTAAAAAACGAATATATTGAGTTTGTGAAGTTTAACATTGACTGTAAGTCAATTTTTTAGCATCAGATACACTCAATTCCTTGTTTAGCCCATCAGGGAGTTTGTTCAGCTATTTGATGCTATTTTGTAACATGCACTACAGCTTAATAAAAGATCCATGAATCTCAAGGTCATGCACTCTTTTGAGTACGGTACTAGATAGGTGTGAAATACATGATAGAGGTGTATAATACCTGACAGAGTTGTATAGTACTTGATAGAGCTGTGTATAAGACCTAATAGAGTTGTGTAATGCCTGATTGATAAATACTTACTGGAGGGTGATAGGTGATACCTGGTAGAGATGTGATACATGTTAAATGTTTCTGTAATGTCTGATAGAGGTATGGTACCTGATAGAGTTGTGTCATGCCTGATGGATGTTTTTGTTGCCTGATAGAAGTTTTTAGCACATGATACAGGTGTATAATACCTGATTGAGGTGTGTAATTAATGAGTGATTGCCTTGCCTACGTAAACTTCAGGTTCGTGTATTTAAATTATTTTAATTTGTTTTATAATCTTTATGTATTTATGTGATTAGCTTTCACAGCAGAGTACTGTCCACGAGGATGCCTTGAAGTTGAGTTGGGAGGCAGATAAACCTCTCTCTGAACGACTGAAGGTCTCCAGGAATGAATTCCTGGACTTTATACCAGCTCAGCTGCTCAGAAAAGTATGTTCCTACTGGTGGTGTTACCAAGTAAAATTAAATGATTTACGTTATGAATATATTCTGTCTGCATCAATTGGTTTTAAATTTAACTTTCTTGTAAATAGTTGTTATTGTCAGCATCATATTGGTTGAAGCACATTACCTATTCTAAACATGAGGAAGGAGACCTGCATTTATGAATTTGTTACTAAGTAGACTTCAGTTTGAAATATGTGTGTTAGAGGTGTGTCTGGGATGAGTTACAACCAAACAGCTCAATAATAAAAATCGGCTGTCGCCATGTAACGGATGTTTTTTTTATTTGTATATGTTGCTTTCATATCTTTATTACAGAGAACCTTTAATGAACATTTATTCTTAACTGACCAGGCCTTAATTCACAAATTATTGTAAATTTTGCTTTACTATCGATTTTCTTGTTTATTTTTGCTGACAATCTCTTGAGGTTTATGTGATGACTTTGCAGTACATTGCTTATGCGAGAAAATATGTCCATCCAAAAATTGGAAAGGAAGCTCTTAAATGAATAGGCCTATCGTTTTTTAGGCTACTATAGCATAGGCCCACTGAACTACCAATAATCGACGTTATGGTATCAATAGTCATTGTCAACGCTAAATGGTTATCCCGTAGTTTAGGTTGGTAAATTAGTTTAACGTTAGTTTAACGTTTAGCGTTCCATTAGTTTACTGTTACAGTAGACCTACGTGAAGCAAAAACACGTTATCGACACCGGTAAGTAAGCAGGCTACCAATGTCCGTGATAATTGTCATCAATCCAGCTTCCATTTAGCCTACGAGAAAAATTTCAGCAATCAAACTTCTGTTTAACCAAGCATTTTTTCATCAATCCTGCTTCGCTTTAGGCAAGAATTATTTTCGTTAGTCCCACTTCTATTGAAGCAAAAACACGTTATCGATTCAGCTTTTATTGAAGTGAAGACTTAGTTTAATCAATCCAGCTTCTTTTTAACGGAAACAATTATTTCCATCAATCCAATTTCTATTTAAACAAAGACTTAGTTTCATCAATCCAACTTCCATTTAGGCTAACAATTATTTTAATCGATCAAGCTTCCATCTGAAATTGACAATATAAAATAATTTACCAGCCTAAACTACGGTATTTTCAGCTAAATTACCATAGACTGCAGATAGAGCTTACAGCCTACAACGGAAACAGGATACATTGCATGCACAATTATAAACTGTCGCGGTTTCTTTACATTGAATCGATCCATTTTTCCATATGAATTTGATAATTTGACCTTTCATAGAAACAAAATTGATGACGTGACTGACGTCCCCAAATTATGAAACCAAACATAGGTCTATGCAAGTAAGGTAGTGTGGACACACTGTGGAGGACTCTATCAGCATTGCCACCATTACGATGTTAAGTAGGTCTATGCATGAATAGCCTAGACGGTAGACGGCCAAATGCTTTCATGTTAACATATATTTAATTGCAGGACCAAAAAGTGGTGGTGACTATCACCACCACTTTTAAAAGTGGTAGTGACCGGACACCACCGTCACAATAGAAAGTTATGCCTATGTGAGATTGTAGAATATATCTCACAGGGCCACACTGAAGGAGACTATTTATATATTGCCAAAACACAAGCCCAGATAAGTAAATGTACATGTAGATCTTCTAAAATTGTCAGCGCCACACAAAAGCCACGTCAGGAAGACCAGCTTCAGCACACATACTATATCCAATCAAATTCGCAATAACCAGGCTGCTCAGTTCGTTTCGGTGCCGGGTCATAATCCGGGATGGTCAAGCCAAGATGTTAAGTAAAAGCATTTAATTGAATGTTGAAATAAATCACTAAACTATTTATCGGAAGCCATTACAGCTTCTTTAACCACCACCCAAGTAATACCATGCAATACTTCCCCAATACCATTCACTTATTTTTTGCATTCTACCCATTTCCGAGGTAAACTGTTCATGTGTCACTTGCGATACGTGTCATTCTTGTAAACAGCAAGCATAGTTGCTTGACTGCTTTCATTTTGCCCTTGTAAGGCACAAAGATCTTACATTCTAGAGCCATACAGTTTTAACATGACTAGTTTCTGGTGGTATGTTGTAATAGAAGAAAGGCAGCCATGGATATGGTGCTAGCGACTTGATTCTAGGTTTTTGCTGTCAGCATATAAGGGCGACTCCCCCCATCATCTTCCTACCAACAGTGTACTCATTAAGCCGAGTTGATTAGGGGTGCAGATGGAGGAAAAATCTCGAACAAAATTTCTGCCCTGGTTGGAATTTGAACCCCGACCTCTCGGTTGACAATTACACTATTGCACAAGAAGATGAAAAGCTCAGGCATTGGTGATAGACGCAAATTGCCTTCCCTGCCAGAAGAAATTCAATACATATAGAGGTCTCAACCACAGAAAGCATTTCACAGATAACTGCATTCCAAAAGAGTAAAAAAACGCAACTGAAGTTCAATATATTTAATTATAATCCACTGATAAATGTAACTGGTCTTCTTTGCACAAGGTCTAATGGAATCAGAATATGTTCTAGCCAAAGAGAAAATGCTTTAACAGAAAACTTCATTAGCCATTGATATTTTTCATTAGTTTGATGTGTCCATTTACAGACTTAACATACAATGTCATACATGTAGGCCTACTAAAAATGTAAGAAAATGAAAATTGTGTTAGTTATCATGCTGCTGATGACTACTGCATTCTAAATTTTTCAGAGACAAATGTTACAAGTTAATTCAGAAAGGTTCCCAGAAGCCACCATAAAAACAGACATACACACAGAAACTACATCCCCTCTGACTTTCAAAAAGCACTGCCAATGATGCTTTAAACGTATGCTAAAAACATTCCATAGCAAAATCTAAGCAATTATTGTCAATCATTAATTTTCAGGTCAGTGCACAAGACAATAATGCACCAAAAACTTGTAAAAATTGTCCAATAACACAAAAAAATGTCAGAAAAACACATTACAATTTCTATTACAAATACTGACAAATTAATAGAAAAGGTTGAATCTACAACTGCACTGCAATGTTTACATTGGAACGCAGAATCAAGCAACTGCAACAACTTCAATAAAGTTTTATAGTCATAGAGCAGCACCTTTTAAGAACTTCACACAGTCATATTACATAGGGGAATAATTAAAACTGAATTCAATTATCATTTTGCAAATAACAAAAACAAGTAATCATTTTCAACACCGAATATCAACTTTGTCATTACCATTTAACAGGCCTAACACTTACTTACACATTGTTAATTCAAAAGTACTTTGGCAGTGCGAAGAATAGTTGTGGAATTTGACCTCGCGTCACATTAGAACCATTGCGGTCTCTGCCCAAAGTCGTGGCAAAAGTAAAACATACACCTTGTTCACGGCAAATAGGCTTGTAAGTATTACAAGCAAACAGTTTTCTAGCACCCTTAGAATCTGCAACGATAGTGTGTGCAATGCCAGGCTGCAACAGAAAAGGTTGAGTAAGGGCAACTTTCTCAGGATTAGGCTGGCCAGAAAATTTGACAAATTGCACAGTTTTGGAACACGACACTTTTCCTGAAAAAATTTCCACATCAACAAAATAACCAGAGCTTCTCTGTTCGGATTCAGGAAAAATACCAAGACCAGTTAGAATAATGGGTCGGTCGGTTTGGACATTAATTGCATCGCAACCTGGGGACCAGAGCAGCTGCTGCCCCCCGTTGTCATGATTTTCACCTCGCCGATCCACATAGAATTCGGCACTGCGGTTTCCGGACTGCCCTACTCTATCATAGCACCTGAACCTCAGTGTATCAGATTTCTGCTTATCAGTAATGTACCGTACTATGTCTGCCTTTTCCTCCTCAGCTAATATACTACAGTTTGATGCAAGATGACTGAAGGAGTAAAGATCAAGGACTGGAAAGCCTATTTCATATATCAAGTCTCCGACAACTTCTCGAAGCTGCTGGTCAGTGGGTTTATCAGAATTAAAATTTACATTTCTCAGCTGTTCTTCGGACCAACTATTTAATGCCCAACAAATCAATGCACCATAAAGCTTATCTTCAGAAGCAGCCAACACGTCCAACTTGAGAATGCGCTCAAGGGAGGCACGTGAACAAGAAATTATATTTTCTGGTTTCAGAATCTCCTCTGAAGTTGATGATGAAGCCTGCTCAAGGTATTGCATACACTTCTCCTGTAGATTCGTCTGGTTGAAGACATAGCTGTGTTCAAGAGTAGCAAAGAAATTTCCAGGATGCAAACGACTAGCAATTGCGTCTGAGCATTTATCCACCAGCTGTCGAATACTGTACTTTTGAGCACAATATAGAAGCTCCAAGGCAGTTTCTTCGGCCACCTCAACTTCATCCAGATAAATGAACCTGAAAGTAATGTTTGATTTCCTGTAACATTATGCTTACAACAATAGATGCATAGCAGATGATGACTGGTTGAGAACCAATGATGTTGATGATATCACAAACAGTTTATTCAAAAACGATGACATTTGGAATAGTTCACATCTTTTTAACAATGCAATATCATAATAAATAGTGTTCCCCGCCTGGTTTAGCTGGGCTTTAGATTGGCACTACTTGAAGAGGGCATTCAAAACCTGGTAACTCGTAGTTCTGTTGATAAAAGTTACCTGAAACTGGATTTTGTGTGTTGCACTTAGGATTTAGACTTTTAGTAATACAATCCTTATATATATACTTCTAAGATATATATATATATCTTAGAAGCAGACAATTAATACATATGAATGTATTATTAATTTTCGTTTATTTATGTCTGCTTATTAGTAGATAAAAGCGCCTCTGAGGTTCATTTAGTTACATAATCCTGTGCTTTACAAATCAAAAAAATTATAATATATATCCACATTATCCAGTCTGTCACATCAACTTGGAGATGTTAAACGTGATGCAGTGTTGCAAAACGATTAAATCTCATAATATAATGCTGACCTAATGACTTCTATATAACAATGTTAACATTAGACCAAAAGACATCAATTGATGGTAGTCTCAACTGAAATCACAGTGAAAAATCATAATCCACTGGAAGAGTCGACGTCCGATAGATGAAAGAAATCAGAAGCCAGGCTATGGTGTGTACGCAAGATGACTTTTAACTTTTAAGTTTATAACCTGAAAGGCATAAAAGAATTGACCAACAAACTGAACTGGGAAGCAAATCCCACAGCTTTGAATGGATTCTATGCTCGAATCATTAATAACATAATTCAAAATCAAGCAAGTACTCTAATTTAAGTAAATAAGTAAGTAGTAAACCTCAGCATCTGTAGAAAGACATTAGGTTCTGCATCTGTTATCTGTATTGAAGCTCCCACATTTGTCTCTGTCATTCCACTTGCAAACATCATCTCAAAGACTTCACTGCGAGACATAAGGATAAGTTTATGTGCACGGATGGAAGTTGTTTTGTTATCGATTGTTTTGAATTCAAAACTTGTGTCAGTCGCAATATCATTCTCGAACATGTACCAGAGCGATTGTGAAGCTGTCTTTCCGCCTTGCCAGCCGTGTCCAACAATGGCTTTGTCGTCCGCCATTAATCCTAAACATATCAAGAGCCACAGTTGAAGCAACATTTAAGTAATTACAGATTCAAGCTTACTTAACCGTCACTGTCTTCTTGGTGGGCTCAAATATTCTTTTTCTTATCTTTTCTTAATACATATATATTCTTAATGTCTTAAAATTTTTCACAAAATAAACATAAACAGGTATTAAGCAAATATACGGACATAAAAACGGCCATTTGGGCATTAACGGAAACACTGCTTACAATCCCTACAAATTTCAGTGTTACTAGTTTATATTATATGCAGTTAAGTAATCTATGTAGGCTTTACACTAAAAACAGTGTAAATAAAAAGCCTCTTTGGTTTAAAGTCATTTGTCCTGTTGGGTTGGAAGAACTTTTGCTCCTATTTTAAGGGAGTTTTGAAATGTCAATCTTAAATATAATTATGTACATATGTCATACAAACTAAGAGTAAAGCATTCCAGAAAGGATAAGCACGTATCAGATATGAAGAAAGGTCAATGAGTCAATTCACTGAAGACTGTTGCATGAAACTTCAGACTATTTGTTTAGTATGTTTGTCTAATTACGACACTAAGGCTCAGAGGGGTCTTGCCCCAAAATATCTGGTTGGCGTAATACTTCGGCCTCATTCAGCTTCCTCCCACCGTCCACTTCGTTCTAGCAATAGACTTGACCTCTTGGTTCCCCGTAGTAGAACTGCTATGGTTCAGTCTCGTTCCTTTGCTTCAATTGGGCCCTCTCTTTGGGATGCTCTTTCTCCTTCTATTCGCTCTAAAATTCTTTCTGCAGTCTCTCTTCTTCCTTCGTTTTCTCAAAACCTGTTTGTTTTCGCGGGGCTTAGCACACTGGGAGCGCTTCTGAACGGTTCACCCTATGAGAGGCGCTTTGTAAATGCTTAAATACGATACGATACGATAATGAGGGTCGGTTAGGGTTATGTTTGCCATGTTTTCTGGACGTTAGGCGTCGTTGCTACGCGTCGTCAGGCTCAGTTAGCGTCAGGGTTAGGGTTATGTTGGCCATGTTTTGTAATGACGACATAAACCCTAACCCTGAACATAACCGAGGGTTAAGCGATGACATTGGTTGACCAGGAATATCGACCAAGATTGTTTCAAAGCAGAAGGCAATTTAACCGCAGTTTCAATCGGGCAACATCCAACAAGAAATTCGAGTAGGAAGCAGATACATACCAACTCTATATTGTGTTATTTAACAATGAACCTTCGCTAATCTAATTTACCAATTTACCAACATTAACGTTTAAAAAAATTAATATTAACGAATACTATTAATCCATGCGTTTTTAGCGAGTATCGAGATCTAACTTCCGGTTTCTCGGCCAGCCAACAGTGTTGACACTCAGCTTTTTGAAATAACCCTAGATTTGCTTATGAAAAAAACCCAGAAAAACCCAGACTATATAGAGCTCCAATATTAGGTATAAAATCTAGAAAATGAGATAGTAAGTATGCTACTAGCAGGGCTGCAGCCATATTCCAAGCATAAATCTAGCATAAATCTCAAAGATCGACTTAACCAATAAAGATCAATTTTTTAATCTGAAATATAATATAAACCTTTGTCTTTTAAAGAAAATAGAAACATTAACAAATGTCCATCAAAAGAGTTGAATACAAATTATTATACAAAATGAAATGTTAGTTGTGACTAGTTATTAAAAATTATCACCAAAAAATTGAATACAATATGAAATGTTAGTTGTGACTAGTAATTAGAAATCACAAAGTCTTGTAAAAGTTGTCAGTTAGTCGGCTTCCATGTCGACAACTTCTGCTTCGTCGAGATCACATCCATGAATTGACAACGTTACAACGTCATCGCTCATTTTCATATAAGCTTAATTTTAATTATTTTCGATTTTATTTTCGACTAAAAAAGCTGCTTATCTGCTTAAGTCTAAAACTTGAAACAACAATAAATCAATAATAACTTTTACTTCTATTTTCGAAAACCCAAACACATCGCACAAACACTTAGTATTCAAGATGACAGCCAATCAGCATATAGCTGGAGTCTGCAGGACATAGACTATAATAGATCTGTAAGCGCATAAGAAGTCATTGTGTAAATTGACGTCATTGCTATATTTTAAATATTAAAACAAGAATTTTATGTTGTGGACTAAAAATTATATAGCGCTTACATTTTTACCTAAAATCACATAAATATAATGTATTATGCATGAAAAATGCCAATGGTCAGAAAAATACCCAGATTTATGCATATTTTGACAAAAAATACCCAGAAACCCAGACAGAGGCCAAAAAACCCAGATCTAGTGAAAAAAAACCAACATCGATATCTATATTTAGACTGGATTGCGCTTAGTCTATGCTCGCTGCACGAAGCGGCGCGGTTGGCATTAATTTATCGCCGATCCAAGGGCAGTAGAGCAATATGGACTGATATCCGTCTCGTTATTGGCTGTATATAGGTCATTCTAAAAATAGACTAACACAGTAGAGGCACATATATTATATTAGTAGAGTAGGCTGACCAGATATTATAAACTAAAAACCGGGACACTTCAATCACAAAATAAATGTGTGATGTTGTCAATAATTAATATAATATAACTTGCACAAATATCTATTTTATGCTTATTATATTGGTATAGGCCTAAGACTATAAGTTTTATAGTCTTATAGTAGGCCTATATTAGGCTAAGACTATTATAAGACTAAGTGAAAGGTTTTATTAAAATCATGCTTTACAATTTTAAATTAAATTCTAAATTTCTCAAATCAGTTACTCAAATTTGGCATCTGAATGTATGCTTCTTAAAAGTTTTTTTGTCTGCTAACATTCCATCATAACAAATCTTGCTTTTAAATTAAAATTTAATTATTCTAAATAAAAGAATATTATTTATCAAATCAGTCACTCATATTTGGCGCTTGAATGTATGCTTCTTAAAAGTTTTTTGTCTGCTAATATTCTGTCATAAAATTCAACACATGTTTCTTCCAAATTCACTTTCACTATCATAACAGCTTCAAGAGATTCTTCTGATAATCGACTTTTTTGATCTGACCAAGAGTTCATGAGTGAGAAAACTCGCTCAACTGGAGCATTAGTTCCAGGAATTGCTAACAAGAATTGTAGAATCATTTTCAAATTTGGAATAATTATCTCTCTTTCTTGTAGATCATTGAAAATCTGCACCCATCTGCTATCCACCGCAACATTGTTTTCATTCCATTATTCCACTTTTTCTCGACTAACAAAATTACAAACGAATGTCATTTCATCAAACAGTGCATCAATGTCATACCCAGCTCGCTTACAAAGTTTCAAAGTTTGGATTTAGATTTTAAATTAAAAATTATTATTTATGAAAATGTGTTTTATCAGAATATTATCACTACGACAATATGACGTTTAGAACCGGAAGAGGTATTATGCATGGTAATAAATAAAAGTGAGATAAAAATGAATTTACTCGCCAGATGCCAGTAGTAAAATCAAGGAGACGTTGATAAAGTAAGTAAGTATATCCTTTATTTGATGATGATCACATGACAAACGCACATGAAATACATCATATATAAAATCGGAAAGTCAGGTCAGTTTTCAAAAACCGGGACATATTTGGAGTTTGGCCTACCTTTCCCGGCAGCCGGGACAGCCAGCAGAAAACCGGGACTGTCCCGGGAAAACCGGGACGTCTGGTCAGCCTATAGTAGAGGCACATAATATTATAGTAAATTATAATCAACTATATGTGGTAGAGGCACATAATAGTATATTATAGACATATGCGAAGCTCAACCCTCTTAACGTGCAAATATCTGTAATCAATGGTAACACGTCCTGCCACTTACCGACGCTGGGGTTAGAACAGGGGTGGGCAAACTACGGCCCGCGGGCCAGATCCGGCCCGCCAAAGCTTTTTATCCGGCCCGCCAACGCATTTTATCTGGTCCAAACAATTCTCCAGAGAAGTAAAAAGTCATAAAATTCAGATCGCAAGAAGAATTCCTCATGCTGCTTTCTTATTTGCTATTCCGGTTTGTATTATTCGCACCCACTTACATCTGTGAACAAACATTTTCAACTTTGAAGATAAACAAATCCAAGTAAAAATCTCAGTTAGCCTATCTAAATTTTAACTCCATAATACGAATGTGAACTTAATCTCTCGAAGCCGTTATTATCGGCTTCTCCAGCTCTGAGTGGTTTCTTGCTATTTCTCATGATGCCCTATAGTGGCTCTTGCTTTCGTTACTAGTCGAATTGACCACTGTTCATCGACTCTCCTTGGCCTCACCTTGGAGTTCTGGAGCGACTAGATCGGGTTCTGTGCTCGGCTGCTCGGCTCATTGTGCGAATTCCCAAATTCGGCTCCGTCTTTGCCTACATGCGCGATGTGTTGCACTGTCTTGCTGCCTGTGGCCCAACGGATCTAATACCGGATTCCTGCTTTGGTTTCACGCTGAACCCTCGGCTGTGCTCTATCTTACCTCCAGAAGTGATCTCTGCCGCCTAGTGGCCGACGTTGTAGCAGGCCCTCCATCTGGAATAACCTTCGGCGGATGCGAGCTTAAAGTGACGTCACCAATGAACGCTTCGGCGGAGGCGAACTTAAAGTGACGCAATGGCGATCACGGAATTGTGGGTAAAGATCTGGCAGAAAGCCGCCGCCTCGTTCGCTTTCGCGTAGAATGTTCGTTAATCCCTTAATTTATTCAGCAATCTCTTGTTAAAAATATATGAAATTGCAAGCTTTTATTAAGTAAGTAAGTCCTACTGTTCAGCAGCAACAAGTTTAACAAGTCATTTTTAACAGATACATAATTATGCTGTGACTTGTTATGCTTCGTAATGCTGTACTGCTGGATTGGGCCATGAACTGCATGAGGTGCTTCCTACGGGCAAAGCAGCCTCCTTAGCTCCTACCACCTTAGTACGCCGACTGGCCCATAACAGCAAAAACCCCCCGGCAGATGGCATGATGAGGAAAACTTTCATCATCAGGATGATTCATAGGATTTAAGATAATATGTGGGATTAGAGAATATTGAACGGTCTTGATGCTGTGTTTATTCCTATATCTATGCATCAACATGCGGATATCAATATTATTGGTCAATTTAAGAATATTCTTATCTTATTTTTGTTTTGTTGTTAAATACCCGCTGTTGTATATTGAGGATCCATCGAGTTCATAGGCCTAGATATTAAATTTGCTTACTTCTGGTCATAATTATTAGCATAGCCAATGCATTGTTTGGTTCTTCCAATTCTCTCTCTTTCATCATGTTGTTCTGTCTGTAATTGTGTCAACGACACTTTCATAGTTATTCCTTGCGTTTTTACATTGTCTATCAATGGTTGGTTCATTCATTTCATATTTTTATATAGCGCCCCAGTGGCGGATTTAGCTATAGGCCCGGGGGCGGTTCGCCCCCCCGCGCCCCACTTGGTTGTATAATGGCGCCCCTCAAGACCAAACCCGTCATGGTGGACAAAAGGGGCGAAAAAATTAAATTTTAAAAGAAATTTATCATCTGCGCCCTTACTCTTTTAATGTCTTAATGACGGCTTAATCGTATGAAAGACGACAAAATAATGTCACTCGATGTACTGTTTACAGCAAGATACAGTATACCCCGGTATCGAGTTTCCATTCTGAGATGAATTGCCTCTGCAGCCGGAGGGACTGCAGGATGACCCTTGCAGCCGGAGAGGCTGAAGGGTGACCCTTGCAGCCGGAGGGACTGCATGGTGACCCTTGCAGCCGGAGAGGCTGAAGGAGTCAGTTCTCTCCCACTGTCTCTGAAAGCCCACAGACCGAATATTATATATTTATGCTATATATACAGGCTGTATGTATATATACATCAATGATCACCGCTGTGTGAGTGGAAGGATCTTGGCTGTCCACAGTAGTCATGTTTCGTCTCTCTATACCCGAAAACTCTATCCCCTTCCTCTGTCTGTCGTTCAGTTTGATATAATGCGTATCACATGAAATAACCTCTGCATATGGAATTCGAAGAAACCCATTCTTCCCATATGATAGGTTTGCAGTGTGCTTGAAGCCTCCTATCATCTCATGGCGTTAGGTAGGCGCCCTGTTGATCTTTGTCTAAGGCCTGCAGGGCGGCCTATAGGGCTAGTTTAGCAATGGCGCTGAGTCATGAAGTCGGGGATTATCTGTAAGTTGTCTATTCCAAATTGCCTTTATAAAAAAAGATGCGACATAAACTACGTGGAACTCAGTTTTGGGAAGTTGTGAGCGAACCGAGCAGCATCTGCAGCGAATTCTGTGGAGTGCAGGACAGCCATTTTTGAGGGGCACGGACTGATTCCTCAGCAGTTTCAGATGAACAGGTCATTGAATCCAGCAGGCCACAGCAGTTTGATCAACCATAATGAAGTAGCTGCTTCCATTATTTTTTCTGAAGTTCACAGCTATCAAGGATAGAACAGTTCCGAGTCTGGTAAGATCCACATATTCGTATACCATCGATTAACGTTCAACACATAGGCCTAACAAGGGACGTTGCTTGTCAAGAACTAGCTCGATGAAAAATAGATTAAATTTAGGCCATGGCTGCTGCTGATCTGCCATTGCATTAGTAAGGGTGCAGCGATCTGAAAGAGGTTGCGAACCTATGCCCTTATTAATCTATTAGTTTTTAATACATGTGTTAATTATATCTCACTCTTTTTGTTACGTCGGCTACTGCAGAAAGAACTTGTAGCAGATTGAAAATAATCAAAAATTACTTGCGATCCACCAAGACGATTAAATGAACTTCTGTCTAGACAGGCATTAGGCCTAATATCAATCGAAAGAGAAGTGACTGGAGCTATTGACTCTGAAGCAACTATCATTTGCTTTGCACTGATGAAGCCTCGTAGAAAACAATTAATATAAATCCTTGATGAATCTGCGACAACATTATGTCCCGGAACATTTTGCCACTTTGAAATAGCTTTATCTAAAATAGTATGTACTGATCAAATGTACATGTACATTACTAAACATAATGGAATTATTTCAAACATAGGCTACTAGGCCTATCGTTTAAAGTCAATCACAATATTTACGCTAGAACATGCATGGCGCCCCTCGGAAAGAGCCCTTGCCCCCCCGCGCAAGCAAACCTGGATCCGCCACTGTAGCGCCCCTTCAAGATTTCTACTCAGAGGCGCTCCCGACTACAGCGCAGACACTGAATCGGAGTTTCACGCCGAAGCGCATGAGCAATTGCGAGTGGACTTGCCCAGGGTCCCTACGCGGCGGCTTGAGGTGGATTCGAACCCGCAACCTCCGGTTGCAAGGCACTGAACATGCCTCTACAGTCTACACCACATCGCCCCACATAACATACCGGCTATTGTATACTGAATGAGGATCCATACAGTGATAATTCAAACACTGAGATATTTAATATGCTTACTTCCTGTCAGCTGTTATATAAGCAGCTTTATAGGCAGTGTTTAAGAGAGTTAGAGAACAGTCCTTTCAGTTTGTCTTGAGAAGCAGCTGTGTGTGAAGTGTTAGCAACTTCCTTTTTCTTTAGCATACTAGGTGGAAGTGGGAACCAAGACAGAATTTTTGTGCGTATCAAGACTGTCTTGAGAGCAGGATTGTAGTCTCAAGATACCATAGCTGGTTATAGACTTACATCATACTAATTCAATTCATTTATTGACATACCATATAATAACAAAAGACATGTAACATAATAACAAAAGACACAAAGCAAAAAAGAAATGCAACAAGTTTGAAGTAGCTATACATCGTAGTAGTGAAAGGTCAACCGAGATGGGTCAGGTAGACCCACTAAAGAGCACGGCTGGCCCCATTTCCAGTTTTAATCAACTTTGCTAATACAATAATCTATTTTCTATTTACACAACTAGCAGAATAATAATTAACAATTAAACCAATAGCATAACTGGTTGATCAATGACAACATAATGTAATCAAATCAAAAGTTCATAACAGTCTCAAGTTACAGACAAGAGAAATATCCATTATTCAGATTTCTGTTCATTTAAAATAGTTTGTGATGGACCCACCACTAATTTTGCTGTTGGTTCAAAACTAGGTGCATCATTCACAGTTGAAAATATGAAGTCATATTTTACTCATCCTGCGAATCACTTTTGGAAAGTTCATATTATTTTTGATGCTGCGCACATGTTAAAATTGATGCGTAATATATTGGCAGAGAAAGGAATTTTAACAGATCAAAATGACAAGCAAATTAGATGGCGACATATCAAGGATCTCTATGCGCTTCAGGATAGAGAAGGTCTGAAAGCAGCCAACAAACTGAAAAGGAGCCATATTGAGTGGTACCAACAGAAAATGAAGGTCAGTCTGGCTGCACAGTGCATGAGCAGATTAGTGGCAAATGCACTTGAATTCTTAGGGCAAGATCTAGGCTTGCCTCAATTTGCTGATGTTGCACCAACTGTTGCCTTCATTAGAGTGATAGACAGACTTTTTGATATTCTGAATTCAAAGAACAGGTTTGAGAAAGAATTTAAGTCTGTATTAAGGTGTGAAAATGAGCAGTTTTGGAGACCTTTTCTGATGCAGACAACTGTTTATCTGTCTAATCTAAAACTGTTTGGTCTCCCATTACATCAGACCATGAGGAAGACAGCTGTGATAGGTTTTCTAGCAACAATAAATAGTGTTATTGCTTTGTTTGACGAGTTTGTGTCGGGAAAGGTTTTAGCTTATATGGCTACATTATAGCCTACATATCGATTCAGTCAGGATCACATTGAGCTACTGTTCAATGTTGTTCGCTCTCGTGGACGATGGAACAACAATCCCACAGCAGAGCAGTTTCGATCTGCATATAGGCAGTTGCTAATGAAACATGATATCAAACCTAAGAACACTGGTAATGTGGTTTCACAGGAGGAGACTGTTCTCCTGCCATCAGTTGGACTTGTTGAGAAACATGAGGCCTCTGTGACAACTGCTGAGATTTTGAAACGTTTTAGTTTAGGCCCAAGTGACAGTAGCACTGATCATGAGTATGCTTTAACTCCAGATAGGATTCATGTGTCTGAGTTTAGTGTAAACATTGTCACATATATGGCAGGATATGTTTCTCGCAAGCTTTGTAAGACAATTACGTGTGTAGGATGAAAATTGTCATTAATTAGTAGCTCTAAGGTTGTGGAAAACTGCAAACTGATTCAACGCAAAGATGCACGTGGTTTGTTGTATCCCAGCCAGTCTGTTGTTAATGTATGCACTGTTACTGAACGTTGTATTCGTTTTGTGTGTAGAAGAGCAACCGATTCAGTTCCAAAGCAACGGAACTTGCGCCTTGCCCTGCAAATTGCAGTTTTGGAAAGAATTCAACTTTCTAAATTGTTCTTGGAAACAGCAGATGAACGACAATAAACATTAAAACTTCAGTAGCTACAGGCATGCTGTCATCATCAATTCCTGTGCCTAAATGAAGGAATCCTATGTTCTCCTTGCCATTCCACTGAACATGTTTCCGGATCGACATTTCATCAAAAATGAGGCTGCAGAGCAGTGGACCATGTGATGATGAATTCATTTGACGAAGGCACTAGACATAGCAAACACACATTTAAAAAATTAAATGCACTCGCCACTCTAATCAATCCACATCAAACCTTATTCATTTGATCACTTCTTGATGAGAAGAAATTGCTGAGAAGAAATTGCTTTATGCCTACTTCAAGAATGTCAAATATTGCCATCATATTAAACAATGTATCTGATTGGTGCAATGGGTTTATAATGGGAAGGCTGCAAGTTGTGCACTCATGCCCCTGTCACCAAGCATGTCTAATTTGGCACTAGCCTAAGCTGGAAAGTAACTGGCAATTTCTGCTATGATAATGGTAATTGCTAATTTATATAATGCCACCAAGAGAGGCACTCCCGACCTACCAAACTAAAATCAAGATAGAACAAAATGGTTTTCAAGCATTTGTGGAAAAGAAGCAAACTCAGAGAGTCAAACCAAATGACGGTCAAAGACTAAGGAAGTAAATATAAACAGTAAATGTTATCTACAAAGACACTTGACCATAAAACTGATGATAAACTGTCAACCATGCAGAATTTGAGATTCACACGCTGAAGTGCAAACATGTAATGCATTGTATGTATGTGAACACTTAATATATAGCAAGTACTTCACAAAAGTGCTTAGAAATATATCAACCCTCAATATGTGTAAACAATGCATTTTCAGAGAGAAATAACAAACCTCAAATGCTTCAGCCGTAAACCCCGGACGTCCATCCACTGAAGTGTGTCATGTTCGAAGTGTTGAAAGGTGTGGTAGGGATTTGCAAAAAGAGCGGCGAACAAATTTATATGCCTTTGCACTGTAGAAGTGCAGAGTCATGGCAAAAGACCACAAAGCCTCATTGTATGGTTCTGGAACTGAAGAGTAGAGTTTTCGTTTTAACATTTCACATGGAACCTGTCCAAAACAGCGCTCAATCAGGTCTACGAATGTGGCATTTATGTCGGTTCTAGACCGAAGCTGTTTAATAATATCTTTCATAGTTTGCAGCTTTGTTTCTTTACGAAATAATTTGCGGTGCATGACTGCAAACTTCTTCGCTATCAAACTCCTTTGCAGCGTTTCCCTCTCTGGAAGATCCTCATATTTCCTGTTGATGCTACGGGGACTCAGAGTTACTGCGTAGCTGTGATCTGTCACAGACCCAGAACTAAGTAAATAGTCACATGACAGACCAGAAGTAGATTGGATGACTGCCTGTTCTGGAACAACATCCGAGATTGTCGTCGCAGATGGTGACACAGCGTTCCTTTGAAGAGCATGACGGTTTCGTACTTCCTTCTTCAAATGCTTCGGAAAGTCGAATATTTCAGGCACTGCATCCTCTCTTAGTCTCATTTGGGAGCTGTACATTCGGAAACTTGAAGATGTTAAATGCTCGGAGCAGATAAAGTCTGTTGGGTTTGGCTGCCATTTCTGACGTCTAACTGCAACCAGCCACTTCTTCGTCAGCTCAAAGGAAATCTGCAGAAAAATAAAATAAGATTAATTATTATTATTAATGCATTGAATTTGTAAAGCATGCACGGTTTCACACCAAACTGCTAATCTGATAGTCAGCCATCAAGAGAAGATGCAGTTAGATATCCAAGAGCTTGAAAGCCAGGGAGAAATAGTCAGTTTTGAGCCACTCTTTTTGAAGGAAGGAAGTGAATTTGAGCAATGAAGAGAGAATGGCGGTTGATTCCATTCTACAGAGACATGCGAGCCCATAACTGTTCTGCATCGAGGCTCAGCTAAAAACCATACTTGATGATTGCAGGCAACGAGGGAGAATGTAAGGAGTTAGAAGTGGTTGAAGGTGGTTTAGAAAGTGGTTTAGGATAAACACATGTTTTAGATTGTCCGGTAATTCACTATTTTAATTTTCAAACAATTAGCAAGAAAAGAAATAGCAACATCAACAAATATGCAATGCTGTACAAAATTTACAACTACAAATACAATGCTTAATTTTGGTCTAAAATCTTATGGCAAACATTTAGTATCGTGGTGCGTGAGGTTACGGGCGTCGGACGATATTTTTTGGCATGATGCGCGGAAGGTACGATGTTTTCTAAAGACGACACAAACCCTAACCCTGACCCTAACCGACTCTCACGACGCCTAAAATTACGGGAGAAAATACACGCACCACGATACTAAATGCTTGCCCAAACTTGTGTGAATTTCCATAACCTAAAAGGAGCATCGTTGAAGATATGGCGATTCTTGCCTTATCCGCAACATATTACTAGTTGGGGTAAGGGTCGTCCATAAAGTACGTCCGCAGAGGTGGGACGAAACACCCTAATGTCGACAATGCTGTGAGGAGTTGAAATAACATAATTTTAAGGTATCTTCCACAGGGTTGGATTCGTGATATTCTACCAATTCAGGGGTTGGAAGGAGTCCTCATATTAGAATTAAAAACACGAAGTAGCAGATTATGTTAAGTTTACTAAGAAATATGGGGGAGCCTCGTCCACTGAACAACAGAATAATTTGTGCAGAATGACTGTGGACTGTCATCATGTATGTCAATACTTGCTGCCCTCTCCCTCTCCCTCTATGTGACCTCGGCAGACGGAAGGGGCAACTTACAAGGACTGTACTTAAAATTTTCCATAAGCTGATAACCTTAACACTTTAATGACAAGCATGTACTAACAGTGACTGGGAAACCAATGCAGCTTGTCATTAAAGTGTGAAGAAAATCAGGCTACATTTCAGGAAGCTTTGTCCAAAGTCTATGCACATTATAAACGAAGCTATAGAATATCATTTGGCAGGAAATCGCATATAAAAAATTCAAACTGTCTCTATTTGATGTGTTAATAACATCAATCAACCTTTATATACCAAGCGGTGTAATACAGTTTGTAGCACAGTGAGTCAAATATGCAAATGCATTTATTAGAAGCAAAATCAATACGCTACTTGTCGTCTTAGCGAAAAACAACTTTCTGGCTGATCTAGTACGAGACAAGTAGTCCTTTCTTAGGTGAGGTCACATACATACTTGCATGTACAGAGTACGATTATGCAAAGTAATTATAATAAATTATAAAGAAATTAACAAACACCACACAACAGTAGCTCAAAATAAAGCAACAACTATCAACAAAATGCCTGGTTTTGGAAAAAACTTATATTTCAGTTCAGTGTACAAAAAGTCAAACATTTCTAATTCCCTCAGGTCGTGCAAAGAAGCTCCAAGGTTCATTTACAACAAGTGCATCTCAAGAAATGACATTTTAAACAGGAAGAAAGCGCAGACAACGAGCTCTTTGGGGTCTCCTTGTTTAAGTTTATGTCTAACTGTTAGGCCATCGTCAGCAGTTGATATATCTTTGGCCCCTTCTTCAGCAGGAAGCCTTGGTCATTCAGTGATGCTATAAATGTCTCAAAATCTCGTACTTGAATGTTCGCATCCTAAAGGAAAACAATCGAATCAACTGCATGCGAGAGAGATATGAACTTTTCATATAAATAAATAACTAGGATACCCAATTAGCAAATGTGATAGGGTTGCTATTATTTCAGTGATGACAGTGTACTAAAAGCGAATGGGAAACCAATACAGCTCGTCTTTAAAGTGTTAACCCAACTTTTCTCAGGGCTCTGCAAGACTCATGTTATATAGACAGTCACCCCAGCATCACTGTCTTAACCAGTTACTACCTGCTAAGCACTTCCATAAATTCAATTTACAGGAATGGGTGCATATAGTTGAATTACTGTATTTTCATACACTACTGCTCAAAAACTCCTTCATCATTCACTCATTATAAAAATGTGTAAATTGTTATAATGCTGGTTTCAATGACTGCTCAGATACAAAATATGTTAGTTTTAATTCCAGTCGCAAGTCTATGTAAAGATTTATGCTGTTAGTTGCAGTGATGTGGTCTCGAGACCGCGGTCTTGGTCTCGAGTCTCGAGACCGAAAAAATGCGGTCTTGGTCTAGAATCTACTGGTCTTGGTCTCGATCTTTAAAGGTGCGGTCTTGGTCTTATCTTACAGGTGTGGTCTTGGTCTTGGGAATCTGATATCGGTCATTCACCTTTGGTAAAGCATTTGGTTTGGCCTTTGGTGGGAACTAGAGTGGATTATTTGTTAAATGTATCGATATTTTCGGTTATTCAGCGACTTCTGAGATACGGTAGCTTCGATTTCATGCGACGATCTGCCTATATAGGACAAAGTGAGAGAGGACCGCGTTGTTCGCTTCTTATCAGAAGCGACAAAAGAAAACGTTGAGGCACACTTAACCATGACCTCTGGTGCATTAGTGACTATTTAGACTTACACTGATGCAGTTAGTCGAAACAAAATCAGTAGGCGGGTAAACGATGCAGATCAGGTATTTGGTGGGGAATTTTTCTCTACTGGCAAAGTTTTTTGTATTCCGCAACACCTGCACCTACCGAGAGTGTCTTTAACTATAGTTTGCTCTTCATGAAACCTCGAAGACTTGGGGACAAAAACCATAACTATAAATATAATAAACATCTGATCTGAATTATGGGATTATGTAACACTACAACTGAGAATTGCGTTTATAAATGGTCTTGAGGCTTCAATATTGGTCCTGGATGATGCGGTCTTGGTCTCGGTCCACGCGGTCTTGGTCTCGGTCTTGGACCCCGCGGTCTTGGACCCCGCGGTCTTGGTCTTTGGGTCTCGTGCACAACACTGAACTTAGTTGCGAGCTATTATTTTATAGTTTATATAATAGGAACTAACAGCATAAATCTTTACATAGACTTACGACTGGAATTAAAACTAACATATTTTGTATCTAAGCAGTCATTGAAGCCAGCTACATAAGGAGAAAGCAGCCTTAAGCTAGCACTAGGTAGCCATGAGTATGAAATGTTAGCAACTTCATTTTCTTAGCCTCAGCATATGAGAGGGGGGTCAGTCCTCTCCCTCGCCGTCTAATCTTCCCACACTGACAGAGCATGGTTTACTCATTATAGCTGATTTGGCCAAGGGGTTCAGATGGAGCAGAAATCTCAAACCAAATTTCTGCCTTGGCGGGGATTTGAACCCCGACCTCTCAATTGACAGTAGACTTCATTCACCAGCACACTAACCACTATGCTATCGAGCACCCCTCTGAGCTATTTAACTGTATATTAAATCAGACTTTTAAAACTGTTTATAGTATTACATTGTTTTTCTACTGACATTGTGCCATTTTTCACTATTTTATGCATTGTTGCTGTAAAGTGTTGGCCTTTGTCTCATGGTAATAAACATTACTTACTTATATTGCATTGTTTGATTGTTCTTTTTGACTCTCACTGTGTTTCTTTCTGGCCATTTTGTATGCATTGTTGCAGTTGGTGTGTGATAATAAAGTTTACTTACTTACACAGCATATTTACTCTTTTGGGGTATTTTTACTTGATTTTATCTACACACATAACTGGTCAGTTGATAATTTATTTAGTTAGAAAACCGTTATTTTTGAAAGCTTTTAGTAAGGTATGCACAGTACAACAATAGTGAAAACAGCATAGAGCCACAGAGTACCAGGAGATAATTTTTATGCAGTACTGTAAACGTTCCCACACATAAAAGCAACACTAGGTTTAAAACTCGCTCTTTCATAATCAGTGTTGTAAAAACGGCTATCTTAAGAAGAATACCTTCACGACTTGTTTCAGTTCTTGCCAGTTGAAAATAGAATTTCCAGTTGTTTCTGCGAGTCTCTGCAGAACAGCTATGAATCGTCTTGCCTACAAACAACAAAATCCTAATCAAATGTTTAGAGATTTAAAGAGATGTACCCTTAAATAATGTTCTAGACCCTACTTCAATAATTTAGGTGCTAAGCATGTCATGGTTTCGTGGAATCATGGTTTGAATTCCAAATCTATAGAATAATACATTTACAAATGTGGTCTATGGTTCATTTTGAATACCTAATGCTCTCTTGTGAACAGTATAACAACAAAGTAATTTCTTTGCACTTGGTCAGGAAGAGAAACAAGATGAGAAAGAAGGACAATTGGACACATGCACAGATACCTGTAGTCTGCATGGTATAGTCTAGTATTTACATCACTCAACAAAATGAGCTAATCAATTGTGCAGTAAGGACTTGCTCAAAGTTCCTACTTGGCAACAATGTCAGAGAAGTTAATTATTTATTAAGTGCCATTGTTTAATGGTAAAACATTAATTGATGGTGCTCAGCAATTGTGTATGTTCAAAAGCCTTGCTCAAAGTCCCTAAACAGTAAGTTCAGAGTTAGCTGCTAAAGCATAACCCAGTCATTTTTAGTACTTCATGCAATTAGAAAGTACAGTAGTCAGAATGATGTCTTTTTAGTACTTCATGTACTTAGAAAGTACAGCAGGCACAGAATACATTTTTTTAGTACTTCATATACTTAGGAAGTACAGTAGACACTGAAAGAATGCACTCTTTTTTAGTACTTCATGTAGTTCAAAAGTACAGTAGACACTGCTCAGAAATTAAATTTCCAAAGAAGCCTTTTCTGGAATGGCTGCATCTTCACCTGAGATCTTGTGCTCGATCCAGACCCATGTTGTGATCGTTTAAAATCCAATCGACCAAAGTCATCAGAATACGTGTCGATCATACTGAAACAAAGTGATAACAGCATCTACAAAACTTAACCACTGGCAACTGAAAAATTGTATAATAATTCACCAATAAAAAAACACTTGAGGCAGTTGCTTAACACCAGATTGGAAGAGACAGCATGTAACTTTATAAAAAAGTATAGAAAAACAAATGCAAATACAATGGACCGCTTAACAGTGACCATTAGTTGGCAGTGGTACTACCATTTTATAAGGCCATGCTATAACAAGGTTGTTTTCTAACACCAAGACAAATATACAAACACAAAACCTGACAATGTCATGTTAGAGTCTGTTATAATGCTGTGTTATAAAAAGTGTTCAGAATTTAGCCATACACACATATACAATAACAAAACATTTTTGCCAAAAGCTGTAGGCAATTAATTACTCCTCATCCAAATGCAAGACTGCTCAGCAGGATTATCTTGATCAATGATCTGAATGCTGGAGAATCAGCATTGAAAAGAAATGTAAATGTACACATTTTTGTATAGCTATCGTATGACCTCAACCCTGCTCATTTTTCAATGAATTGATAAGGTGAGATCTTTCACCACCGCTGCCCGTGTGAATTGGTGCCACACCTGTTAAGGTCCCCATGTACGGACCATGCTACCCTGAGATTCAAATCTGTGAAATAAGCCACCATCGGTATGCGAACCAGAATCCTCACGTCCAAAGGCACCTTGACATATACTCCAGCCAATGTAGCTTTATGCAGAGTCTAAAATAAAACAGACAATAGCCATTTGCTAAATTAATCTGCCCACCTGTATTTCATGATTTCAACCACCTGTTTGGCATCTTCCTCAGTTGACTCCTCTCTCAACTCCAATCGAGTTCTTGCCTAAACAGAAAACATTAATTATGAAAACTAACACTTGCAGGCACACATATCAAATGACTGTCAGTAAACATGATTATGAAAATGTAAATATCGTAAAGTTCTGCAAGTATCAAGGCACTTCTTAGGATCCAGCCATCTTTATATGCACCTATTAAGAGTTCAAATCACTCTTTCTACTGTAAACTTCACCAGGCAAGATGTCTAAAAATAAAATGAAAATATTAGAAAAAATTAATATAATACAAATTCATGATAAATTAATGTAATCTTGTACCTTGACAAGCAGTGGTGTTGAATAATCCTACTTAGCATAATTGGGCAGATACTTATCAGTAAGTTAAGCTAATTTCACTGAATTCACCTTAGAAACAGACAAGTCTTCAAATGGGAAATATTTGCAAAACAAGGTTAGAGAATTAGCCAAAGCTAAGAAATGAAGTCGATCAACACTTCATACCCTCTCAGGCTAGCTCAAGGGACTGCTCTTCTTCTTCTTCTGTGGTAGAAAGAGACCTAAGCTATAACATCTAAATGACTCACTTCAGTCAGACGGATGAGTGACTCAAGCTGACGTGTTGTAATGGGAGTGCTGTCCTGCGTGTGATGTTTTCGACGAAGATCCAAATAGAAATTCTACAAGTCACATAAAAAAAACTTAAATACATAACCTTGGTAACATTGTGAACCAATACAAGAAGATCTAAAGTAAGCAGAACCTCTTGAAGGAGGTTGTGTAGAAGTTACATTGTCTAAATTATCATAATTATATTAGCCATCAATTATTGTTAGATGTAGGTGACTGCTTGCAGTAGTTAATTTCCTTAATCAATGGTTTCTCTATCAGCAAAAACTGGTTTGCACATGTATAAGGCCATACATAGTGGGCCACTCAAAGCATGGGAACGTTTAGCAGGGACATCGTGTTGGATGGTTGAGCAATTGCCAGATTGTGAATTTTCAATCCACCATTGCGATGATTACTGTATTGAAGTATAGAGAAATGGAGCAAGTGCTCCACCAGCAACTCCTTAGTGCCTTTGGCTTAGATTTCATTACATACCAGTATAATAAAAAATAAAATCAATACCTCACATTTTTGCTAAAATGCCTTAAAATCTCTTCTACAACTTAGGACATCTTACAGACTGCCCGAAATCTAGCTCCTTCATATACACTGACCACATTATGTAATAATTTATCAGTAAATTCATATAATCTCAACCAATAACGTATACACGAAAATGTATGTACATTAATAAATTATCAGACTCCAATTATTGAAATTTAAAGAACAGAATTAAATGGATTTAGTGTAACCTGAAGCACGTCAGCCGCTTCCTTTCCAATTTTTGGATGGACGTATTTTCTCGCATAGGCAATGTACTGCAAAGTCATTACATAAACCTCAAGAGATTGTCGGCAAAAATAAACAAGAAAATCGATAGTAAAGCAAAATTTACAATAATTTCTGAATTAAGGCCTGGTCAGTTAAGAAGAAATGTTCATTAAAGGTTCTCTGTAATAAAGATAAGAAAGCAACATATACAAACAAACAAAACATCCGTTACACAGCGACAGCTGATTTTTATTATTGGGCTGTTTGGTTGTAACTCATCCCAGACACACCCTCTAACACACATATTTCCAATCAAACTGAAGTCTACGTACTGACAAATTCACAAATGCAGGTCTTTTTCCTGCATGTTTAGAATAAGTAATGTGCTTCAACCAAATATGCAGACAATAGCAACTATTTACAAGAAAGACAAATTTAAAACCAATGCAGACAGAATATATATTCATAACATAAATCATTTAATTTTACTTTATAACACCAGCAGAAGGAACATACTTTTCTGAGCAGCTGAGCTGGTATAAAGTCCAGGAATTCATTCCTGGAGACCTTCAGTCGTTCTGAGAGAGGTTTATCTGCCTCCCAACTCAACTTCAAGGCATCCTCGTGGACAGTACTCTGCTGTGAAAGCTAAACACATAAATACATAAAGTTTATAAAACAAATTTAAATAATTTAATACACGAACCTGAAGTTTACGTAGGCAACGCAATCACTCACTAATTACACACCTCAATCAGGTATTATACACCTGTATCATGTGCTAAAAACTTCTATCAGGCATCAAAAAACATCCATCAGGCATGATACAACTCTATCAAGTACCATACCTCTATCAGACATTACACAAATGTTTAACAGGTATCACATCTCTACCAGGTATCACATATCACCCTCCAGTAAGTATTTATCTATCAGGCATTACACAACTCTATTAGGTCTTATACACAGCTCTATCAAGTATTATACAACTCTGTCAGGTATAATACACCTCTATCATGTATTTCACACCTAAGTAGTACCGTACTCAAAAGAGTGCATGACCTTGGGATTCATGGATCTTTTATTACCCGGTAAGCTGTAGTGCATGTTACAAAACAGCATGCTACAGCTGAACAACCTTTCCTGATGAGCTAAACACTAGTTTCACAAGGAATTGAGTGTATCTGATGCTAACAGAATTGACTGGGAGGCATTATGCCATACAGTCAACGTTAAACTTCACAAACTCAATATATTCTTTTTTAAATGTCATTTTTCATGACTACTGCTCAATAAAAGAACAAAATGATACTGGTTACTTGTAGTTTCATACAAATTATACTTTTGAAGATTTAATGCAGATTCTGAAAATTAAAAGACTTTTAAGAGGTTATCAGTGGAAGGCACTTTAGTGTTTATTACAATTATGACAGTTTCTGAAGTACTGTAATGAATGTAATCGAACTTTTCCTGGTTTAAAAAATTCAAAGAGAAACCATCCAGACTATTTCCAGGCATAACGTCTATGTAAAGATTACGACATGCTCTAACTCTGAAGTTAGAATGAAAGTTTTCATTGGATATCTGGATGGTCTTCTACTGTATACTCACTGTCGAGCGTCTTGAAGAAGGGGTGCTAGCAACAGATCTAAAGAAACAAACTCAAACTAACAGAAAAATCTACAAGGTAAATATAAAACTTTTAAGTTTCTATAATTTGTGTGTTCAAACATAACAAGGAGTGAGATAGGTTGTAAGGTGGAGGCACTCTAAGGTTTTATTTAGTACTGCTGAAGTGTAATGCTAGTTGAAAATAATTACAAAACATGTATTATAAAGAATAAGTAGTGTTATTGGTGAAGTTTTGTTGATGAATCACAGTAATTAAGTCTCATCCTTAATTTGCAAACTCTCAAATATTCTGTAGACTAGCCTGGTTACTTATGAAAAAATAAACTTGACACAGAGGTTTCTAGAATGCTACTTGACATTATATGTATATATACACATATGTAATTGTAATTTATAACTCCTATCGCAATGGTGTTTAATGCACAAGGCATCAACCAATGGCACACCAAAACCAAGCCGTAATCAGGTCAATTTCCAGAAGACCAGAGTCCGTAAGACAGACAAGAGCAGCCCATGGTGGATAAGCAATTTGAAAGAGGTAAGTTTTCAGTTGAGAACGAAATAACATAAGCTAATGAGCAGAGTGGAGAGACAGTGTAAGAGTTAAAAAAAGTAGGTCCAGTAACTGAAAAAGCTTGTTCACCAACAACAGTTCCTGCTTTAGGTATGATCAGACAAAGGTAATCAGATAACCTCGTTGAATAATGATAAGACTGAGGAAAACCAACTGATTTTAAGTATTGTGGCTGGCCAGAGTTCAAAGTTTTATAAACTATAAGCCCCAATTTTGAAGGAGGTTTTGTAGAAGTTACAATGTCTAAATTGTCATATTTAGATTAGCCATCAATTGTTAGATATTGGTGACTACTTGCATATGTTAATTTTCTTAATCAATGGTTTCTGTTTCAGCAAGAACTGGTTTGTGCATAAGGCCATCATACATAGTGGGCCACTCAAAGCATGGGGACGCTTAGCAGGGACAGCATGTCAGATGGTTGAGCAATTTCTAGCATGTGACTTTATTGTATTGAAGTATAGAGAAATGGAGTAAGTGCTCCACCAGCAACTCCTTAGTGCCCTTGTCTTAGATTTCATTACATACCGGAAATGTAATGCATTACCGTATAATAAAACATAAAATCAAAACCTCACATTTTTGCTAAATTGTCTTCAAATCTTATCCTCAACTTAGGACATCTTACAAACTGCCCGAAATCTAGCTCCTTCATATACACTGACCACATTATGTAATAATTTATCAGTAAATTTATATAAGTCTCTCAGATGTTTACTAAAACATCTCAACCAATAATGTATGCACGAATATGTATGTATGAATATGTATGTACATTAATCAAATATCATACTCCAATTATTTAAATTTAAAGCACAGAATGAAATGGATTTAGTGTAACCTGAAGCACGTCAGCCGCTTCCTTTCCAATTTTTGGATGGACATATTTTCTCGCATAAGCAATGTACTGCAAAGTCATCACATAAACCTCAAGAGATTGTCAGCAAAAATAAACAAGAAATTCGATAATAAAGCAACATTTCATCTGTGAATTAAGGCCTGGTCAGTTAAGAAGAAGTGCATTATAGTGTAGATCTTGTGAAACCTAAGTCCTGTGATTGTGGTATGATTCATCTGTAACTACAACAAAACATCCGTTACGCAGTGACAGCTGAACAATCACAAGTCTTGGGGCACAGAAGCCGCGAGGTCACAGCGCTCGGTTTGTAATGTGAAGTACAGGTTCAAGCCTTCCCCTATGTACAGACCTTGAGCAAGTTCTTCACTCACAACTGCTCAGCACCGTCGATGTTCTACCACAGGGGTGGCCAACCTTTTTGGCCTACGGGCCACTATGACTGTTGGTAAGCACGTGGCGGGCCGCAAATGTTTTTACCTCACAGCCTCGAAAGAAATACAAATGTTATTTCATATTTTACAAATATGTATAAAGCAGGTAAGACTATATTAGGTCACTAGAACTTACAACACTAAATCTTTTAGTGTTTTAGACATCATTATTATGCAGCATTGTAGTAGTCGGACAAGTAAGTAGGTGCAAAATGAGAGAAAAAAATTATTTAGAAACGGGCCGTGCGGGCCACCGATCAGCAGCTCGCGGGCCACATTTGGCCCGCGGGCCGCGGGTTGGCCATCCCTGTTCTACCATGTGGTAGCATTGCACTTATGAACTTTTGAAAGAGGACAATATAAAATTTACAGTTAAGGTGCAATGCATTTATCCTATAAGTTGAATAAAATGTACAGTATCAACCACCAGTCAGACTATCACATCTGGGTGACCAATTGGTCAAAACTTTCTTCAGACACATCCCCAACCCATAACTCTGGGCTAATTACTTGTAGCTCATCTCAATCTCAGAAACATCTCTAACACACATATTTCCAATCAAAGCATAAGAGCAGATGCTTTCCTGCATTTCTAGAATAAGTAATGTGCTTCAACCAAATATGATGCTGACAATAACAACTCTTCACGAGAGACAAATTAAAAACCAGTACGCAGACAGAACATTCATAATGTAAATCATTAAGTTTTACTTGACAACACCAGCACAAGGAACATACTTTTCTGAGCAGCTGAGCTGGTATAAAGTCGAGGAATTCATTCCTGGAGACCTTCAGTCGTTCCGAGAGTGGTTTATCTGCCTCCCAACTCAACTTCAAGGCATCCTCGTGGACAGTACTCTGCTGTGAAAGCTAATCACATAGACATATACACTTTTTTATACAGCTGATAAAACAAATTAAAACAATTTAAATACACAAAATTTAAGCTTATGCAGGCAAGACAATCACTCATTAGTTACACACCTCAATCAGGTATAATATTATACACCTGCACCAGGTACTAAAAACTTCTATCAGGTATTAAAAACATCCATCAGGCATTACACACAGGTATTAATAAAGAATATACTTACTTATTTACTTACTTCTATCAGGTATTACAACTCTACCTGAACATCTAACAGGTATGACATCTCTACCAGGTATCACATATAACCATCAGGTAAGTATTATCCCTATCAGGCCTTACACACCTCTGTTAGGTCTTATACACTTTATCAAGTATTATACACCTCTATCATGTATTTCACACAATGTAGTACTCCACACTACATAGTACAACTATGTAGTGTGGGGCGCGGTGGTGTAGGGGTATGTTCGGCGCCTTGCAGCCGGGAGGGTTGCGGGTTCGAATGCCGCCGCGCAGGGACCCTGGGCAAGTCCTTCACACGCAATTGCTCATGCGCTCGGCGTGAAACTCCGATTCAGTGTCCAGCTGTAGTCGAGCGCCTCTGAGTAGAAATCTTGAAGGGGCGCTATAACAAGTGCTCATACATACATACATACAAAAGAGTGCATGGCCTTGCGATTCATAGATCTTTTAGTTAGCTGTAGTGCAAGTTACATAACAGCATCCAACAGCTGAAGAACCATCCATGATGGGGTAAACACTGGTTTCACAAGGTATCGAGTGTATCTGATGCAAAATGATTTGACCTTGGAGGCATTATGCCACACAGTCAACATTAAACTCTACAAACTCAATACATTCTTTTAAAAAATGTCATTCTTCATGACTGCTGCTCAATAAAGGAACAAAATGGTACTGGTTACAGGTAGTTTCATCTAAATTATACTTTTGAAGATTTAATGCAGATTGTGAAAATTGAAAGACTTTTAAGAGGTTCTCAGTAGAAGGCACCTTAGTGTTTGTTACAATTATAACAGTTTCTGAAGTACTCTAATGAATGTAATCAAACTTTTCCTGGCTTAAACAAAATTCAGACACAAGACTATCCAGACTATTTCTAGGCATGTGCTGGTGATAACATCCATGCAAAGATTAAGAAATCCTCTAAATCTGAATTCAGAATGAAAGTTTTCATCAGAAATCTGGATGGTCTTCTACTATATACTCACTGTTGAGCGTCTTGAAGAAGGGGTGCTCGCAACAGATCTAAAGAAAACAAACTCAAACTAACAGAAAAATCGACACGACAACTATAATACTTCAATAGTCCTTATTTGTATGATCAAGCATAACAAGGAGTGAGATAGGTTGTAAGACTGAGCAGAGCAGAGAGACACCATGTAAGAGTTCCAAAAAGTAGGTCCAGCAACTGAAAAAGCTTGTTCACCAAGAACAGTTCCAGCTTTAGGTATGATCAGACAAAGACAATCAGATTACTGCGTTGAACAGCGACAAGTCTGGGAAATAAGAACTGATTTTAAGTATTGTGGCTGGCTAGTGTTAAAAGTTTTATAAACTAAGAGCCCCAATTTGAAACCTAGGATAACAACGTACCTGTTCATTCCAGCGTGCAGAGATATAACATGTTCTGACAGCATGCTATCCATGTCCTGTTCAATAAATAATAATTGTAACAGTAAACACTTTTAACCTTTCAAATAAAAAAAGACATGAAAACAGACAAAAGTTCTCAGTGACTATACTTCTATAGAAAACCTGTGCATTAAAAAAGACAATCAGACAATGGAAGAAAGGAAAGAGTGAAACAGACATAAGGCAAGCAAAATAGATGAATTAATTTGAATACACTTGATCTGATTCATCAATAAGTTTAAGCATAACGAGAACAAGATGAGACTCACTTCATCTGGTTTGTCAAGAAGTATAAAGACAAGATCAAAACGAGACAGAAGGGCGCTTCCCATTCTAAAAACAAACAGAAAATTTCAGCCAGTGCTTCTGTAACAAATCGGTCAAATGAAAAACGATAAAGAAACTAAGATGAAGCCAAAAATACTAAAACCTGTATAAAGGAAAAGATGACATCTCTGTGTAAACAGCACTATCAAAGCTTCTCAGAATCACGGTCACCAGCAGAGTTTAAAAGTTCACCCCAAAATCTACCCAAATACGCTCATGCAAATTGGATTATATCAGACATATACTTCATCGACTTCCCTCTGACAATACATATTTCAGAGGTCTATATATTGTTGCAGGTACTCTGGTGAAGGGATTGGGTACACTGGGTTGTTCTGGCTGAAAACTATGGCTGCATGTAAATGCGCTTTTTAAAAGTCACGTGTTAGAGAGAGACTTAGTTAAGCTTTTCAACTGGTATGGCTTTAGGGTAGATTAAATAATTGCTATATCAAATCAGTTTCATGAAATTTTATTTATTTGCTAGATCATATGTGTTGTACCTGTGTTGTACCTGTGTTGTACAGGCAACATCTCAACAAGAACAAAAACCAAACTATACGAAACACTGGTGATACCGGTCCTCACGTATGGAGCAGAGTCTTGGTGCATGAAAAAGGAGGACGAGAGAAGACTCCTGGTGGCGGAGATGGGATGGCTACGAGGACTACTGAATAGATCACGAAGAGAAAAGATACCGGAATGAGGTGACACGAGAAGAACTGGGACAGAAGGAAACGGTAGTGGAAAGAATAAAGAAACGAAGACTAACATGGTATGGAC
The DNA here is from genome assembly GCA_020284085.1 of Aporrectodea caliginosa. Classification (NCBI taxonomy): domain Eukaryota; kingdom Metazoa; phylum Annelida; class Clitellata; order Crassiclitellata; family Lumbricidae; genus Aporrectodea; species Aporrectodea caliginosa. Next base: position 1,308,967 of record JACEVL010000470.1, read on the forward strand.
ATGTGATCAGGATGGAGAACGGAAGAATGCCGGCAAAGGCGCTGCACGGAGAGGTGGAGGGAACAAGGAGCAGAGGACGTCAGAAGAAGAGATGGATAGATAACGTACTGGAGGACATAGAAGACAGAGGATGGGACTTAAGAAGGGCAATAGAACTCGCAAGAGACCGACCGAAATGGAGAAGTTTTGTTAGAGCCTCATCGTCAGCGAATACTTGACGGAGGAGAAAGAAGAAATGTGTTGTACCTGAGGTTTTCGGCGACAGTCTTTGCCTTGTTGTAATGTCCACCAACAGGATTCGCAGCTGCAATAATCGACGTCCGAGCTGGAAGACTACAGAATACGGTAAACAATAATGTGTTGAAACCAAACATACCCATTTACTGACACTGGAAGAAAACTTGGCCACTTTATGTAAACAGTTTAATGGGCTTAGTCGCATTTGCAAAAATATCCACCTGCAAAAAGAGTCTCTGCTAAGCAAACATCTAGTACTACAGTAAATCAGCATATATTGTTTCAGACAGCATAATAACAAGAGTGTGTTAAATATTTAACTGTGAAAATATTTTTTTATCAAATCTTGAACAATCCAGGTGGTTACACAACAAAGGAACTACCAACTGATTACTAGTCATAAAAAAGCAAGAGTCAATCTTCACGTGTAGGGTGTCAAAAAGGAAACGCATTGGTCCAGCTATATTTACCTGCAGACAATTCCTGCTTTAGCAATGCTTATAGTCTGCTGCTCCTGAAAAATAAAACCAGAATAAGTATTAATAATGAAAAGAAAGAAATTTAGTCAACTTGAGGCTTAACAAGGTTTTTGTTAACACAGCATAAAATTATCAGAAAGTACAATTTCAAAAACAAACTGACCATTGCTTCCAAAAGGGCTTGATGCTGGTTCCCCATTTTGTCAAATTCATCGATACAACAACAGCCCTGATCAGCAAGAACTAGGGCACCAGCTTCCAAAGCATGATCACCACCACTGCCACCATCCTTACACAGAGTTACCTATTATGAAAAACAAACAACCATAAAACTTAATACATAACTCAGTAAAACAAATATAACCAATCATTATTAGATACTAATATTTACTAATGTTAGATACTATTATTTACAACTTTGCGTAATGACATAACACGTTCAATTGCCTGCCAGTAATTATAAAAAATTTGCAAGACAAATTCTGTGAAGAAACAGTTAATGTGAATTAAACTTTAAAAGGCTTCAGATATTCAGAAGCAAAACTGAAAAACAAATATCAAAAGCTGATTGATATTAAAGAAAGCCAAAAGAAAAGTTGATTTGAAAACAGACATCATGACTGGGACCATCATTTGAAGCATTCAATCAGCTTTCGTAGCTAACTAACACAGAGCACATGCAAATTTATGCCATTAAGATTTCCAGGTTCTTTGATTCAGACTACCCATAACGATTCATAATCGAGTAGAGGTAGAATTTAATCATTAACTCGTCGAATACGAGCAAGTATTTGATAATAATAACTGTAGGACTATTAAGAAGGTTTAATTAAGGCAAGACATTATTATTATCCAGACCTCTCCACTTGATTCTGATCACACCTGAAACTACCATTAACTGATGCCCTGTGCATTATGATAACGGCACTTCTACAAAAGATGTGTGGGGTGCTATGGAAATCGTATGTTCTTCTATCATACTTAAGCTGACTAATAGAACAATGGTGGAAACTTACTGTCAGTCCAGAAGTCGTTGTCGTGTTTGCACAGACATAGACGCTTCGAGGAGCAATACTTGCGATTGACTGAAGCATCTGAAGCATTAAAGAAATGAAACAGCACAGTCATAACATCATTTTCACACTTTTGATAAATCATCAGTAATTAAGAACAGAATAATGATACCAGTCATTGGAAAACAATCATGGTTAAGCCAAGCAAAACAAAAGGGAGACAGCCTTTATGCATTGCATATAAATACAATAGTGTCTGGCCATAAGCAGTAGGTATTAATAAGACACAGTGCAAGTTAAGTATTTGAGAGAACAAGACAATTAAATTAAATTAAATCATGGTAAAGCTCTAATATTTACCACAACAATTACATATGCCCAACAGTGAACAGCCATGATGAAGAATATTATGAGGGTACCAGTACTAAGTCGAATAAAATTGAATAGTACTTGCCTGGCTTTTTCCCAGACCTGGATCTCCAACAATGAGAATGTGTGGATCACCGCGAACAGGAATACGGTTCTGAAAAACACAGCAGGCAAAAATAAATCAACAGAACCAAGAAATTCTTAAAAACTATAATAGTTCTTTAAACATATCCAAAAAGAAGCTACTTCCAGGTCAGTATTTTGCATTTCCAAACACTGCATCTTATACACCTTTCCCAGAAGGCACAAGAGTTTATCAGTGTCAAACTAACCACTCAAATTTTCTTTGACTAAGAAGACATTCATATTAGCCAAAAAAGTTAATTCTTCCATACTGCGCACAAAGCTCAAGCATACAAGTCTTATCTAATCTAACGACTTTGCTGTTATCAAGAAATCAGTTATTTATTTATTTATTGCAACAGGAAACAGAACAGATGACAGTACACATCATAACAGAAAACAGATCAGTCACTGCGCAACAGGAAGCCAGGAAAAAGCTAAAAGCTTATACCACCCTGGCCCCTAGTTGATGGTGGCTCAGAGTGAAATCATATTATCAAAACTCATATACCACTGGAAAAGTCCGATCAAAAACCCAATAGCAAATGAGTGCTCCCCAATGTTCAACAATGGGACTAACAAAGCTTTTCTATCACAAAGCAAACACAGTTTACAAAGCCCACACAATCTGAAGCCCAGGAACACATTGTAAAATGAATAACTGCTTGCATGCATAAAAAATAAGGCTGGCTTTTTCTTAATCAGTCACATGAATAAACAACTGGTAATCCTAAAGACTTGACAACTTACTTTGTCATTGACATATTTATGCGATCCACCGAAAAGACCCAGAACCAGACCAGCCTTTACCAACTGCAAGCAAACACACAGGAAATTTTTTTTATCTCTTTATTAACTCAATCTTTTAAATATAATTTTTTATTAATGTCCTTTGTGAGGCTTAACAATAAAAAGATACTGTAATTTATCACATTGCCTCAAGTTCTTGGTATGAAGAATGGACCATACTACAATTCAATGAAGCGATAACAGTACACATACTTTTTCTCTAAGACAACATGGATCGGCACGTCTACAATTTGACACGATGCATCAGGATTCAAAGCTTGGTGTCAGGCTAATACATTAGCCAGTGATTAAAAGTTCTTATGTTCGGCCATGTAAGCCATTCAGGTACTTCCCTGACTTAACAAGAATAATCGGAAGAGCAGTCTCTTATTAGCAATCAGTTATCTAAAGAGGCATGCAGCCATGGGTATTAAGTGTTAGCAGCATTCTTTTCTTAAAAACAGTATCAATTTTTTCTCAAGAACTATAACACATCATGGTTAAGCTGCAAAATGAATCACCACAATTACACGGCATCTTAGCATATAAGAGCAGTTGGCCAATCCACTTTCAAGGAGTGTGCTCTCCCACTGACAGTTTATGGTCAATGTAGTCATTTTATATTTAGTCCTCTAGGAGTTGCACATGGTAAAACTCAAAAACACACACTGGTCACAAGCCAAAAATTTGAAATGCTGGCAAAATCTAAATCACTAAGATACAGAAGAATATTTCATACCTCATGGCCATAAATAGCAGGGCAAATGGATCTACAAAAAATATTTAACATCGCAGGTTACAACATACAAGCTAAAAATGTAAATTGGGTAATATCCAAACAAACAATGCATAATTGTTAAGCTAGAGTTTAAACATTCCTTACATGGCTGTAAAATAAACAGAGAAGGTGGTGGGATAAAGTAAAACTTTAATTTGGGCTATATTCAAATTAATACGGGTAACCATTGTGCTAAGGTTGATTCAGAAGTATGGAAAAACATAGATTAGGTGTTAATATTCATGAGTTGCATCATAATTTACATACGCTACAAGGAGCCGAAAGAGGTTTGGCTGGCTGTGAATTTCCTGTATAGCGTAGAGTTCTTTCATCGTAAATTCCATAGCCACTCCACTCATCTTTTCCGCAGAGCTGGCTGACGTCATCTTATTGTCTCCCTTTGCGTTTGTCAGAGAATTGGCCGAGATGTAGAGCAGAAAGACGCACTGATCCCTCTGTCGGCTATGGCCATCTGTCAACCAAATCAATAATCAGGATAACAACAAAAGACAGACAGACAGAGAGATAAACAGCGACGAGAGAGAGAGAGAGAGAGAGACAGACAGACAGAGAGAGAGACAGACACACACAGAAAGAGAGACAGAGAGAGAGAGAGAGGGATGGAGGGAGGGTGAGAGGGAGAGAGACAGAATAAACAGTGAAAGACTACCACAATTACAATTACAATTACAATAACTACTGCCATTAGGATCACAATGATAATACCATCATTAAAATCATCTTCCTCTCTTTTGATCAACACTTGAAACTCCTTGAGTTTCTCCAACTGTTTAAGGCTTTCTAGATCGAAGAGTTCCTTTGACTTGTTAAGCAGATGCTTACCATCAGACGAATTCATCACTTTAACAATGCCACTTACAGTAACCATATCACCCGGGACACAACGATCGACTACATATCTACTGACATCAGGGCTGTTAAAGGCTTGGTTTTTTTAAAAAAAAACCAAAAACAACCAAAAATCTGAAAATTTTGGTTTTTGGTTTTTTACAAATTTCAAAATTATAAATGCCAAAAATGTTGTCTCTTCAAGTCTCTTGGAAATTGTTGTATGGCCTTTGTTAACTTCGTTTTATGACATTATACGGTTCTACTGTTCTAGTTAATTTCATTTATATGAATCTGATTAATTTGAACGGTATTATGCCATTTTTGAGTTTATGATCCGAAATAGGAAAATCTGAAAAACAAAAAACCAAAAACCAAATAAAACCAAAAAACCAACTTTTCATTTTGAAAAAGTTTGGTTTTTTGCACCTCTGACTGACATCGAGTGGTGGGTTAGAAATAGTACTTAGAACTTCTACATGACCACTGTAATAATGCACTAATGAAGTCAATCAATGCAAGGCCAAGGATCTGTCTGATGAGACAGTAATTATAATCAAGAGTCAGTTTTAGCACAAATTTTTTTCTCCCTGTATCTCTCTGTTCTCCTCAGTCACCAGTCACTTATGTCATTTTGTTCTCAACTCTTGCTCTCTCTCTTTCTCTCACACTCTCTCTGTCTGTCTGTCTGTCTGACATTGAACATCCCCGGTAACGGTTTGCTTTTCTTGCACCATCAGTTTATGTTGTGTGCATCAGACACTTGTGTGATACAAGTTGCAAATTAATAATAATTCTTAAATAATAATAAAATTTTAGGTGCCATATAAATGTCCAGATATATATATATTCAACATAGCATCATTCAAAGCTAATCCTGAACTATGGTAAACTAAACATACAAGTTATAGTACAATGAATAAATATATTACAGAGTTAAATGCAGAGTTAAATCCGGTAGTTTTTACAAGATGGAAATAAATTCAAGAAAATGCAATGCTGCACGGTCTGTGTGTTTTCTACATAGTGGTCTACAGGGCTGCCGACAGAAATAACGGCCCCTAGGCAAAGCAGTCACGGGCCCCTAACTATCCTCAGACTTTATGAGAAAACTTTAAAAAAAAAACTGAACTGATAATAATGCGAGTACAACCCTACAAAATTATATTTATATATGCAACTATAGTAGTTAAGACTGTTAAGTGTCCGTAATATTATATTTTAAAAGGCATAAATCATAAACTTTGTATAACTGATTATAATATTTTTCATAAATTGATTGCTGGGCCCTGCCCGGGCCCCTAAAAGTCGCCGGGCCCCTGAGTTTTTGCCCCCCTGCCCCCCCTCTCGGCGGGCCTGGCGGTCTATGCTGTAGCAAGCTTCAGCAGCAACTAACCCAAGTCATAGGTCAGATAATTATGCAGTAACTAACCCAAGTCAAAGGTCATCTCACAGTCCACTGTTCGTGGAATGCGACCAGCCTCTCTTTGCTCATCATCATTCACAATTTCCTGAACTCTGCCAAAAATACCAGTTTCGGTTAAAACATCAAATAAATGCCATATCATGTAAGAAACAAAGCAGATCCTTATAACGTGCATTCTTTAAACTCTATTCAGTAAATACACTACCTTTCGGACTTTCAAGAAAGTCATGCAAACAACCATTTCATTGTTGTTTACATTAAGAAAGTACATTTCTAGCATCAGACAATAAGACTGGTTTAAGGCAAGGTAATCAACCACGTTGTATATATGTATGCATGATTGCATGTATGTAACTATGTATGAACCTGAACTTCTTAAATTGCATTTAAAGAACTCCTTAAAAGTGCTGTGAACAGGATTCACTATATTGGTGGTCAAACTGAATAACGTACCATGAGCAATACATTTAGAGTTTCACAGTATTTCAAAGTGTGCATCAAATGCACCTTAAGTCGTGAACTACTTTACAATTTCACAAAAAAACAATTGCGCACCTATGATACAACCATCTCACTGAGAAATAGTAATATCTGATGAACTGTTACATCATGCTTTAAATGTTAGCAACAGGAAAAGTCACAATGGAAACCTGATTGTCTGGCAATCAACGGTGTGGGTTGAACGATGACTCCGTTTTGGATTGAAAGTTCGACCTCGACAATCACCAGAACACTTCAATCAATGATACAATCAAAATAGTCAATCAACACAGTCCTGCTATTTTTATAAACGTTCTATAACGCCACATAAACAGTAAAAGACGTTCAGAAACCAACTTTGGTAATCTCCAAAGTAATCAGTATTGTCGGACAAACTGAGTTCTACATATAATGGTGATTATATCAGAAGGAACTGTTAAACCAAACCATTCTGGTAAAGGCAACCACCATCTACATCTAATCTCTTACAGCCTGCAATTCAAACAAAAACATTTTAAATAGTAATCTGTAAATTCATGTTAATTTTGCAACCTTCATGCTAACTACTTTAAAATCTAGCAGAGAAAGCATACATAAACAGCGTGCCATTGAAAATTTGATTTTATCACAAATTAATTTGCTTTGAAAAGTGACCACTAAATAACTCGCATTTAATTGAATGTATCTCAACCAGTGTCGGTATACAGTATGAGCGAATAAGAAATGGCCAAGGCACAAAACATGGAAGACAAACACATTTTTACTACCCTTGGTGGAGCTGCACATTTGCCATCTGGCCATCTCGCAACCTGTATGAATGAAGAAATGCTGCTGTCAATCAACAGTCTCAAAGATAATTTCTAAACTTATCTAACCACAACGTAATCTACACAAAACAAACTTGTGCTCTAGCCTCTCTTTGATCTTCCACACCTAAACAGGTCCTATGTACAGCCGAAGTGAGTAAAATTACTACGAATCTGAATATAAGTGAAAGGAAATTTTGTTAGTTTACTCTGAAACAAGCATCGATAAAGCTAGACACTTTGAAAAAATACAATGCACAATGGATTCCATTTCCGAAATGAGGTTCCAAACTTAAATTGACTTGTGGCATATGTAAATAAGCATGTATGTATGTATGTATTCATGTTCATGTTTAAAATGTACTATTCAACTTTATGTAAAAACATTTATGTACAATTGTACACATGCATCTATATGGTGCTATTTCACAACCCTTTCGCCTTCGATTTTCCATTGCATTATTATGATAACCCGGCACTCCCAGGCGTCATGGGTGATGATATAGATAAATCAGTTCCCTCGGGGTGAGAGGGTTAAGAACCTCACTAGGAGGCTGGACAGTTGTGAGCTTCATACCTGGATCATAGCACAGGACGTGCATTCGTATGCCATCTGTATGCACAGTGGTTTTATGCTGCTCACTCGCACAACTGTCCCTCTCACTGACACAAATTTGCCTGCAAGATCAATGTAGCGAATGCAATATTATTAATTATTAACAATTATCAAATGCCTTTATATTATAGACAAATTAATCTTGCAGCAATCCAAAGCCACTTCAACAATGATATCCCAGTTTGTACCTTCACAAGTCAGTTATTTTCCAACCTCTAACTTATGATTTGTATAGGATTGCAAAGTCCAGTTAACAATGTTTCTCAAAGTGTGTAGAATTTTATCACCACTTAAACTATGAATACTGGAAGGGCCTATGACATGTTCCTAGCAGGAACTATAGAAGCAATCTATGCAAAAACATTCTCTGTGCTGCGTTCAGACTTGTTATTTTTCTTTTTACCTTCTGCTCAAGTTAAACAAATATGATCCACCAATGGAAAGAATGCCTCATTTACTCCCTGCTAAAGAATAACAGTAATCAAACTCTACCCAACACTACTTACTACTTCAAGTGACAGCTAGACTTTATAAATTTTGCTTCTTAGTACCAATCATATGCATTACTTTGGCAAATGAAATGATTTATATTAATCAGAAATAATACTAATTATTTCAATTAAGAACAGCAAACCATAGTAGTTGGCTTTAAGAAGCTTCAGCGGAGTAAGTGGCTCATAATTGATGATGCGACAATGAATCTTTGAAGGACAGAAGTCGTATTCTGACTTATACGATCCATTCTCCCTCTGTAGCTCTTCAACAACTTTCTGAAGATCAAAATGAAACAAAACAAAATAAAACTATATTTACACATATAACATGGCTTATAGAAAATGTTCAGTACATAACCAGATATGGCACCAGACCTCTTTCTGTGCCCTAGCCCTAATAGGACTTCATGGAGTACACAGATGCCCATGCTCATGTAGCGGATCACACCAATTCACTGATCTGAACTATGCTGATGATGCAGCCATTTATGCCAAAAATGGTGGAGGTCCCAGTTCTGATAATGGATAATTTTTGGGCTTGAAATCAACTACACTCTTAGACAAACATCCAGACAACAAGGAATCCATGTCCAAGAGTGAAACAGGCATGGGGGGACAGATTCTGACAGAACGCTAGTTGGATCTGGTTTATGGCTACCCGACCTTTCTTCTCAACTACAGGCAACAAACAGTGCAAAGAGCATTGTAAAGTAGTGTAAAGTAAATGTAAGATTTAAGCAGGAGTTACCTCATGACCAGCAAGACTCAGACAGTTGATGACCATTTCTGGAATATGTTTCAGCTGATCAGACAAATCTGTCAGTTGGTGACTGATTTCTATTAAAAGACAACACCCATTTTTCTACGAGATAACGACAGCCCAAAGTTTGAGTAAAGATAATGCTGATGTTGATAGTTGACTTTGAATGCAAAAAAATAACTAAATAATGTACATATACAATAATAAACTTTTTTGATTTGTAATTACAGAATCAATTTAGCCTATTTGTTTCAAAAACTCAACATTTTATTAGGAGTTTTAGTGGATTACTTACCTTAACACCTCCATTATCACTAGGAGTATATAAATCTTAACACAGTAACATTGACAAACCAACAGAGATAGTCCTCTTCTCCAAATGAACCCACAACCTGCTAATGTCCAGCTGCCTCTGCTATTTTTCTGCTGCAAATCAGCAGCAGGTTTCTCAGATAAACAAATTCCCCATATTCTCAGTCTCCTAGCCATTCAACTCCACTGAAACCATATTCTGTTTCATTCCATATATCAGTGATTTCGTTTTAGTAAAGTGAATTTTTAGTCCTGCAGCTTCCCCGTCTTTGTGGAGAGTTTTCACATTTTCCTGGATGGTTCTTATTTGTCCATCGGTCAGGTCTACATCAATTGCAAACCTCATGGTGCTGATCTTATTGCTATGGACTGCAATTCCTGTTCCAATGCTGTATATAAATCCCCAGAATGAATGAATGAATGAATGAATTAATGATATTGCCAGAGACAAAACACAGCATCATAAATAGTCAAAAGATAAAACAGAACAGTTACCAGAGTTTGCAATGAGCTCCTTAAAATCTATGGAGAAAAATCCTTTTTCTTCAATGGAAGCCTGTACAGGAATGAAAACATTTGTTAAATGAGCTAGTGAATCATGAATTACTGATCAATTAAACTTTACAACTTTTTAAGCATTTTAAATACTTTACGAATTTGTACACGAAATAATACAGCATTAAAGTCAAGCACTGATGATCATAGTTACAAGTGTTAATTAAACCAGCGTTTAAATTATTAAAAATTTTGAAAGACAAATACTACTATAAAGTGTAACACAAATGCTGTTAGAATCAAAAAGTTACAATAAAAAAATTAATAAATTGAAATAATGTTGATTAGGAAGATTTTCTGGCTAAATCACGACACAGAGCAGAACATAATACAATCATGAAGTTACTTTATTGATATGCAACAAGGAATTAATGGCTAAAGTTTACAACTGATGCAAGACATATAAGTGATGCCACTAACTGAACTCGGAAAGGTATTGCTTCGTCTGATGTAATCCTGGAAAAGGCGGATCTTCTTAACAACAGCAGATGACTCAGAAAAAACTGAAATGGAAATTTTTTTTAGAAAATAAATAGCACTTCTATGACTACATTAATTAATGGTGTTAGCTAGCTTAAGATTGCCTTGCAAAGTATCTAAAGTTACAAAGTGTTAGCTTCATGTTTCATATGACATGTAAAGCAGCTCAAATATGACTGTCACATTTATAAATGTCTATTAATAACTTTACTTAATCTTGAAATAATGTATAGATCGTAAACAAAAACACCTTAATTTACAGGTATATGGTAGGAGAAAAATAGAAACATACAAAGCACAACTAAAAACATAACAACACTGCTGTTCAGAAGTCTATAAAAGTTCAGATCATCTTCAAACTCACCAAACAAGAGGTTAATGGTTGTGTTTCATTACAAAAACTGATTTATGACAATCACTGTTTATGGAAATCATCAGCTAAACAAGGCCACATTAAAAACAGAACTATTAGCATAAACACTGACTCACGTAACGGTGGTTTCTGAAGCCATTCAAGCAACTACACTAGCTTAAGAAAAGAAGACCAGTCGCTTAAGCTAACGCAGGTAAAGTTATAAAATGCTAGCAATTTCATTTTTCTTAGCCCCAGCATATAAAGGTTGCAACTTCTCTCCTTTAACACCTTAAAGGTGTGTATGTCAGTGCATTCATTATAGATGAGTTGGCTGTGGGGTGGGCGCAAGTGGAGATGAACTCTTAAAACAATTTCTGCCATGGTACAGATTTGAACCCCAACCTTCCAATTAACAGTCCAACCATCAGACTACATTGCAGCCCAATATACTAAAAAATACAGCATAACAGAAAAATTGTTAGGCATGAAAAAAATTACCATGAACATACAAAAATGATAAATGACGGCAATCAAAATCAAAATCTTTACAAAAAGGCTTATAAATCAAAGTCTGATACAGTTGACAGATTTTGTAGCAAAAGGTTGTAAGAGTGTTCAAATTTCACCTTCTTCTGGGAAGAAGACTTTCCATCCATGAAAAGGTGAAGGTACATCATACAGTGTAGTTTGAGTTGTCCTCTTGACTTCAGACACTGGGAATGGACCATGAACAACTAGTGGCTGGCTTCCGCTACCACCACCTCTACCACCACGTGGAAAATCTACACATCATTAACAACATTCTCAAACTGTAGTGATCAATTTAGTTTTACTTTGAACTTAAAACTTTGACTTATAACTTTTGCTTAAATTAAATTTACTTTTACCTAGCATACATCACCTGATGCCTTGTATAATGGTGGCACAGAAGGTTTAGATCAGATTATAAACTGGTAATGTCTGAAACATGCTTGCTACATCTATCTCAATTTTCGATTCTATAAAAGTCTGCAAAAATGGTTTGTTTGAAATCTCTGATCTCTTGTCAAGAGGTTCTAGGACCAAAATGACAATTAAGAGGTTCTTAAATGGCACCAGAGATGTCCAATTAGAGCCAATCCAAGTTCAGTGTATCACATACAAGAAGGAATTGACACTGATGACGATGACTTCCGATGTTGTGCAGTTCGAAAATGTGATCATTGCCGATTTCATGTAACTGGTCAAAGATTCAAACCTGGGTTGTAGAGGTGAAAAGCCACTTCACCACTATGCCACCTTCAAGTTTCCTTTAAAACCCCAGATCTAGTATCCCACAGACTGAAGTGCTTGTGATGCTAAGTTGTTAGGTCAACTTAATAGCAATAGATGAAAGAATTATAATTGTTATCTGGGGTTTGAGGCAGCCATGCATATGAAGTGTTACTGACTTAATTTTCTCAGCCTTAGCACATGAGGGCAGGAGACCAGATTTCTCTCCCACCATTTGATCTCCCACAAGCAGTCAGTGTACTCTTTATACTTACTTATATACACTTACTTACTTACTTACTTATACAGCTGAGTTTGCTAGGGTACAAGTCGAGCAGAAATCGCCACACACCTCTCTGCCCTGGTAGGGATTTGGACTCGTGACCTTTCAATTGGCAGTTCATCACACTGTCCAGCAAACCATCTTTGCCTTGCTATTAGTTCAGGCATTATATTGTTTCACTCCATGATATGTTACGTTGATACTTCCAGCTTACTTTTGCCGCCATGTTGACCTCGCTGGTATGGATGGTAGCCACCACGACCTCTCCACGATCCTCGGCCTCGACCACCACCACGAGCTCCACTCCCTCTACCTCTTCCATGATTATCACCAGATTGATTCATGGCACCTGGAATAATTAAAAATTATTTAGAGGTTAAACTGATGCACTTAGCAACTAACTAACCTACGAAAAATTACTATTCAGTTTTTCCCTGATCAGCAGTTATTGTCACTTCGCCAACGACTAAAAGCGCCTTTCAGTACACTTCATTTTCTCCTTCTGCCAGAAGAAAAAGGGTTAGAGATCTCTTCACTAGACAATTTAAAGCCTTCTTTTTGACTACGGCCATGCTTCCTGGTTATAGAATAAATGTATTTATATTTGTATAAACACACATGTGCGTTTAGTCTAGGCTGACCAGACGTCCCGGTTTTCCCGGGACAGTCCCGATTTTCTGTTAGCTGTCCCGGCTGCCGGGAAAGGTAGGCCAAACTCTAAATATGTCCCGGTTTTTAAAAACTTACCTGACTTTCCGATCTTATATAATTATGATGTATTTCATGTGCGTTTGTCATGTGATGAAATGAAGGATATACTTACTTACTTTATCAACGTCTCCTTGATTTTACTACTGGCATCTGGCGAGTAAATTCATTTTTAATCTCACTTTTATTTATTACCATGCATAATACCTCTTCCGGTTCTAAACGTCATATTGTCGTAGTGATAATATTCTGACAAAACACATTTTCATAAATAATAATTTGAAGCTAAATTACAAAAATAAAATTATAAAATGTCAAAACGAAAGTGTTCTTTTAACGACGATCTGAAGGCCGAGTTTTCATTCTTGTCCAGCAGTGCGACTGATGGTAGTACTGTACTGCATTCTGCAATTATATCTGTAATTCAACTATTTCGGTTGCTCACGGCGGCAGGTCAGACATCAATGACCACATTGCCACTAAGAAACACAACGTGGCTCTGAGTGCAAAAGCAAGTTCTTCATCAAGCATACATTCAAGCGCCAAATATGAGTGACTGATTTGATAAATTTTGAATTTAATTTATTTTAAATTTAAAAGCATGATTTGAATAAAACCTTTCACTTAGTCTTATAGACTTATAGTCGTATACCAATATAATAAGCATAAAATAGATATTTGTGCAAGTTATATTATATTAATTATTGACAACATGACAACTTTTTTTCGTGATTGAAGTGTCCCGGTTTTTAGTTTACAATATCTGGTCAGCCTAGTTTAGTCATATTTAATTGGGCATGCCTGTCGAATTATATTTGCTCATGTTGTAATCAAATCAGTTGTTTTACACCATGCAATACATGGTGCACTTGTTGGATGCAAATACAGTCCCCTTCATTACCTCTGATTCCGGTAATGATAGTGGAGAAGTGTGGAATTCAGAAGGAAGATTATTCACCAGGGACGTGGTGCAGAGTTGGATATCGCTCGGTTGGAGAACTTGAGACGAGTAGTGACCAGGGTTGAAAAAGACTGAGACAGAAGGATGAACGGGTTGAGCTGGATGGTAGAGTTCGCGAAGATATTTGGGTTGGGAGTATTGTAAGGAGTTGCACGTTAGTGACAGGGCTTTGACCTGGATTCGCTCTGGGATGTTTAGCCAATGATTTGACTTGAATATGGGAGTGATATGATGATGCTTGGGCGTTCTAGTAGACCTTACTTCGCTGTCCCATTTGCCATATTCTGACCAGGCTTCAAATTTGAAATATAGTTTGCATAATAATTCGCATAATGAATTCACGAAAATAAAATACGCCTCTTTAGTGTTTACATTCCTAGGTGTACGCTCTACTGCACACCAGATCATTATTTTAGCTCTCTACACCTACTAAATATAGCAAAAAATAATGTCACGTCTTGCAATACCTATACAAATCCAGCGTTTTACGAAAAATACATTTAAAATATTTTAATCTGGGATTATTACATGACAGTTGAATGTTTGTAAACAATAATTATAATTTCACATTGACCGCCACGAAATCTAAGACATGCGAATCAGGACCTATTATTATACACAGGAGTGGAAAGTCTTTATGTAAAGTTGTGTGACTAGTTTCCGGGCGATAATCGAGGATCCTGAAAATTTCGAATCTTGTTTACAGCAAATGCATTCAGTTAATTATAATTTTTATGGGGACAATTCGACAAGTAATTATGTTTGCGAGGTTAAAAATTGCCTTTAGAGATTTAAAACATCATATTTAATACCAGGTGTACAAATTGAAGCGGGGCGACATCTGTAGATAAGTGTGAAAAGAATATTAAATTTGCACCGAGCACCTCTCAAATAGGTTCCTTGATACCGGAATGGAAATTCGTGCATAAAGTTGTATATCCGGTGCGGTGCATGTGAGGTCCAGTCGTCAGAAGTTGAATAAGGAGTTCCAGTCTTGTGTAGCATAATATTAGCCTTAGACCAAACTATTTAATAATTCTTGGACTTTTGGTCAACATGATTTTATTTGAAACTACACAGCAGTTGTTATGCACACAAGACGTGCTACATCTGACCGTCAGAGGCGCTGTGGTCCGTAGGCCTAAGTGCTCCAATATTGAACCGAATAATTTATAGATTGACGTAGCGGCACAACGTACGTCAATCGCATGCTAAAGACTAGGCTTAGGCCTAATGACTAGGCCCGATCTAATCTACGAACTTCTATAGCTCCAGTATAATAATGCTCAAGGCATCAGTCAACGGTGACCGCTATTATCCAGAATCGTTGTGCAAGCCAAATTTCAGGGCTAGTCTGCAGGACGAAGGCCAGTGTAACGGTGCCTAATGGAGCCTAAATCTTTGAAGTTTCTCAGCGACGCACAAAAACCGCGTCAGGGTGACCGGCTTATTCGCCGGCGCTGTATGAAGTCAAGTCCGCAATAGCTGCAGGTTGTTTTGTTCGTTCCGGTGCCAGGTCAGAATCCGAGGAGGGCAAGCCGAGGAGACAGCTTGGTGCGACGGTGGGAATCGCTGACATGGGCGTCGAGAGCCAAGGCGGGCCCCGGGGCAGACACTTCTCAGGGTCCAACAGCTAGTCGAAAATCATTCTGATGAGCGATGACCAGCGTCTGTTACTGTGCTTAGGCCTAGCCTACTCCTTAATCCTCTGAATGAGCAATTGAGACTGTGTTAAGTTTCACAGCTATTAAATCGTTTTCGTTAACAACATTGCTAATAGAATTATCTGCATGCAATGCTAACCTCTTCAGTCCCATTACCTCGGAGTACCTCCGTAACATTCGTTATTGTCTTGCTTTTTGGTAAAGAAATTCCTCGATAACGCTTCATTACATAGTTAGTAAATTGAAGCAATTAAACTTGAAAATTTAATTTAAATCGTTTTTATTTTAAAGTATTAACGAATGGATTAGGGACTGTTTTCTGAACATGATGAACTACTTTCACAATAGGTCGAGTAAAATTAACACTGGAGGCTGCAGAGAGACATATTGTAAGAGACCGACTGCAAGAGAAAAAACGCGCGCGAGAGAGACAATGAAGATAATTTTATTATTTCAAACATTCCTCAGCGTTGGAGCTCAGTATAGGCAAGGCAAAGGGTAGGCAGTGGTTGTGACCTAGATAGACACAACGGATACATGTATATGTGCGTGGCCCTGTGTAGATATCATGTATCATGAAGCATTCGTCATATAGGGCTTATACAGATTGCATTAGGCCAAAGCCACAAGTTTCTTCAGTTTGAACAAAATTTAGACATTTCTGGGCCCCTGCTAAGGGCCCCTGCCATTGAACCGGGCCCCGGGGCAGCAACCCCCTGACCCCCCTCTCATAGGCCCTGATCGCTGATGGTGGACGGGCGGTGGTGCAAGAGTATAATCAGGATAGGATATCTTGAAGAGTTCGATTTTCTTGGTTTTCAGTCGTGAGTTGAAAGTAGCAGAGGAGAGTGCAAGCGGAGGAGAGATGAAATTAACAAGTGAGATAGGATCGAGGATGAGCAAACTGCCATGGCGGAGGTCTTTTGGGAGTTCATTCCTTCAGTTCAGAGAGGAGGAGCTAGATTGAGTCAAGTAAGAGAAAGGTATGATGATGAGCGAGTAAACTTAGACCTGCATGGGGAGTGGCTGGTGAATAACTGACGAATGTAAGAGGGTTGAGAGATTAGAAGGACGTTATATAGATAAGAGATACAATTTTGTCACGGATGCGGGACTTATGGCCAAAGCAGTGATTTGAGAACGAGTTCAACGAGTTTACGGTAATAATGTGGTGTTGCTTGTGAGTTTTGCTGATTGCATTCATTAATTCGTGAGTCTATTCATTGATGAATTTATAATAGCATCCATTCAAGGGGACTATTCAGAGGCGCGCCGAACTCTAGCACGGCCAAACGGTGTAAATATTATTAAGAAAACAGGCTGAGGAAGCATGGTGCATGGGCGAGAACGTTCTGGACTGCGTGTGGGCGTTTTATTTGAGAACAGTCTATGTTGTGGAAGGTTTGGAGTTTGGACTCAGAATAACTATGCAAAAACCAATAATTGACTATGACTATCGGTAAACAGCATTAAAAGCTGAAGGCGAGATTGGGCGGAGAGGAGCCGTCCGAGCCGATGCAGGAAGCTGAGTTTCTGTATCTGGGAGGATAACTTAAGATGTCCAATGTATAGAAGACATAACACATACATGTGGGATTGGCCTGGCGTCAGCGACATTTGGCAGATTGCGTAGGATGTGGAAGACGAGCAGCATTTCAACAAGAAAAAAATAAAACTGTATAGAGCACCTGTCACTGCAGTAGGCCTACTGATATAATGGATCTGAGTAGGCCTAGTGGTGCCTATTATAATAGGGAAAGAGGACGACGAAAGGATCGAGGATTATAGTGGTGGAAATGAGATGGCTAAGTAGAAAAGCGGAGAGGACATAGGCCTATCTCTAGACGAGATAAGATTCGTAATGAGGTACGTAATCCGGAAGGAGTTGGGACAGATGGAAACACTGGTAGACACAGGGTGAGAATTGTCGGGGGGTTGGGGGGTTCAACCCCCCAGTCCTTCTTAGCATCTCATAGTAAAGTCTACATTTCACGCCCAAAGGCCCCAAACTACACATGAATCAACGTCTAACCATCCCCCAGTTATTTTTTTTACAATTCCCATACTGGGTAGACAAGATCAGACAAGGAAGACTGACATGGTTTGGCCAAGTAGTAAGAATGGACGATGAGAAATTACCAGCAAGGGCATAATATTGTCACGTGGAGGGAACATGCAGTCGACGAAGACAAAGACATGGATGGAAAACGTCAGAAAAGATCCTAAAGAGCAAGGCAAGGATAATAGAACGACCCTGTGTGTTATGAGAGACAGAAGGAAATGGAACCATCTTGTACAAACCTCATCGTATTCGTCGGCGCACTCCTGACGGAGAAGAGAAGAAGAAGTCGTTGTAAAGGGAATACAGTAGTCGAGTTTGAAATGAACAATTGAGGAGGCTATTGTGCATTATCTTGTAATCAAGCTTTAGGTGCATTCCAGTGCATATTTTAACGGATTTGGACTACTGGGACAAAGTCTGCTACACTACTTTCAATGTTATTGGAAACTAACATTGAAACAATGAAAGTAGGCTAGAGTATTACCTGAAAAAATCACCAAAACTACTGGGACAAATCCTAAAACTACCGTACTGGGGCAAATCCTAAAATTACTGGGGCAAATCCTAAAACTACTGGGACAAATCCTAACACTACGTGGACAATTAATTGTCCCAGTAGGCCTAGTTATACAGTTAAAATATGCACTGGTGCATTCGACGAAGGTCACAAATGCGCATGTAGCAGGTACGAGATGGCTGGGTGATGTGGACGGGGCTAGGTAAGGTTTAATCGAAGATGATTCCAATATTACGCACAGGAGAAGAGTTAGGCATGAGAGAGGTGGGATCTGTTGGAGAACGGTCGGAAGGATACCTTAGTTTGCTTAAATGCTCGCGAAGGTCAGATAATGAGAAATTCTGTTTTTGATGAGCCAAGTCGTAGCATGTTGGCGTTCATCCAGGATGATTTCTGGGTGATGAAGTTACGTCGATGAGTTAGCTAAGTGAGGGGGAAAGGATATTCATGAACAGTTGTGCGCGGAGAAAGATAAGTGTCGTCGGCATGCAGGTGATGATCAACAGAGGATGAAGAAATGGGTTTTTGCTCAGTGGGGAGGTATAAAGAATGAATAGCAGAGGACACAGCCTTGAAGAACAACGCAGGTGAGGGTGTGAGGATTGGATGATCGTGACCAGCGGCATTAACAATGAATGAACGTGAGGAAAGATACGACTTGATCCACGATAGGGCAGTACCAGAGATCCCAATTACCTGTAACAAGTTGCGACCTGTCAGCTTGGTGTTGTGAATAAACGAAATTGATTGATTGATTGATTGATTGATTGATTGGAACGGAGTTAGTAAGGATAGTAGCCTATCGTCGATTGCATCGTCAGTTGTTGAAAGGTCCAACTAGGCTATACTTTGCTAATCTCGCTCCTCTTCCGCCAAGACACTTCTCCGCCCTTCCGTCACCTCATCACTAAAAGCCGATCAGCTATCATGGCGATGGAGCGATCGCCAGAGCTGTTTTGCTTCTCTGGAATTAACTCTCGACAGAATAAGGAGACTTAGGCCTACTTGATCCATCGTATACAAACTCACCAGGACCCCACAGTGGAGGCGCCAGGATTTCAGGTTTGGGGGGGGCTAAAGCTCCAAGCCATTCCCTTTTGTCCCCTCCTCCCTGTGATTTGCAGTGATTTCCAACCTTGGGGGGCTGAGCCACAGTTTGGGGGCTAAGCCCCCTATCCCCCTAGCGCCGCCACTGGGACCCCAGCTCTTGCTATCTCTCCACAATCCACAGACCTTTCACTCAAAACTGAAAACACAGCTTTTCACAAAACATAGCCAATATCCCGATACCTCTTCGCCATAATTATCGCCATCGCCGCTTCAATTGAAATCACCATCGGCCTTAGCCTGCCTGACCCAATTTATCTTAACCTGGAACCGATTTTAACCCTACCTGCCTATATCGACTTTGTTTTTACTAAACCCCTGTGAATGAACTGGTTCCCGCGACTTCGCTCTTTTGGGCGCTGTAGAAATCTCCAGATTACGATTAGGGCCTATGTATAGTCCGCACAGTCATCATAATATAATTAGTTTCAATACAAGTCAGAAATGGAATGGGCCTTTCCAAGAAAATTATAAACGTTTCAACAGAAAGGATTGCCAGTTGAACGGTTTTTGTTTACGAACGTCTGACGGTCTGAATCAGCAAATTGTTAATTTTGCCTTAAATTCCATGTATATTTTGCAGCTGAATAGACACAGTTTGTAACCTTGTAGCCTAATAACCACGGATGTATAATAACGCATGCTCGAAGTGATGCCGTGGTTTGGACTTTGGTCGATTTAGATATATAGGCAATCCTTTCTGTTGAAACGTTCATAATGGGCTTGGACAGGTCCATTCCAAAAACAATTATTCCAACTAGACACAAGTCAGGAGACCTACAAAATGAAAGTACTCAACAACAGGGGCTTTTAAGGTCGTGGTAGGCACTATAGGCACTCTTGCCTTCGTAGGCCACAACTGCCAGCTCTGCAATCAAGCTAAACGCATAATAATTAGGGCCTTCGCACTCACATTATTTATTGAGACTCTGAAGACTTTTATGTGATTTTGCAAAAAGCAAAGAGCTGTAATGTTCACATGTGCCTAATGTAGGCTGCTGTAGCCTACAGCTTAACTTAACTTTAAGTCACTATCTTAAAGCGAAACTGTTTTGGTATAAAATTAAAAAAATTATTAAATTAGAATTTGAAATTTCCTTTTTCCATGTTCGCGTCAAATTCAATCATTAAATTTAATTTTGCAATAATCTTATTTTTCAGATTTGCGCAGGTCCCTGAAAGGTTCGTAGGCCCTATATAGTTAGGCACAGTGTCTAATGAAAAAGTACGGCCCTGCTCAACAACCACGTAAACACATAATAATAAACGACAGCAAACTGATGCCGAGGGTATGACGTAGGGCCTACTCTGTAGCATATCAAGTCTGGCAAGAGCTGGAACTAGAAGAAATAGCCACTCGAGTTATAAGTCAAGTTAATCTAGGTCTCACAATCTAGGGCCTAGCCTACCACGTGCAGCATAGGAGTTACAACGCAGTTTTAAAATGTTTTGCGCATTCTTTTAGTGGATTGCTGTGGTAGAGTTGATAATTATTACAAGTCCATTTAGGCTACACGGTATTATTACGATGGCATTTCACGAGAACAATAATTATAACAATTATGGTACTAATTAATTTTTTAAACTGTATGCCACAAGCATAGCCTCTACCTCTGGTAGCCTGTCTGTAGTAGGCCTAAGCTCTTAGTGTTTTGTGGACTAATTTTCTGCCTGAAAACATGTTTACAACGCCGTAATATGTTTTTAAATTGGCAGACAGTTGCAGTGCGCAAAAACTAGAGCATATAAATTGTAGCTTAACTACACCTCAAATTAGATCTATGATTCATTTCTTTGGAAAACAGATGCCTCTGTTAGTCTGATCTCAGTTTGGAAACTGATAGCAATTATGCAAGCCACCTATAAAAGTTAACGTTTGTTGCATTGAAGAGATGCTGAAGGGACAAACCTTGATGTAGGCCTATGCGTGCTTGAGTCAAGACCCCTTGAGGTACGCTGCTTCTGAAAAGTAGATTAAAGCTAGTTTATACTCAAGTTCTTAGAGTAGAACGGTAAAGAAAATGTATCAGCATAAACTCATTTGCGCCTTCATTCTCTTTATCCTTTGTATCGGAATCAGATGCCAAAGTGGAGAAGACAGAGAAGACAGTTTGTCAGAACCTGTGATAATTCCTCACTACAGTAACTATAGGCCTTATAGTCGCTACTATCATAGACGTTCGTGCGACACTAAGACTCAGATCGCATTGGCTGAGGTCAAGTCGGAGATTCAAGACCTGCAAAAGATACTGATCGGTCTTCGTCAGAAACTGGACCCGGATTTTAAAGTGCCAACCCCTCGTAAGTTTGCATCATTTGTTCTGATTTTATTGCTTGATTAAGAGTACAGCTAAATTCTAGTCTATTCTATTGTATTCTATTTACGGATTTATAAAGCACCTCTCACAGTACAACCTAATCAGAGGCGCTTCCAGTGCGAAAGGCCCCTCGAAAAAAGAAAAGTCTTAAGAGAGCGAGCAGAAACAGTATTGCCCCAGATAACAACACAGCACGAGTTATAGCAGGAAGGTCATTCCACAGCAAAGGGCCAGCAGAGACATAATAATAATAATAATAATAATAATAATAATAATAATAATAATAAAAATAATTATAATAATAATAATAATAATAATAATAATAATAATAATAATAATAATAATAATATCTTTTCTTTAATAAGCGCCTGACAAACGCACTGCGCTGTACATTTACATGTTATGCAATTGAAATCTTAACTACTAACAGAACAGACAGCCATGTAATACAACGGCGCTAATAGCAGCCTACAAAGCAAATCCGCCCAACGGGGGCTCGAACTCGGTACCTCTCGGTCTGTGTGCCAGATGTTATCCAATGCGCCACGGGCCCCCCGATGCTGTGCTGTCCGTGGCAGTCCGAGACCGAGGAACTAGAAGGTCATAATTGTCGAAAATTATTGGTTGTTTTAAAGTAATATTAGTTGATGCATTTATGTAATTTTATTTATTTATAGAGGTCATGTCGAGGTAACATTTTAAGTTTAGAAACTGTAATGGATGTATGTGTCCTGACTGCAGGTTGAAATATCTGCTTTAATTAATTATTGGTTTACTGCAGCTTTTGTCACATTTAAGGGTAATCGTCAAACTCTATTAATTTCACTAATGAAATCTTTATTCTATTGTTTAGCTCTATATAATATGTCATACAAGATAAATCAGTAGGCCTACGTGTCTCGTGTTCTCTTTATCTAAAGTCGCTGATAATATTTCTACATTCAATCTTTTCATTAGGCCACTTCAGAACCATCTAAACCTTGCTATGATAAGCCGTCCTATAAAGAGAGTCTAGTTCTATAATAGAATCATTTTATTGATTTCAAACTTGAGGAAGTTTAACTTGATATGTCGTTAGAGTTAAACTTTTGCACACTGTTCAGGAACAACTCCAAGAACAGTCCATGTTCCTGAAGTCGAACCGAAATGTCCGCCTGGATTCCAGTACGTAAACCTGGCTCGCAGCTGTTACAAGGTCGTGTACGAAGAACATAATTGGACAACAGCCGATCAAAGATGTCATGATTTACACCCTGGAGCCCACTTGGTCGCCATTACAAACAGTGATGAGAACAGTGCCTTGATGACTTACCTCGGACATGAGCTTGCAAGTGCGTATTCAATTTACATATCAGTGTACACGTTCCCCTAATTTAAGTCGCAGCTGAAGTGGTTGTGTTAGACGTAGGCCTACAGTATACGGTCACTGAAGATGTATTGTTCGATTATATATATATATATATATATATATATATATATATTATATATCTTCGTTTAATAAAACAGACTGACAAACCGCAGTGAGTTAGGTTCTATTATAGTAGACCAATCGCATTGGAGTGTCTTAAGAAATTCAATGCTTTTTTCTTGCAGAGCCTTCAGTAGTGTAGGTCTAGTTTTGAGTTCTATTACATTAGTAAGTATATTCTTTAATGAGAAGCACTGGCAAACGCACAGCACTGTACATGGCAAACGTAATAGACAGAAAAAAATAATATAATAAAACAAACCAAAAATTGAATAAGAGCAGTTATCGTATAGCCTACCAAGGGAACACAGGGAGAAGATATTAGCACTGACGACTCTTCCATCAATTTCAACAGGATAAGTAATATTGATCAATAAAGCTTGTGAATTGAATTGAATTGAATGTTCCATATTAAATTTTAGCCGAGTTCAAAAGTCATGCGCATTATGAAATATTTGTTTACATTCAGCAAACACTTCATTTATAGGAGATAATAGGAAATACCAAATAGGCATAAAATTTCTCTACCCACGAACTAGTGCACGTGCATTAAAGGACTATAATTATAGGCACAAAACTGTCTGAAAACACCTGTGTTAAGGGAATTTGAGGAACAACTGAGCTCAATTTATCTTAATTGAAAGTACTGGTTGCAATAAATCCTATGTAAGAAATTGCATTAATGTAGGGAACTTGGGGTAAAGTTCTGAATTAAAATATGAAGTCGATGTTCGATGCTATCAGTCATGTGTTAGCATATGGCCTGCGTCCGGATAGTCAGAAGCCTGTTTTGTTGATTATTATTAGCTGGCAGATTGATAGGCCTACATTATGTTACTGGCAATGTGTAAAATCCCTGAAAAAACCAGGGATTTTGTAAAATCCCTGAAATCTGATGATGAAAATTTGACAGATTGCCTGAAAGGAAAATGATGAACACAGTCGAAGTTTGACATCGACTGTTGCACTTGACTTTCCCTTTGAAACATTTTCACCTATTTATCTAGCAGCGTCCAGTGGAATTTGAAGTTGCAGAATAATTGAAGTTTTTAATACTGTAGCAAAATAATATTGCTGGTCGTTAGGCGTTTCACTATATCGCCTAGTCATGTCCTCTTTGGCTATATTTCTAGTCATGTCCACCTTTGGCTGCGTGTCCGACATGTCCGCCGGCTATGTTTCAACTTCATTTGAGACGATTGGAATTTAATACTCTAAAATAAAATCGATTAATTAAATTAAATTAATTTAAACAAAACTAAATAAAATAAAATAAAACAAAATAAAATAAATAAATAAATAAAATAAAATAAAATAAAATAAATTTAATTGAACTCAATTAAGTTAATTGATTGATTGATTGATTGATTAACTAATTAACTAAATGATTAAAAAAAAAAAATTATATGTTTATTTATTATTAATTAACAATGCGCCTCGACAACTCACAGCTCTACTTAAGCTCCTAAGGGGGGGGGAAGGAAACACACAAGTCAAGGCCCCGGGGACATGACTTGAAACATAGTTGAAACCTTATCGAGGACACTCTCCATGCAGTCGGGAACTAGTCTACATACATGTAATAGCCTTATAGGTCGACCGATTCAAAATGACGGTCGGGCGTCGATGCATTTGCATATGAAGTTTGGAGCAAATCTGGGGTTGATGCTAGCTTTCAAGATCTATCAATGAGCTTTTGATGTTTTAGAGAATTCACATATAAATGTGTGCAAACTTCATGCGTGGGGAGATCCACAAAAACTGCTTTGGACGAGCGGTCAACGACGGAACGAGACCAGCTGCGAAGAACCAGTTGTCTGGAAAATATCGAACGAGACACAACTGCCTCTCTCATTCACTTACTGGCATCCGGGAGAGCCGAACTGCCGCAACAACGAAGAATATTGCATACATATAAGACCATCTGAACTTTTCTACTGGAATGACATAAGCTGTGACCACATGATCTGTCCCCTTTGCGAGTCCGATCCGTGGTAGAACTGCTTCAAGTGGTTCTCATAAGTGGACACAGAAATTGTTCAACTAACTAAACAGCTAGCTATACGTATTATTATTATTAGGTTAGATATTCATGTCTCAGATTGCAAACAAAGACAGATTGTTAAACTTTTGTATAATATTGCATCACTTTACTGAGATTGCACTTAATTTTTACTGCTTTTTATGTCCTGCTGGATCATTTAAAATGCGAAGCTTCGTCTCGCGCTAATTAGCTTACATATATAATTGCTTGCTTATAATTATGTGCATCTTCTATATTCGTTATTAGAAAGAGGTCACTGTAAGCACAAATAATTACTGTGTTACCTGTTCTTTGACCTGTTGGCCAGTGAGACTGTAGAGAGAGTTACAACAGTAACAGGCATAATATTTTGTGAATGATATTATACATAAAACTGCAAGTTCCACAATACGATTCACACACAATAGTTTATTTGGCTTTATTACTTTTTAGCGTGATTAAAAATGCAAAACATAAAAAGCATTACCTCAAAATTCACAGGAGAAAAGACCGACGAATTTGATTCGTGCGATGCTCGTAATTATACACGAGCACCGTGATGTTGATCACCGCAGAGCTTTTATGCCGGTGCCACAAAATAGAGTATCCCCCTAAATGAGTATCTCCCCTAGCGAAATGGAGTATCCGGTTTAGTTTGCACTATTGGCGGTTTCTAAGTGTATTCAGTCGTACTATTTGGATTTATTGTAGGCCTACACATAAAACTTTCTAAGTTGCGTAGGCTATCTATAGTTTGTACGTCGACCTGAAATTAATTTACTCCGTGTTTGGTGATTTCGACTGGATTTTCGTCTTGGTAATCGTGATGCGTATGACGATGCATGGGGATAGAATGGTTTATCCCACCGCCGCCACCGGATACTCTATACCGGTTTATTCCATCCGGGATATGCTTTAGGGGGTTAGTATATCACGGGACACCGGCTTTCAATGTTATATGTAGCCTATAGCCTAAATGTTATAAGTGGAGTCCGGTGGATCTGTTGCTGTTGGTTTGCGATGTGAAAGTGCTTTAACTGTAGGACCATTTTACTCTTATCCTTGACCTGCTGGCATTTTCAGGCGCATCAGATGGAAACCATATATGGGCTCTAACACGGGTCCCATTTGGGAATATGGGCTCTACATGTGCAGGCTGACTATCTCTTATAATTATTGGACTGTGACGAAAGAGAAAAGGAGGCGATTGTCTACCACCCTTGACTAATGTTTTATGGTAGGCTAAATAAAAGATTGATATAGGCTAACTACTTCATTCGAATGACATGTTATTCAAATATATAAAACCAATCGTAGGCATCTAATCCACTTTAATGTGTTGATATTATGTAGGCCTACCTACTGAAAGGCTTATGCTACGAGAAGAGCTTTATAAATTATCAAATACAGCACAATATACAATACAATACCTACTTGTGCTCACGCAAAGAAACTAATAACATTCAGCCATGGGGTCTAGCAATTAATTAATCCGTTGGTCAGCCTATCGGATTTTAATTCAGGCATTTCTCCTTCATGACTGTTAAACAATTATAATGGCGCCGTTTATATATTCCAATAATAATAATAATAATAATAATAATAATAATAATAATAATAATAATAATAATAATAATAATAATAATAATAATAATAATAATAATAATAATAATAATAATAATAATAATAATAATAATAATAATAATAATAATAATAAGGGTGAGAATTGCAGTGGGGGTTTGGGGGTTCAACCCCCTAGTCTTTCTTAGGCTCCCATAGTAAAGTCTACATTTCACACCCAAACTGCACATAAATCAACGTATAGGCCTAACCCCCCAGTTATTTTTTTACAATTCCCATACTGAATAATAATAATTCTAGTACTGCTACTTCATATGCTGCTGCTGCCGATGCTGCTGCTACTACAGTACTCATGATAAGTTTTTTATAAGTATTGTTTCAGAAGCATTTATCTCTATACGATCTTAATTTGGCCTAATTACCGGAATGAGAGCATGTTTATGGTTTACGTAAGCTGCACACTGCACACATCCAAATGGATGAAAATTGCAGTGAGCAACAAGTAGGAGCCTACTTTGTAATAATTGTGCAATTGACCTTAAACAGTATAAACTCACACTCACGCTGCCAGCCAATAGGAATATAATATGGCGTTCAGGCGTAAAAATAAAAAGTAGCCCTGACGATCATTAGGTCATAAATACTTATCCTTTTAGAGCGGTTTAGTTGGATGGTGACAGATGCCTCGATTCAACTCCTTTTCTAGATGGTTGATGGATATGATGGATGGATGAATGATTAGATGCCGATTAATTGTAGTTAACCCGATTCTTGACCACATTGCTGCTCCTTTATCGACTATTATCAACTGCTCCTTGGAAACTGGAATTGTCCCTTCAGCGTTAAAGATAGCTAAAGTTACTCCAATTTTCAAACAGGGCCGACGTGAGGACGTTGCTAACTACAGACCGATATCTATCCTACAATATTTCTCTAAACTACTTGAAAAAGTAATGTACTGTCGCCTCTATGACTATGTAAGTAAAAAGCACATCATTTATGATTCCCAACATGGATTCCAACCTGGACACTCAACCATGATGTCACTACTCAATATTCAAGACAATATCTCGGCTGCCATCGATAACAACGAATATTCACTAGGGGTCTTTATTGACATCAGCAAAGCCTTTGATACGGTAGATCATAAAATATTACTTACTAAGCTTGCAAATATAGGTATACGTGGTACGGCAATAGACTGGTTTCAAAGCTATCTAAGTAATAGATACCAACAGGTCCTGTGCAACAACTCATTGTCCAAATTAAACTTAATAAAATATGGTGTTCCCCAAGGATCGATTCTTGGCCCTCTCCTCTTTCTGTTATTTATTAATGACCCGCCAAATGCTTCCTCACTTTTGCACTTTTTGCTATTTGCAGACGACACAAATATTTTCGCTTCACACAAATCGCTGGACAAATTGTTCCAATTAATGAACCAAGAACTTGAAAAAGTACATGACTGGTTTAGAATAAATAAATTATCTCTTAATATAAAAAAGACAAACTATGTTCTATTTTGTTCTCATCGTAAAAAGGTAATTTTACCAAAAGAAACTATCACATTAAATGATATTCCTATACCACAGGCAACTTCTGTTAAATTTCTTGGCGTCTTTGTAGATCAACACCTAACATGGAACGACCACATTGAGAATATCTCTTCAAAAATTGCTAAAAGTATAGGTATACTATCCAGAGTTGCCTACTTACTTCCCACTCATATACGAATAAGCTTATACTATTCGATTATCCATCCATATTTTAGTTATTGTAATATGATATGGGCTTCTAATTACCCAGCAAGATTAAAAAGATTAATTGTCCTCCAAAACAGAGCTCTCCGCATTATTGTCAACCAAGCTCGGCACTCTTCTACTCATCTTCCTACGGACCTAGCATTCCAAGACACACACATCTTAAAACTTGAGCAAATAACCTTTCAGCAAACCAGTGAATTTATGCACAAATATACAAATAATCAACTGCCTTCATCATTTAACAATTACTTCAAAACTACGTCTCAATCTAATCCCTATCCTGTACGTTCTTCAGCCAATTATAGACCCATATACTCCCGCACTAATACCCGTAGGTTCTCAATTAAAAGTGCTGGCCCTAAAATCTGGAACAGTATCCCCAACGACATACGGTACCTAACTAGTTTTCACCTATTCAAACGTAGATTGCGTGCCTTTTTGATTGCCAATGGTATGTTCTAATAATATTGTGCGTGCTAGTTAACTAGTTAAGATTTGTTAAGGATTAAAAAAATAGCAGAATTAACAAATTATTCGGTCTGCCACTCGAGTACAACAATGATGTAAGGGTGACCCTACTAGTCGGGACTTGTTCCCTTTAGGGTTCTCTACCCCCGTTGTTTTCCTACTATCATACTGTAATTATGATGATTGTATGCTTTGCTTCTGTTGGAAACAATAAAATTTATGGTTATGGTTATGGTTAATTGGATAGATTGGTTGGTAAATAGATAGGTAGATTGATTGATTGATTGATTGATTGATTGATTGATAGATCTTTCTTCTCTCTCTTCTTTTGGTTCTCTGCCTTGCTAGGCAGGTTCGTACGTCCAATTTCGCAATTCATCACGTTTTCTGGCTCTTTCCTTCAGTTTGCTGTAATCTTCCTCCATCATCCAGTCCAACAACATCATTCTCGGTCTTGCTCGTGTCTTCTTCCCCTCCATTCTTCCCTCAATTATAATTCTTAGAAGGGAGTCTCCACTCATGATGTGGCCCAACCATTTTCTTTGTCGGCTTCTTATTATCCCTATCATGGATCTTTTTCGTCCACCATTTGTAGTATGTCTTCATTTGTCCTCCGATCCATCCAGCTGACTCTCTCCATTCTTCGCCATATCCACATCTCAAAGGCCTCCAATCTTCTGATGTTTTCCTTCCTTAGAGTCCATGTCTCTGATCCGTGTAACACCACACTCCATATCATAGATTTGATAATTCTTTTCTTCAGATTCTTATTTAGCTTTCCTCTAATTAATTCCTTTCTTTTATAGAAGGCATCTTTTCCCATGGCTATTCTTCTCTTTATTTCTACATGACACTTTGCATCAGTTGTGATCATACTTCCTAGATGAATGGATGGATGGATGGATGGATGGATTGAGAGATAGATAGATAGATAGATGGATGGATTGAGAGATGGATGGATGGATGGATGGATGGATGGATGGATGGATGGATGGATGGATGGATGGATGGATGGATGGATGGATGGATGGATGGATGGATGGATGGATGGATGGATGGATGGATGGATGGATGGATGGATGGATGGATGGATGGATGGATGGATGGATGGATGGATGGATGGATGGATGGATGGATGGATGGATGGATGGATGGATGGATGGATAGATAATATTGCCTAGGTGGCTTCAAATTTCTCGTTGCCCGTGATCATACTGGCGTCTATAACTAAATAGCTACGGGTCATCGAGAGTAGTTTTTATGCTGGTACTTAAATTTCGCTTTACAACTGCGGGCATGTGCCATATGTCGCCAACCGATGTAACTTAACAGGATTTGATCGACAGAAACATTTGACTCTGTTAGGCTAAAATTCCGACTTCAATTTAACTCGGTATCGCTTCACTCTCGCCCACGCCTATCGTTATTGTTATAATTATGAGCATCCCCCTCCAAGCAACCCTGACTCCGTTTTTGGTTATGATCTAAAATTAAATCTAGGCCTAGGTCTATGATTCGCTGCTTTTGAAAACATGACATTGTTCTTACCGTCAATCTCGTCTCATATTTTAAACTTATAGCTATTATGCCAGCCTCCCATAAAAGTTGACACTTGCGTTGAAGAGATGCTAACGGGACGAACCTTGATTTTTGCGTGCTTTGGTAAAGATCTTTAAGGAACGCTGCTTCAAAAGGAAGATTAAAGCTAGTTTATGCTCAAGTTGTAGGAATTTAAACGGTAAAGAAAATGTATCATCATAAAGTCATTGGCGTCTTCATTCTCTCTCTCCTATGTGTCGGAATCAGATGCCAAAACGGAGAAGAAAGAGACAGTTTTTCAGAAACTTTGATACCTCCAAGGCTAAGACCCCACTACCATTGGCCTTCTCATGGCTACTATCATAGACTTTCATGCGACACTAAAACTCAAACTGCAATGTCAGAGGTCAAATCGGAGATCCAAGACCTGCAACCGCTGCTTGTCGGTCTTCGTCAGAAACTGGACCCGGAATTCAAATTGCCACCCTCTAGTAAGTTTGCATCATTTGATCTGATTTTATGGATAATTGAGAGTAGCAAGAATTAGTGGTCGTTTTATAGTAGGCCTAATACTAGCTGCTGCATTCATATGAGTTTATTTCTTTATAAAGGTCTTGTCGTGATATTGACCATTTTAATTTTGTAAACTGTGTGAAGGATGTATGTTTCTTGAATAAAATGTTGAAATATCTGCTTTAATTATTGGTTCACTGCAGGTTTTGTGGTATTTAACCGTTTAACGACGGGAGTTTACTAAACGTGACTGGGGAACCAATGCATCGCGTTGTTAAAATGCTAAGCGTATTCGTCAAACTCTATTATTTTCACTAATCAAACTTGCATTCTATCTATTAGCTCTATAATAATTCATACAAGATAAATCAATAGGATGTATACGTGACGTGTTCTCTTTATCTAAAATCGCTGATAATTAATATATCTACATTTATTCTTTTCATTAGGCTACTATAGATCCTTCAGTGATAATGTAGTGTAATTAGTAATTCATATATCACCGCTCACAGCCGTGGAAATTCATTAGCGCTCGAAGTGCGAGCACCCCAAGAGAAGAGAAAGGTTTTAAGAAAAGAGAGAGAAGAAGAGAGAGAGAGAGAGAGAGAGAGAGAGAGAGAGAGAGAGAGAGAGAGAGAGAGAGAGAGAGAGAGAGAGAGAGAGAGAGAGAGAGACGAAGCGAATGATTCCTGAAAGGAAGGTCTCGCCAGAGTGAAGGGAATGGCATTCCATAAGGAGGGCCCACTGACTGATAGCAAAGGATCTAGTTTAAGCAATAGTGGTCCTAGCGCGTGGGACAAAGACCTGTCAGACCTGTCCAGAGATCGGAGAGGCCAATGACAAGATGCAGATAGAGGGGAACGAATGAGGTGCCTGAGGACCAAGCAAGGACTTTGTATTGAATGCGGTCAGTGCTAGAAAGACAGTCTAAATCTATAATAAAATCATTTAATTGACATAAAACTTGAGGAAGTCTAATTTGATAAAGCAATTCAAAAGGTTACGTAGGCTTGATAAATGTCGTTAAAGTTACACTTTCACAACACTGTTTGGACTGTTCATGAAGTTGAACCGAAATGTCCGCCTGGATTCCAGTACCTAAGCCTGGCTCGCGGCTGTTACAAGGTCGTCTACGAAGGTCATAACTGGACATCAGCTGATCAGAGATGTCATGAGTTGCATCCTGAAGCCTACTTGGTTGCCATTACTAAGAGTGAGGAGAACAGTGCCTTAAAATCTTACCTCGGACATGAGCTTGCAAGTACGTATTCAATTTACATGTCATTGTACACGTGGCCCTAATTTAAGTAGTTCGAAGCTGAAGTGAAGCTTAACCTTCGCAGGACGGAGAGGGGTAAATAATTACCCTTAGGGGTGTTTGAATGCTGATTACGGAGCAATCGTAAGCAGTTATAATTTGACGTTCCATGTGTTTACAAGTTAATACCTCTGACATATTCTGACACCAAAGCCAGGGAAATGTCATGTTGTGGGAAGAAGATTTTTGAGTACAAAGTGTCCTGGGGTAAACATTTACCCCTCTTCGTCCTCGACGTTGTTATTTATTCGTTCATGGTGAATATGCATTCTTCAAAGATATTTTTCATAAATCAAAAATAAAGTACCGGTACTGAATCTACCGTGGAATTTGATTTCAATAGTTGCAATAATTTTGGGTGTGCACTTTCCAAGATGGCGGCCAAGATGGCCATAAACACAGAAATATGCATATTATTTTCTGCTCATAGGTATGCTACAATGACAAATGAACCCTCCACTTTCATAGTTCCGAGGTCAGGGAATCCATTTATCGTAGTGAGAATAGTCTTTCAATGCTACTTTCCAAGATGGCGGCCATCCCTTAGAGGGAAATTAGTATTGGCAGACTATTCTCACTACGATAAATGGATTCCTTGACCCCGGAACTATGAAATTGGAGAGTTCATTTGTCATTGTAGCTTACCTATGAGCTGAAATATGCATATTTCTGTGTTTTGGCCGCCATCTTGGAAAGTGGTATTGACAGACTATTCTCACTAGGATAGATCGATTCCTTGACCTTGGAACTATTAGAATTGATACTTAATTTTTTTATTGTACCTTACCTATGAGCTGAGATATTAAAAATTGCTTTGGGGTAAAAAATTACCCCTCTTCGTCCTCCGTGTATCGTAAAATGTCTTCGTCCTGTGAAGGTTAAGACGTAGGCTACACAGGTACTGAAGATGTAATGTTGCGTTCTTCGTTCAATAGTTAACCAATCACTGCCTACTTGCAAAAAATTCCAGTTACTGTAGTAGGCCTATAGTTCTGAGTTCTATTAATACACATTCATAAATTTCAACAGGATAAATTGATACAGTTATAGGTAGTAGGTACCGCAACACTTTTATCTTCATTTATTATAGAATGCCAAATAGGCATAACATTTTGTTTACCCACGAAACTAGTGCACGCGCCTTGCTAGACTATACATATAGGCTACGGGAACTAGTCTACATATTTAGGCCGACCGATTCAAATGACGGTCGTGCACCGATACATTTGCATTTGTGGTTAGGGGCAAATCTGGGGCTGATGCTACCAGATTGAAGTTCTATCAAAGAAATTTCGGTCTTTTAGAGACTTCGCACATCAATGTGTGCATTCCGTGGGAAGGTCAAGGTAAAATGCTTTGGACGAGCGGTCAACGACTGAACGAGACCAGCTGCTCTACACCATTCGCCTGGAAAATATCGAACGACACACAACTGCCTCTCTCATTCGCTTATTGGGATCCGACAGAACCAAACTGCCACGCCAACAAAGAACAATGCATACATATAAGACCAAATCGAGATTTCAAATGGAATGATATATCCTGCGAAACGAAGCTCTGTCCCGTTTGTGAGTTCGATCCTCTGTAGAGCTGCTTCAAACGGCTCTCAGAAGTCGTTATAGAAATTGTTCAGCTAACATAACAATTAGCAACGTAGGCTACATAATTATAATGTTAGATAATCATTCTGATTCTCTTCTCTCAGACTGTAAACAAGGACAGATTGTAAAACTTTTACATAATATTGCATCATTTTACTTAGATTGCACTTTATTTTTACTGCTTTGCATATCTTGCTGTTTTTAATGTGAGGCTTTTTGTCTCGTGCAAATAAATGTTGCTTATTTATTTGCTTGCTTATTTGTGTATCCTATAACCACACTCGTTATTATAAAGAGGTCATTGTCACAAAACGTGTTACATGTTATTCGACGACCTATTGACCAGTGAGATGTGTAGAGAGATGCGACAGTTGAAGGCATAATTATGTGTCTATTGATATTGTTGGGAGACCTTCCCAACCGAGACACTGTTGACGGTACTTTGTCCTAGATTGAAGAGACATTCTGGATAAAGCTAAATATATTTAGTATTGAACTGAACTATATATTGAAAGTAGGCGTGACTTTATGCTTACTCTAAATATACGAATATCGTTACTGTAACAGAGACAGAAATTAGGATAGATGATGAAATATATCATGTATAGTTAAGAAGGAGTGTTCTCTCCTATTTAAACCAATGTAAAAGATTCGTCGTCGAAGCTTGGCAGTTTTCGTTAGGCCTGTTGCCGTGTGATGTCGAATTCTCAGTAGAACTGACCAAGACTTCCATGTACTAGATAAGTCTAGTTAACTAGTTAAACTGTTGGTTTCGTGTCCGCTGTGGCCAACCAAGTTGTTTGTTTGCTGTGCAACGTTCTCGAGAGCTGGAGACGTGTGGAGCTGATGTTCTTCGATAAGGTTGTATGTGTGTTACTATTACGGATTTTGTTTTATAATATACATTCTATTTTACCCTAGATACGAGTTTTTCTTCATTCGTAGAGTAGCACCTTACATTTGGGGGCTTCGTCCAAAAGTGACGTTAAGGCGAAAAGTCTAAAAGCGAAAATTTTGTAGGGACTTTTCTAAAAGAGTCTAGAGACAAAAGTTGGGAAATTAAACCTTTGAAAAGGAAATTTCGTAGTGAAAGTTTTGGCAACAGAGCTAAGAATAATTTGAGTAAGTCTAGAATAGACTAGAGAATAAGCAGGCAAAATGGAGTCGCCTGTAGCAGGAAAAGCGTTAACGCTTGAAGATGTCTTTGACTGTTCGGTTGAAGAATTAAAAGTTGAGTTAGAACGCTTAGGTCAGGAAACAAAAGGCTTAAGTAAAGCACAGATGCAAAAGAATTTAGCAAAGTTAGTATCTCCGTCTAAGGCTATGCGTGAGGAGTGGAAAATAAAAAGTAAGTCTTTGGAGTTAAAAGCAGCAAAGGAAGCAGACGAGGCGGAAAGACAATTTAAGAGAGAGGAAGCAGAAAGACAGCAGAGAAAGGAAGAGCGTGACTTGGAAATGTTTAAACTTAAGTTAGAAGCAGAAGCTGAAGCAAGAAGGTTAGAAGCAGAAGTTGAAAAACGTAGAGAAGAAGCAGCAGCTGAACAACGTAAAGCTGAAGCAGAAGCAGCAGCTGAGCAACGTAGAGAAGAAGCTGAACAACGTAAAGTAGAAGCAGATGAAAGGAGAATAAAATTGGAAGCTGAAGTATTGGAGAGAAGATTGAGAATAGAAGCAGAAGCAGCTCAGAGTAAGCTACAGTTGGAATTGGAAGTGCAAGAAAAAGATAAAGTGAGACAACATGAGTTGAAATTGAAAAAATTGGAAAATAATGTAATTGAACATGAGGACATGGAGCAGGGTTTTCGAATGTCTAATGCAGTAAAATTTGTTCCGAAATTTGATGAATTAGATGTTGAACATTACTTGTTGGCATTTGAAAAAGCAATGCAAATACATAAATTTCCAAAAGATAAATGGACGGGTCTCATTCATACTCAGTTAACTGGCAAGGCACAGAAAGTGTTCTCAGAGCTCAGTGTGGAGGAATGTCAAGACTATGACATTCTGAAGCAAGCATTGTTGAGAGCTTATGCTCGTGTTCCGGAATTTTATAGAAAACGGTTCAGAACAATGAGAAAAGGAAATTTGGAAACATATTCAAATTTTGCTTTTCGAATGAGTTTGCCATTTAACAGTTGGATTGAGGGGGAAGGTGCTACGAAAGAAGTGGATAAACTCATTGAAGTTGTGAAGTTGGAACAATTTGTGAATTGTTTGCCAACAGAACTTCATAGATGGGTAATTGAAAAAAAACCTGGGAGTTTGAGTGAAGCAGCCACATTAGCAGATGAATTTGCTATTTTGTACAAACCATTTAAAGTGGAAACATTTGGAGGGTTCAGAGGTGAAAACAAAGTGGATTTGAATATGGAAAAAGGAAATTGGGGACAATATTCAAATACACCGAAATTTGAGAACAAACCGTGGAATTCTGATTGGAGGGCACCTAAAAAGGCAAGTAAGACGGGTTTTCCTAAGAGTTTGGGGTCACCAGCGTCTTGTGCGTTTTGTGGAGGAAAAAATCACGTGGTTTCAAATTGTTGGCAGTTGAAAGGTAGACAGGAGGTTAATGGACAACGAAATTTTGAAACTAACATAAAATCAGTTCAGTTAGTGGGGAATGACAACTGCTTTACTGAAAACTCACAAGGTTCGATGCATGTGCATGATAATTATAAGCCTTTTTGTTCAAATGCATGGTTGTATGGGCATGAAGGTACACGGCGTCAGATAGTCTTGCTAAGGGATTCTGGGTCGTTGCAAACTTTGGTTAGCAGGGAAAGAGTAGGAAATGATGAGTTTAGTGACACAAAGGAAAATAGGATGATTCAGGGTGTAGTGGGAGAGCCCATTGAGATTCCTTTAGTGGAAATTAAATTGGATTCGGAACGCGTGAAGGGAATAGTGTTGTGTGGCTTAATTGATAAGTTACCAGAAGGAGTAGATGTGCTCATTGGTAATGATATTGCAGACTTGGGACCAATAGATATTTCTGTGGTAACTAGAGCACAAGCAGCATTGGATAGGGTTGTCACTGGGAATGAAGATGCCGTGAACGCTCATGCTAGTACACAGTTGGAAATAGTCGAAGAGGATTTGGAGTTTTCAGGTGTTAGTGAATTGTTTAAGTCAAACATAGGAGAATTTGTATCTCGAAATGATTTGATTCAATTGCAACGTAACGATGTCTCGATGAAGCCATTGTTTGAGTTGGCTCAATCGGATTCGTCAATGAGGGAACAGAGTTACTATGATGTTTCTAATGATGTTTTGGTAAGACATTGGAGAAATAAGATAGTTCCTGATGGCATTGAGGTAAAACAAATTGTTGTACCTACAGCCTTAAGGACTAAATTACTGCAAGTGGCACATGACATTCCGTCAAGTGGGCATTTGGGAACACAAAAGACTATTGATAGATTATTGTGTCATTTTTGGTGGCCTGGTGTGTTCAGGGACGTCAAGGAATATTGTAGGAG
The DNA here is from genome assembly GCA_020284085.1 of Aporrectodea caliginosa. NCBI lineage: Eukaryota > Metazoa > Annelida > Clitellata > Crassiclitellata > Lumbricidae > Aporrectodea > Aporrectodea caliginosa. Next base: position 1,346,512 of record JACEVL010000470.1, read on the forward strand.
TTGTGATGTGTGTCAGAGATTGGGAAAAGGTGCGGTGAAGGTTCGTGCTCCATTGATAAACTTACCAGTGATTTCTAGTCCATTTTCAAGATTGGCTGTAGATATCGTGGGTCCCTTGAAAATATGTGCGAAATCGGGAAATGAGTATATCTTGACTGTAATGGATTTAGCTACACATTACCCGTTGGCATTTCCTTTGAGAAAGCATTGTGCAATTGAAGTAGCAAAATGTCTAATACAGGTGTTTACAATGTTTGGTTTTCCAGAGGAACTGTTGTCTGATTGTGGAACTGAGTTTATGTCGAAAGTGATGCAAGTTTTTTTGAATGAGTGTCAGGTGACGCAGCTGAAATGTTCGCCGTATCACCCGCAGACCAACGGATGTCTGGAGAGGTTTCACAGGACGTTGAAGGACATGTTAAAAGCGGTGGGTGAGAAATTTCAGGGAGACTGGGATGAAATTCTTCCGTGGGTCTTGTTTGCCTATCGAGAGGTGCCGGTTAAAGGTTTGGGATTTTCTGCTTTTGATTTAACGTTTGGAAGAGACGTGAAAGGTCCTTTGCAATTAATTAAGAAAGCATGGTTGCATGATGATTGGGTTAAGGACTTAAAACAGAGAAATTTGATTGATTTTGTTTTGGATTTGAGGGAGAAAATTCGAAATTCAATGGCATTGGTGAATGAAAATGAAGAAGTTGAAAAGGAGAAAGCGAAGTATTGGTATGATCAGAAAGCTAAGAAAGTGGTGTTTGAAGTTGGTGAGAAGGTGTTGGTATTGTTGCCGCTGATTGGAAAACCATTGCAGGCAAAATACTGTGGTCCATATGTGATAGAGAAAAGGTTGGGTGAAGTGGATTATGTCATTGGAACTCCGGATAGGAGAAAAACTAAACGTGTAGTGCATGTTAATTTGTTGAAAAAATATGTTACACGTGGGTTGGAAACGGATGAAGCAGTGAAGATAAATGTAGTCTTGACAAATCAGGGAAGAGATGTTGAAAATGAAAAAGTTGTCTTTAACGATGTAATTCTTGATCATTTAGATGTGGAGAAAAGGCAGCAGTTGATGACTCTATTGTTGGAGTTTCAACACGTTTTTGGTGACAAGCCAGGACGTACTTCCGTGATTGAACATCGGATTCAATTACAGGAGGGTGCTCGACCTATTCGGCAGACGCCATACAGGTTAAATCCTGAGAAATTACGGTTGGTAACAACTGAAATTGAGGATTTGTTGCAGGATGGGATCATTGAAGAATCGGAGAGCGCGTGGGCGGCTCCGATTATAATGGTTCCCAAACCTGATGGGTCAGGAAGGTTATGCACAGACTTCCGAAAATTGAATATGGTAACTGTGGCGGATCCATTTCCTATGCCAAGGGTGGATACGTTATTGGATAAATTGGGAGGTGCTAAATACATGACAAAATTGGACATGACAAAAGGTTATTGGCAAATACCGATTGCAAAGGAGGATATTCCTTTGACTGGATTTGTGACTCCGAATGGGCATTTTCAATGGCGCTATATGAGTTTTGGTTTACGAAATGCACCAGCTACGTTTAGTAGGTTGGTAAGGAAGTTGTTTCAGGGTATGGAATCATTTTGTGATGCATATCTCGATGACGTCATCATTTTTAGCAGAAATTGGGATAATCATTTGATGCATTTGAAGCAAGTATTGATGAAAGTGTGGAATGCGCATTTGAAATTGAACTTGAAGAAATGTGTGTTTGCGAATGCTGAGATTGATTTTCTTGGTCATCATTTGGGTTTGAATTCAATTCAACCTAGAACGCAAAAAGTAGAGGCGTTGTTGAAATTTCCTACTCCTGTGAATAAAAAACAGGTACAATCTTTGTTGGGGTTGGCAGGATATTACAGGAGATATATACCGCATTTTGCTGACATAACGGTTCCTTTGAATGAATTGTTAAAGAAAAATAAGATTTTCTGTTGGAATGATGATGCTCAAAGGGCTTTTGTGGATCTCAAATCTAGATTGGCGTCTAGACCAATTTTGAGACCACCTGATTACGATAAACAGTTTTGTTTGGCTGTAGACGCTTCTCAAAATTGTGTGGGAGCTTGTCTGTTTCAGATAACTGATGACGTGGAACATCCGATTTGTTTCCTGAGTCGGAAGCTGAGGATTCATGAGATGCACTATTCGACGATCGAGAAGGAGGCCTTGGCGCTTGTGACAGCGGTCCGAGCGTGCAGCGTCTACTTTGGGTCTTCGCCGGTCTTGGTCTATACAGATCACAGTCCGTTGCAGTTCATAAACACAATGGCAAATTCAAATCAGAAATTGCTTCGATGGAGCCTAGAGTTACAACAGTATACTCTCGACATTAAGCATCGACCGGGAAAAGAGAACTGGATGCCAGATCTCTTGAGTCGACCGTCGCCTGTGGGATCTTCGAGTGTGTTGTTGGGGAGTTGAAGTTGGGGGTTTTGGTTGTGTTTTGCGTAGTTTCATTTGTCATGTTTTTGTGTTTTTTTTCGTTTTGTCGAAAACCGATAGGTTTTCTCTCGTAGTGGTTGGGGGGTATGTTGGGAGACCTTCCCAACCGAGACACTGTTGACGGTACTTTGTCCTAGATTGAAGAGACATTCTGGATAAAGCTAAATATATTTAGTATTGAACTGAACTATATATTGAAAGTAGGCGTGACTTTATGCTTACTCTAAATATACGAATATCGTTACTGTAACAGAGACAGAAATTAGGATAGATGATGAAATATATCATGTATAGTTAAGAAGGAGTGTTCTCTCCTATTTAAACCAATGTAAAAGATTCGTCGTCGAAGCTTGGCAGTTTTCGTTAGGCCTGTTGCCGTGTGATGTCGAATTCTCAGTAGAACTGACCAAGACTTCCATGTACTAGATAAGTCTAGTTAACTAGTTAAACTGTTGGTTTCGTGTCCGCTGTGGCCAACCAAGTTGTTTGTTTGCTGTGCAACGTTCTCGAGAGCTGGAGACGTGTGGAGCTGATGTTCTTCGATAAGGTTGTATGTGTGTTACTATTACGGATTTTGTTTTATAATATACATTCTATTTTACCCTAGATACGAGTTTTTCTTCATTCGTAGAGTAGCACCTTACAATATACATAAACTGCAAGTAGGCCTACTAGAACACGAGTGCACATTCGCAAACTACAGTTTATTTTTCTTCTATGCTTTTCACTTTGATTAAAAATAAAAAATATAAAAACTTTGCCCTCAAAATAAACAGGAAAAAGCACCGAAGAACTTGATAAATGCCATGCTTATATATACGTGAGCATTGTCACAGGTGCTGAACGCTCGAAAGTGTTTTTGAATGTTATAGGTAGCCTCACGTCATAAGTGGAGTCGAGTAGATTTGAGGCGGTTGGACTGCAATGTGAAAGTGCTATAGCTGTAGGACCTTTTACGCTTTACCTTGCCTGCCAGCATTTTGATGGGCATTAGATGGGAACCATTTATGGCTCTACAAGGGTCCCATGTGGGAATATGGGGGAGCCAGACCCTAAATGCAACGCCGGACCAGTGCAGAGTCCCAAGTAGGTAATGCGCTGTGGGTCACGGAGCTAGTGCAGGACATCCTGCATGTACCCAGTGACACAGCTGAACTTAATGGATTGTGGCCCACTAGTCGGGCATTGAGTGCGTAGGACTCTGTCCAGGCACTTATGACGGGCTCCCTGTCTTCCGGGAGCCCGTCATAAATGGCGCTACAGTAGTCCAGGCGGGAGACTACAAAAGACTGTAGAGGCAGCACCAGCAGAAAGGGATATCACATTGAGTTGCCGGAGCAGATGAGATTGATATGTTGGACGAATGTAATGTCTAAGGTGATTCTCAATTCCAGGACTGCGGATGAGAAAGTGAGATGCGGATATTTCTGGTCGAGGGACTGAAGGCCTATTTTAACCAGCTGTTGGCGGGTGCCAAGCCATATTAGCTGGGTCTTGGTGGGGGTTTAGCCGCAAGCAGTTTGCGGACATCCATGTCTGTAGGATCTCAGTGACCCGGTCTATCACTTCCACCTTAGCCGACAAGTTATTCAAATATTACATCTATATTAAACAACGGACGTACGTGTGTTCTAACAAAGAAACTAATATCCTTCAGCCAGGGTCTAGCTATTAATGAATCCAATCAGTTTCAATGCCGACATTTCCCTTCACGACTGTTAAATAATTCTAACGGCACCGTTTATTATATTCCAAGACTAATGATAATCATAATAATAATTTTAATGCAGATCATACTAGTAGACCCGTTATGGTGCTGCTACTATAAGAACAACTACTACTGCTGCTGCTGCTGCTGCTGCGGCTGCTGCTGCTACTACTACTACTACTACTACTACTACTACTACTACTACTACTACTACTACTACTACTACTACTACTACTACTACTACTACTACTACTACTACTACTACTACTACTACTACTACTACTACTACTACTATACTACTACTACTACTACTACTACTACTACTACTACTACTGCTCCAGATACCAATGCAGGAAGGTGATTGACTTTAGCTTTCCCGGCCATGTATGGAAGAAGTTTACATCTCTGTTCTCCAACTACAACGAAGACAAAGACGTGGATGGAAACGTAGACAGATCCTAAACAACAAGAACTAGACATGAGAACGGTCCTTGCTGCTATCAGAGACAAACAGAAATTTAACCATCTTGTACAAACTTAATTTCTGGCAAAAACGTGACGGAGAAGAAGATGTCGTTGTAAATAGAATACAGTAGTCGAATTTGTAATGAACGATTGAGAAGGCTACTGTGCAGGGTCTTGTAATAAAGCATTAGGTTCATTCGAGGAAGGTCACGACTGTGCATGTAGCAGGCGCTAGATAGCTGGGTGATGTGGTCGGGGCAGGTAAGGTTTGTAATTGAAAATGATTCTAGTATTGCGCACGGGAGAAGAGTAAGGCACGGGAAAATGAGATCTGTCGGAGATAATAATGTCAGTAGGATGGGGTAGTTTGCTCGCGAAGGTAAAAAATGAGACATTCTGTTTTTGATGGGCTAAAGAATTTCTTCGCAAGGTGGTGGTCCGCGGACCGGTGCCAGTCCGCGAGTCCTCAGTTGCCGGTTCGCAGAGTGAGTCAAGAAACTGGTCAAATTGTCTCGGAATCAATAAATGACTATTATATTTTTAAAAGTCACTACAAAAAGACTTATTAAGATAGCATTTAAAAGGCAATAGAGTCATATAATTGGCTAAACATGCATTGAAATCAATTATTGATCAATTTAAGTGATCGAAAACGAAACAGAGAAATAATTAATAAATTTGGCACCGGTCCTCCTGCAGTGGAAAATTTCTTGCCGGTCAGTGACACTGAAAGTTAATTCCTGCCGGTCCGTGACACTGAAAAGTTTGAGAAGCACTGCCGCTATAGGATAGCAAGTTGGCGTTCATCCAGGCTGATATTTTGGTGATGGTGTTGCGTAGACGATTAGTCCATGTGGAGTCTGTGGACGGGAGTGCGAGGAGAAAGACATAAACAGTTGTTTATCGCCAGCATAAAGGTCGTGATTAATAGAGGATGAGGAAATGAGTTTTGCTGAGTGTGGACTGTGGAGGTGTAAAGAATGAACCACAGAAGACCGAGAACAGATCCTTCAGGAAAACCGTAATATGATAATTTCCCTTGGGTATATTCTTGTTTCGCGTGACTTGATGTGAATCGATCGTCGCTTTTGCGTTCAGAAAAATAGCGCTAAAGAAATTCTCTTACTTACTCGCTTCCTTGACCACAGACTCATGCATGCATTCATGGGTGTCTAAGGGGAAATGCAAACAACCTTATATACCATAGTCTATGCATATACATAATTATATATGGTTTGCATATGGAGATCCCGACTGTATACTACATACAAATGCATATAAGACAATATAATATATTCCACTACTGTATATAGTGGAATATACCAGCCCGCTATATATATAGCGGAATT